>CM038465.1:34192112-34592112 GCA_021464415.1 Lonicera japonica | reverse complement strand
AATGGGAGTTAGAGAGAAAATGGGGCACGATTTTGGGGTTTAGAAACAGCTGCTCTGTTTTTAAGAGGGACCATGATCGATCATGGCTTTGCCCATGATCGATCATGGAAGTCTACTGCCGCAGGAAAATTTCACCATGATCGATCATGGTTTTGCCCATGATCGATCATGGAAGTGCACTGCCTCCTCAATTTGATCCCATGATCGATCATGGGTATAACCATGATCGATCATGCTTTCAACAAAAATTCTCCCATGAGATTTCTTCACTTGAAACACCTTTCCACTCCCCCCAACTTGGTCTAGCTCGATCCAATCTCGCCCAAAAATTCCTGAAACTCAAAAATACTACAAAAAACATTATTTACAGAATCGACCTATGCTTGTTAGGCATAAGTCGGGTCTTCGAAAGGGGTGGACTCCTCTCGAATTGGGAATTCTAAAAATGGCTTTAAACGTTGTCCATTTACTTTAAAAACATAGCCGGTTTTGGGATCCTCAACTTGCACAGCCCCAAAAGGAAATACATGACGGACAATGTATGGGCCGGTCCAACGAGACTTCAATTTCCCGGGGAAGAGATGCAGACGAGTATCATAAATAAGAACTTTGTGCCCAAGTTTGAATTCTTTCCTTAAAATAGATTTATCATGAAAAATTTTGGCACGTTCCTTGCTTATCTTCGCATTATCATATGCATCTCTTCTCAATTCCTCGATTTCATCAATTTGAAACTTACGGTCAAGCCCGGCTTTTTCGAAATCACAGTTAACCATCTTAGTTGCCCAGTATGATTTGTGTTCCAACTCTACTGGCAAATGACATGGTTTTCCATATACAATGCGATAGGGAGACATATCTAGAGTTGTTTTGTACGCAGTACGGTAAGCCCAAAGTGCGTCGGTCAGTCTTAATGACCAATCCTTGCGGTTCGGGTTTACCGTTTTCTCTAGAATCTGTTTGATCTCCCTATTTGCCAACTCGGCTTGACCATTAGTTTGAGGATGATAAGCGAGCGATACTTTGTGATTTACACCGTACTTTTGCATTAATGATTGAAACGGTTTATTGCAAAAGTGAGTACCGCCATCGCTTATTATTGCCTTGGGGGTGCCAAAACGTGCAAGAATGTGTTCTTTCAGAAATCGGATCACCACTTTGTGATCGTTTTTCTTACACGCTTGGGCTTCCACCCATTTCGAAACATAATCTACGGCAACTAAAATATAAAGATTACCGTAGGAGGATGGGAATGGTCCCATAAAATCGATGCCCCAACAGTCGAAGATTTCGATCATCAGAATTGGGTTGAGAGGCATCATATTCCTCTTGGAGATCCCTCCAAGCATTTGGCATCTTTGACATGCCTTGCAAAAGCGTTGTGCGTCCTTAAAAAGCGACGGCCAATACAATCCACTTTGCAGAATCTTCGCGGTGGTCTTCTTTGCCGAGAAGTGTCCTCCGCAAGCCTCAGAATGACAGAAAGATAGAGCTCTCTCCACTTCTTCCTCTGGGATGCACCGTCTGATAATCTGATCCGCACAATACTTAAACAGGTACGGTTCATCCCAATAGAATCGACCCACTTCACTCAAAAACCTTTTTCTATCTTGTGCGCCCCATGACTTTGGTATCTTGTCAGTTACAAGATAATTTACAATGTCTACATACCATGGGAGCGTCGAGATTGCCAATAATTGTTCGTCTGGAAACGAATCTTGGATCGGGCTTTCTTCAATGTTGTTCGTAAAAGTGAGTCGAGACAGATGATCGGCCACCACGTTCTCGACTCCCTTTTTGTCCTTGATGCTTAAATGAAATTCTTGCAATAAGAGTATCCACCTCAAAAGCCGCGGCTTGGCATCTTTCTTTGTGAATAGATACTTCAATGCCGCGTGATCCGTGAAAATCACAATTGGCGATCCTATCAAATAAGATCGGAACTTGTCTAGGGCGAAGACAATTGCTAGAAGCTCTTTCTCTGTCGTGGTGTAGTTCATTTGCGCATCATTCAAGGTCCTACTTGCATAGTATATCACACCCGGTTTCTTGTCTTTTCGTTGACCAAGAACCGCTCCCACCGCATAGTCACTTGCGTCGCACATAAGCTCGAATGGCAAGCTCCAGTCCGGTGTCTGCATAATCGGCGCAGTAGTAAGCATATGCTTCAGAGAGACAAAGGCTTCCTCGCACTTGGCATCCCACTGAAAGGGTGCATCCTTGAGAAGTAGACTACACATGGGCTTGGAAATGGAACTGAAGTTCTTGATAAACCTCCTATAAAACCCGGCATGTCCTAGAAAAGATCGAACATCTTTGACATTCTTCGGTGTAGGAAGTTTAGCAATCAACTCAATTTTAGCTTTATCCACCTCGATTCCTTCTGAAGAAATGATGTGCCCCAAAACAATTCCCTTGGTAACCATAAGATGGCACTTCTCCCAGTTCAATACCAATTGTTTTTCCACGCATCTTCCCAAGACCTGTTCCAGGTTAGCCAAGCAATTGTCGAATGACTTACCATAGACGGTAAAGTCATCCATAAAAACTTCCAAAGTCCTTTCCACCATATCGCTAAAGATACTTAGCATGCACCGTTGGAAAGTGGCCGGTGCATTACATAGACCAAAGGGCATTCTTCGATAAGCGAAGGTACCAAAAGGACATGTAAAGGTGGTTTTTTCTTGATCATCTAGGTCAATCTCAATTTGATTGTACCCGGAAAAACCATCGAGGAAAGAGTAATATTCATGACCCGCTACCCTCTCTAGAGTTTGATCCAAAAAGGGGAGGGGGAAATGATCTTTACGAGTAGCCTCATTGAGTTTACGGTAGTCAATACACATTCGCCACCCGGTGGTGACTCTTTGTGGAATCAACTCGTTTGAGTCGTTCTTGACTACCGTAAGACCCGATTTTTTCGGTACCACTTGAGTTGGACTAACCCATTTACTATCCGAGATTGGATAGATAATCTTTGCATCCAATAATTTCAACACCTCGTTCCTAACCACTTCTTGCATGTTAGGATTCAACCGGCGTTGAAATTGCCTTGATGTTTTTGCCCCATCCTCCAAGTGAATTTTATGTGTACAAATCAAAGGGCTTATTACTTGGAGGTCGGCAAGAGTCCAACCAAAAGCTTTTTTATATTTACCAAGCAAATGAACTAACCTTCCTTCTTGGTCATCCGAAAGTTCGGACGAGATGATAACTGGGAAGGTATCTGAAGGTCCCAAAAAGGCATACTTCAAATTGCTCGGCAATAGCTTGAGATCCATTTTTCCTTCAAGCTTTTTGGTGGGAGATTGTGTGTTTTCCTCTTTCTCCAAAAACTCAACCTGTTTGTCACACAAGGAAAACACTTGCATACAATCCTCGAGTTCATCGGAAGTGGTTAGATAGCCTTCCATTGACTTCGATTCGAAATTTGCCACAAAGTGGTCTTGGATACATGACTCTATCATGTTTACGTGTTCACTTTCCTCATCATCATCGTCGTCTCTTTGATTGCTCAAAGAGAACACGTTTAGCTCTAAAGTCATGTTTCCAAATGCTAACTTCACAATTCCATTCTTGCAATTTATTATGGCATTAGAAGTAGCAAGAAATGGTCGCCCAAGGATAACTGGAATCTCCTTAGCGGGATTCGACACGGGTTGCATGTCGAGGATGATAAAGTCAACGGGAAAATAAAACTTGTCAATTTGAACAAGCACATCTTCGACTATCCCTCTTGGTATCTTAACGGATCGGTCCGCTAATTGAATAGTAACCCTCGTGGGTTTCAACTCACCCAACCCCAATTGTTGATATACAGAATATGGGAGTACGTTCACACTTGCTCCCAAATCTAGCAAAGCATTTTTGATCCTACAATTTCCTATGACACACGAAATTGTGGGGCAACCGGGGTCCTTGAACTTAGGGGCTCTCGTGCCTTGCATGATGGAGCTCACTTGCTCCGCCATAAAGGCCTTCTTCTTAACATTCAACCTTCGTTTTGTCGTGCATAAGTCCTTGAGGAACTTAGCATACGAAGGTATTTGCTTGACCGCGTCAAGCAATGGAATGTTGATTTTCACTTGTTGAAACACATCCAAAATCTCAGTATTAGATTTGGATGGTTGGTTCAATCTCTCCGGGAAAGGGACCTTAATTCCGTTCTTGATTTTCTCAGGATCCTCCTTTCCTTGTCTCTCTTCCTCTCTCTTCTTCTCTTCACTCACAACTTTTTCTACCTCCGACTCCTCAACATGCGTGGGATTAACTATGTCCGCCACCTTGGGGGTTTTAGGAACAATAGTTTTGTCTACCTCCTTACCACTTCTCAAGATTGTGATAGATTTGAGTTCTTCTATCTTGGAGCTAGACTCTCCTCCCTCTACTACTTGAACTTGACCTCTAGGATTCGCTAAAGGTTGAGAGGGGAATTTTCCCTTCTCTTGGGTAGCTAGGGCGGTGGTGAGTTTAGACATTTGAGTTTTTAACTCACCCACATCACGATCCGTTTTGTCCACAAATGATCTCAACAAAGCTTCCAAGTTTTGGTTGGGATTTTGATTCTGAGGTGGAACAAAAGAGTTTTGAGGTTGTTGTTGTTGCCTTTGGTTCTGATTATATTGGTTGTGGTTCTGACTTTGATTTCCTCCCCAACTGAAATTGGGGTGATTCTTCCATCCTTCATTGTACCTTTGAGAATAAGGATCGTTTTGGTTACGGTTTTGGTTGTACTGGTGTAAAGCATTGACTTGGGCGGGATTTTTGAGGACTTCCCGGAAAGCGGGAATGGTAGGACAATCCTCGGTGGTGTGTCCTGAATTTTCACAAATGACACACAACTGACTCGAGGATACTACGTTGACCTCCTTAAACTTACTTGCTTCCATTGCCTCTACTTTCTTAGACAATTGGAATAACCTCGCACCCATGTCATCCTCATTAGACACTTGGTACAACCCACCCCTTCCTTGAGTTTTTGCTTTGGGTTCCTCGGAATAGGTGTTCCAATTTTGGGCACCTTCCGCTAATTCATCAAAATACAATAAAGCCTCATCGGGATTCTTACTTAAGAATTGACCATTACACATGGTCTCAACAAACGTACGCATATCAGGGGTGAGAGATTCATAGAAAAAACTAACAAGGCTCCACGTTTCGTGACCATGGTGAGGGCATGCGTTTAGAAGTTCCTTGTATCTTTCCCAACACTTATAAAAAGTTTCATTTTCTTTTGGCGAAAAATTAGATATCGCCCTTCTTAAAGCATTGGTTCTATGCACGGGAAAGAATTTTTTTAGAAATTCCGCTTGAAGTTCTTGCCAAGACCGAATTGATTGTGGTCTTTGAGCATTTAGCCAAATTTTTCCTTTATCTTTTAGGGAGAAAGGAAAGAGCTTTAAACGCATGACATCCTCATTAATATTTGCCTCACGAAATGTGGAGCAGACTTCTTCAAAGTCTTTCAAGTGCAAGTATGGGTTTTCCGACTCCATACCATGAAAAGAAGGGATATGTTGAAGCATACCCGGTTTGAAAGAGAATGCTCCGGCTTGGCCAGCGGGAAGCACAATGCACGAATTCGAAGTTGCCCGAGGCGGTTGAAGGTAGTCTCTCATGGTCCTAACATGAGGAACATTGTTGGCACCTTCCCCTTCATTATCGCTCTCGTGATCCGCGGCTCTACCTTGGTTTGCCATTCTTGGAGATGTGGGAGGGCTAATTCGAATATCCACAAACAATCGCCCTTGCATGGGCTTGGACAATGATTCGAATCACTCCTTGGGAACTCTACAAAATAAAACAGAAAATAAGGGAGAAAAATAAATTAATCAAATAGAGAGAAATACTTACAGAATGGTTTTATACAAAACCCTGAATCCGCCTTTTGCCTTATCCCCGGCAACGGCGCCAAAAACTTGACGCCAATTAAATAACGCGTTGCGATAGAGCCCAAGTGCAGGCACGTCAAGTTGTAATATAGTCTCGGAAGTCCGAGTGTCGAACCACAGGGATAAGTGAAGAGGAATGGAATGGATTACGGATTAAGTGATTTTCTGGTTTTTGTGAGTTGGTTTGTTGTAGAACAACGTAAATGTAAAACAGATGCGAAAATAAATAAGAAAGCACTAAGGTAGGTGGAGATTAGTTACGATTTAAGAAACGGTGATCATTAGCTCATACTAAGATTAGAACACAAGGATTCTCGAGAAATGGGGAATGTTGGTGTATCTCTCAATAGCAGAGGGTGCGACGCTAGGCGACTCATTCCCGAATTGAAGCTATATCAAGAGAGATACAAACGACATACCACCAAAGACGAGGTTATCATTCCTACCTCTTAGCTACGGGTGTGAAGCAAGGCAACCCATTCCCGATGAAGCTAATCCGAGATGGATATGACGAACTCATCATAAAAAGATTTAACATCAAGCAAGTGTGGTAATCTCATGATTTAAAGAATGAAAATTATAAAGTGAATCCTAACAATGAAACGGAATAAAGTTTATGGGATAAATTAGTCAACTCATCATTTATCACATATGGTAGAAAATAAAGAGTCTAAGTATCACATAAAGTGTAAGAAGCACTCAATATATCAATAAATGAATCAAAGATAAGCTAAACAAATTTAAAATCCATCTATGGAGTTTTAAGAACTATTCATAATTTCTATGAAGAGGGAAAAACTCCATGGATGGGGGAAAGGGACTACAAGCTTTTTAGAACCATATAAATATGTTGTATGTTCATTAACAACCAAGCACTAAATATACAAGGCATATAAAGTCTTAATATTATGAATATACCTAGAAAGCTTGCAACAATGGAGGAAATGAAGAAGAAAAGGATTTACAACTATTTCTCAAACTTTAAACATGGATTGAGCCATAAATCACCGAATATTATATCGCGGTTCACCTCCGTAACCTTAGTAAAAGACTACTCCATAATACTCGAAACAAGAATTATAGAAGAAGCATTCATTTCTTAAAATCAAAGTAAACTTACAAGAAGAAGAAGAAATTACAAGGTTTTAGCTCCCACTTCTCTCTAGAACTTGTACAAAAACTTAGATGTCTTAGCCTAGAAGCTAAGAAAAATAACATATACTAAAATATTGCAAAATATCTAACTAAATATCTAAAATAACTTGAACCACTAAAATAGCCCATTTTGGGTGTGAAATGGCCAAGTTGCCAGGGCCATGATCGATCATGGTTATGCCCATGATCGATCATGGAAGTGCTCTGCCAGAAAATTTTGGTTCCATGATCAATCATGGTTATGCCCATGATCGATCATGGACATGCCTATGATCGATCATGGTTATGCCCATGATCGATCATGGTTATACCCATGATCAATCATGGTTCTGGAATTTCTTCACTCAGCACTTTGCAAGCCTCCAAGCCTGCTCTTGATCACTTCATGCAATGCCATTGTATCCCAATCCTACAAACACATGGAATACTACAAAATACACACCAATTTGGGCCATGTTAGATACAACACTCGCTAAGGTACTAATCTCGAGATAAGCGGACAACTGGGCAGAGTTAAAGCAACAAACGCGTCAAGCGACTCCTGGAAAGAGCTTAAACATGACAATATTATGCGTTTATCAAGTAGTGTCACACAATTCCGGCCTTCAAAGAGGTCCTTCAAAGTCCCTCACAAGTCAATGCTATGAACTCATATTCTAGGCCATACAATGACCCATTTGCTCAAAGGTACAATGAAGGGTGGAGAAATCATCCTAACTTTAGTTGGGGGGGGGGAATCAAAATGCTCATCAAATTCCAATGCAAATTCAAACACCTACCAACAAAGACCACCTCCACCCCAAAACAACTCTTTTGGCCAAAGTAACCCAAACCCAAATTCAAATTTGGAGTCTCTTTTGCGGCAATTTATAGATAAGACCAATAGAGAGGTTAGTGATTTGAAAACTCAAATGTCCAAACTCACCACCGCATTGTCCATTTAAGAAAAAGGGAAATTTCCATCTCAACCCTTAGCTAACCCTCGAGGCCAAGCTTTATTGATCAATGAGGGTGAGTCAAGTGAACATGTTAAGGAGCTGAAATCCATCACCGTCCTTAGGAGTGGGAAAGAGATTGACAAAACTATAGTTCCTAAGGCCAAAAAGCCAGCGGACATAGACAAGTCAAGTCAAGTTGAGGAGATCACCCTAGAAGAGAGAGTTGGAAAAGAGGATTTGGAGAAAATCAAGAATAGTGTCAAAATTCCTTTTCCGGAGAGGTTATCTCATCCTTTTAAGGAAACCCGAAATGCCGGAATTCTTGATGTGTTTAGGCAAGTCAAGATCAACATTCCTTTACTTGATGCGGTCAAGCAAATACCTTTATATGCTAAATTTCTTAAGGATTTGTGTACCACCAAAAGAAGGTTGAATGTTAAGAAAAAGGCGTTTATGACGAAGCAAATGAGCTCAATCATGCAAGGCACTCACATTCCAAAATTTAAAGATCCCAGTTGCCCAACAATTTCATGTTTAATTGGTAATTGTCGTATAAAAAATGCCTTACTTGATTTGGGAGCTAGTGTCAATGTACTTCCTTTTTCAGTGTACAAACAATTGGGGTTTCGAGAGTTGAAACCCACCAAAGTGACGATTCAATTAGCGGATCGATCCGTTAAGATACCAAGAGGGATAGTAGAGGATGTTTTAGTGCAAATTGATAAATTCTACTTTCCCGTTGATTTCATTGTTCTTGATATGCATCCGGTAGCAAATCCCGCTAATGAAATTCCCGTCATTTTAGAAAGATCATTTCTTGCCACATCTAATGCCATCATTAATTACAAGAATGGAATTGTTAAATTGACTTTTGGAAACATGACTCTTGAGCTAAATGTGTTCTCTTTAAGCAAACAACAAAATAATTTTGATGAAGAAAGTGAACATGTGAACATGATAGAGTCATTAGTCCAAGATCATTTCATTGATACTTATGATTCGAATTCAATGGAAGACAATCTAACAACTTCAAATGAATTCGATGAGCATTTGAATGTATTTTCTTTGCTTGATGACAAAGTTAAAGATCCAAAGAAGCAAAAGGAGAGCACATCCGATCCAACACCAAAGCATGAGGGACAAATGGAGCTCAAGCCATTGCCAAGCAACCGAAAGTTGAAACTTGAAGAATTAAGGAGAGACGCATACCCAAATTCAAAATTAAGCAAGGAAAGGGCGAAAAAAATTCATGATAAATCGATTTTACGAAAAGATTTCAAATTTGGTCAAAAAGTCCTTGTTTATAATACGCGTCTCCACCTTTTTCCCGAAAAATTGAAGTCTCATTGGACCGGCCCCTATATTTTCAAGCATGTATTTTCATTTAGGGTTGTGATGGTGGTTGATCCAAAAACGAATTTCGGATTTAAAGTTAACGGGCAAGGATTGAAATTGTTTTTGGAAATTCCAACGCTAGAGGAGTCCACCCCTCTAAGCGACCCGACCTACGCCTAATAAGCGTAGGTCATGTTTGTATATAATTTTTGTTTATTTTTTGGAGTTTTAGGAGAATCGTCACACGTTGGAAAAAGTTCAGGGACTAAAATGCAAAAACAACAAACTTGGAGGTACTAAAGTGAATGGACCAAAAGCCAAAAAATCAAACTTTCAAAAAAAATTTGAGTCCACTGCTGCATGGCTGATCGATCAGAGGTGATGGTTGATCGATCAAAGGAAATTTTCCTGCAAAAAAAAAAAAAAAATTTGGGTCCAAAAAGCTCCTTTCTCTCCCATTTCGAGCTCCTCTCTCTCCCATCCTCCATTAACCCTCTCTTTACCTCCTCAAACACCAAAATACCTCCACCAAACACTCCATTAAAACCTTCAAATCTTCCATCAATCTCTCCTTTTTCACCCAAAAAATCATCAAACCCATCACTTTCTCTCACTAAAATTTCAAACCTTCCACCCCACCTCCATTTTCGAAATCATCACAAAAAATTCAAATTTTTGCCTTCTATTCTACCCATTTATCATCTCAAGCACATAACCTTCACTTTCATCCATTAATTTCCATCCAAATCCACCCAAATCTTGAATTTTGATCCCATAGATCCCCAATTTCGAGCTCTTCATAAACCCACCAAAATTTTCAAAACCCACTTGTCTCAAGCTCCAATGGCACCATCCTCTACCAATCCAAGTCCAAGAAGAAACACGGTCACTCCTCCTAACTTTGAAACTCCATTCTTATTTTTTTATTTATTTTATTTTGCTTTATTTTCTTTTTGGGCTGTTGGATTATCTAAACATAACTACTTGTGATGACTTGAACTTTAATTTTACATGTTATGTTTGACTAATGCTAACCCGTTTTTCTTAGATTTTTGTACATATAGTAGCTTTGAAATTGATCCTAGCTTCTTTTTGGAGAAATTGGAAAGCAATTTTCCAAGCATTCGCCCATTTTTTCGTCGACCTCAAGAGCATTGAGGACAATGCCAACTTTAAGTTGGGGGGTGAGCACTTTCAAATCTCAAATTCTCAAGCATGCTTTATTTCATGTTAATTTTCTCCATGCTCGGATCGATTTCACCATTTTATCGAAGTTTGAAAAATGATGATCAATTTTTTTAGAATTGTCCATGAATTGATGGTTTTTGGCGTGAAATTCTTGATTTGGATAGGTAGTTGAGTGATAATCTCTATGGCATTGCTTCATTTAGATTCTTGAGCCTTGTAGTTTCCTATGAATATGCATAATGTTGTGGCTTGAGTTAATCTTTGATATCACATAGAGTGATTTTCATCTTGTGTAGAGAGAAGTAATGTTCAAATGCAATAAAAGCTCTTTCGAAAAGATCCTCTTTAGAGGGGACACATGCATGGCACTTATAAAAAATTTGAAAACTTGGATGACTTTTAAACTTAATATTGACTTTAAGCTTCACTTGACTAAATTCATAAGTCATTTTGTCTAATATTAAGGATATGCAAAGCTTACCATATGGAAAAAGGGTGAATAGCTTCCTTTGTGCATTCAAAAAAATAAATAAAAATAAATAAATAAATAAATAAAAAATAATAAAAAATAAGAAGCTATGAATGCAAAATCACAAAGTGAGACCGCTGCCCTCCATAGAGATGCAAACCACCTTGAGCTAATTTAGCAAAAAGTCCAAGTAAAAGATAAAGAAAAGTGCTTAAAATTGACAAAGTTCTTGAGCTTTTGTTTTTGAAAGATTTCTCTCTTCCACTATTGATGAATAGAACTATTTGTGATTAAGAATAATTGTGTCAAAGATCCATATGCATAGTGTGTTCACATGGGAATGTGGAGCTAGTTTCTAAAGGAGATTGTAAGCAATGGAGATCGTCATTCATATGTCAACATTCCGAAAATTATAATAGTAATGCCAAACACTTGAATCAATTCATGAAAATGCTTCAATTCTACTACTTAGAGTTCAAACTTCGGATGTTTGTGGGTATCATCACTGTAAACCCTCACGAGACACAACTCGTCTTCTAGGGAAACTTAGGAGTTCAAAGGCTTAATGCATGTGCTAAATGCATTTTCGGATAGTATACATAGTTATTTTTATCTTTGCTTGCTAAGGGACTAGTAAGAGCTTAGTTGGGGGTGTTGATAAAAGCATAATTTTGTAGTTACTAATGCCATTTTGATTGTTATTATCGAGTTTATCTTAGCCTAGTTTAAATAAATTAATCCACTTCTTGTGCACACACTCAAAATATCAAGAATTGCTTTAACATGGCTCAAAGTAGCCTTTTCTAGTCTCTTGATTATGCCCATAGATTTTGGAAACAAGTTGGAGAGCTTTGGGAAGTGTACAAGAGAGATAGAAGCCAAAAGAGAAGAATAAAGTCTCCCGAAGCAGTCCTCTGATCAATCAGAGGAGCCTCTGATTGACCAGAGGACACCTTTTAGTGCAAAATCTCCCCTCTGATCGATCAGAGCCCACCTTTTGAGCCAAAATCTCCCCTATGATCGATCAGAGGAGCCTCTGATCGATCAGAGAGACCTCCCAGAATGCACAGTACAGCCCCCAAAAGCAGCTTTTCTCCCCTTTTGATGCATTGAAACTCACCACAAAGGCTGGACTTTCTATTTCTAGATAGGATAAGGTGTTTTTCCTTTGGATCTCTAGAAAAGTGTACTAGAATACCCATTTTTGGGCATTGCTCTCCCATTATTTAATTGCTCTTTGTCCCTCATGTGAAGTATGTAATTTTCTAGATCTAGATTCAAGTAATATTAGAAATTTTCCTGCACTTTCTCTATCTATCACACTTGTAAGAAATCTAGAGAGGGAAACTCTTGAGAGAAATGGAAATCACTTTAATGGTTTTTGTTCATACAACTATCATGGAGTAGTTTCATTGCTAAGGCTAGAAGATGAAGTTTGCATTGCATTAATTATGTAAGTTTGTTTCTCATTCCATTGTTAGTATTGTTAAATACTTGTTGAATCCTTCATCTTCACCATTCAATCAACCATTCATAAGCTAGTAAGATAATCCTCATAAGGTGATTTGACTTTGTATGCCTTGTATACATAGATCTCAAGCATTAATGAGGAGATGATGCACTTGTGTATTTCTTATTAGCCTATGTCCATTCCTTCTATGATTGAGATACTTTACATTGCCAAGCATGTTTAGTCTTTGAATATTCATAGAAATACCATAAATTTGAGATTCCAATCCTTGAATGCTTTAATGATATGTTGAGTGCTTTCTACACTATATGTGATTTTGAGACTCAATATTTTCTTAGTTAGAGTGTTGCCAAGGAGGATCTCTTAAGTTTATGTCATAATCAACTCCACTAATCACCTTAAGGATTCAATTTGTATTTATCAAATGTGTCCATTCCTTCTATGATTGAGATACCTAGACCTCCCAATCTTAGACAAATGAAATGTTATGATTTATTGAGCTAAACTTTTTAGTTGGCCATTTTCATAATCAAGTCAATTGCCTAGGGGAAACTAACAATGAATTCTCAGTGCCTAGTTTAATTTTATGCATTTTCTTTTGGTGTATCTCAAGTTTGCATCTTGGTTGGACATTATATGGGAATGGGTTGCACTTGCTTCACACCCTTTGTTACAAGATAAAAATGAGAGATATATTTGTGTTGAGTTTTACTTACACACTTTCTTTATATGGCATTTATATGGGAATGGGTTGCTCTTGCTTCACACCCTTTTGCTTAGAAAAGTGTAAGGTACTCAACACTTAGGAATTGCATTGAGAATTTTGAAGGAGATTAATTTTACATAATATTGCAAAGCAAATGAATTCTATAATGCCTTAGCCTTTTCTTATCAATTGATACGTCACTTTAATTTTTATTGCAAGAGTTTAAAATCAACAATTAAAATCAACCAATCAAATTCTCTTGAACAAAGCCTTGGACTCGTAATCACCACATCGTCTTTCCGACTATCCTTGTGGTTCGACACTTAGACTTACCAAGTATTATAACTTGACGACCTATACTTGGATTCCTAAGCGCGGAAGTACTTTCGGGCGCGTCACATCCGTTCTTCAAACATGGAGCCAAGCCAAGTAGAAGGAGTACAAAGAAAACAAGAGGAAAGATGCCAAGGCGCTACTCTTCATTCAACAAGGGATAAGCAAAGTTATTTTCCCGAGAATCTTGAATGCAAAAAAATAAAAGGAGGCTTGGGACATTTTAAAAACATAATTTCAAGGCTCACAAAAAATAATTCCTATCAAATTACAATCCCTTGGAGAGAGTCTGACAATTTGTTGATGAAAAATAGTGAAATGGTGCACATTTTCTCCTCGAGTCTCCAGCATAATTAATCAAATTTGAAGCTATGGAGGCACAATCGAAAATAAAAAGTTTTTTGGAAATTTTTTAAAAAGTATTCCTCAAAACTTTGATCATGTTGTTGCAGCCATTACAGAGTCTAAAGATTTGTCTTTGCAAGAATTATTGGGTTCTCTTGAAGCACATAAAAAAAGAATATACAGGTCCTCAGAAACCATGTTAGAGCAAGCTTTTCAATTAAAAGTGAGGTTCAAAGACACTAACAAGAAGGCAGACGTGGAAAATCCAAGAGGTGACAGCTACCAAAAGCCTCATTATGAACGAGGATCAAATTCAATTCAAGGCCGTAAAAATTTCAGCAAAGCTGATGGACAAGGAAGAGGAATAGGCAAGTTTTACAATTAGCGGGGTAATTCTCAATGTTTTATTTGCAAAAATTATGGACATCAAAGTGAAGATTGCTAATATAAGTGCACTAGGTGCAAAATTCCAAATCATATGGACTTTATTGTTGGTTCAAAAAGAAGGAGAAAGCAAATTTACATGAAAAGAACGATTCTTCGGATTAATTATTGCTCACATTTCTAAGTTCTCTCCAAGAATCTTGTGAAGTTTGGTATTTGGATACAGTTGTAGCAATCATGTGACGGGGAACAAAATCAGATTTGTACGTGAAATTGGAAGAAAAAAATAGCTTTTGAGGTCAAGCTTGGAGCTGGAAAATTATATGAAGCAAAAGGCAAGGGAATCAATTATGTCTAAACAACAAGAGGTAAATCCAAATTTATCCATGATGTTCTTTTCGTTCCAGGCCTCACTCATAATTTTCTAATTATTGGGCAATTGATGAAAAGGGAATACAAAATGATTTTTATTATTGACAAAGAAAGAAGACAGATGGTTACTAAAGTAAAGATGACACCAAATAAGGTTTCCCCTTTCAATTTCTGATCAAATTCAAATTACGCCTTAAAAGCTAGCGAAGTTGATATTTATCTGCTATGGCATATGCGATTTGGGCATTTGAATTATAATTCTCTCAAAGTGCTCAAGGATAAAAATATGGTGGTTGGTCTTCCTACTATTCGTTGTGAAAATAAAGCGTGTAAGGGATATATTTTCAGGGAATTTCACTGACTATCATTCACCAAAACAACTTGGAGAGCCAAAGCCCCGCTCGAATTGGTTCATGAAGATATATGTGGACCAACTCGAACTCAATCTCTAAAAGGGAAAAGATACTTTTTTTCTCTTTGTTGATGATTTTAGCAGATTCATGTGGGTATATATCTTGAAGCAAAAATTTGTAGCATTCACTACTTTCCTTCAATTCAAAGCACTTTTAGAGAAGCAAAGTGGCTAGCAACTCAATTCAATACTCATAATAATTATTTAATTAAGAATATATAATTACATTTTGTCTAGGGGACCTAATGGTAATTGAATGTGTTCTTTTGTTCTTCGTATCCCTCCATTTACATCATTTTATATTATTTCCCGGGCGGCTGGGCCAGAGTAGCATTTTTCTAATTTGCGTACATACTTAACTTCTTTGATTTGTTTAATTTAGAGTATATTTTCGCCTAAAATTACAAGCTACGCTGCTATTTATTATATATTTAACTGCTTAAACGTATAATTACGTTTTTTTGTTGCTTAATTAGGTGATTTGAACCTCTAACTCTTCCGTCTTAATCCCTATGTTAATAAGCACTAATATTGTACTATAAAGTTACTAAAAACATAGATTTGCTTTAATTTATTTCTTACAGTTGTTTAAGTCCAAAATTTATCGTCTTGTAGTATAACTAATTTTAATTTTAGTATAATAATTAGTATTATAAAGGAACTACTATGAACATTATAATTAAAAATTTTAAAATATTCATTATGAACTTTGTCCTTGAAAAATTATTTAATGTTAAAATGGCCTTATATATTTCAAGAAAAATGAATTTAGGCAAAATTTTCATTCCTAGTTTAATATTTTTTTCAAAAAGTCAAAAAATAATATATTTCATTTTGATTTTCTATTTTCAAAAAATAGTTGGAATGAATTTTATTTTTTTCAAAAAATTTCAGAAATTATAAGCGGGAACCTTAAAATTATTCAAAATTCATTTTCAAGTGGGTGGGAGAATTGATCAAAGGGCTGGAAAAAGGAAATGAAAATTGCATGGTATTGGCACCGCACGATTCAGTACCAAATTAGGCACGGCAATTCAACATGCATGCTTGTTGGCGAGTTGTGCTGTAGTGTTTGTTCTTATGTTATATTTTTAGAATAAGCAATAATTATTTTATGTTTTTGATCCAACTTTTTGTTTTGGGTTTATACAATAATAATAGTTATTTTTAATATGAACTTTGCTAACATGAAAGAGAAAGACACTGTAAGTTTTTTAAACTTACAGACAATTTCTAACCACGAATCTGATAAAGATACCCATTCTTATTTAAACTCTGTATTTAATTTTGAAAAAAATCTACTTTCATTAAATTCATAATTACAAAATTAAGGATATTTTTTTTGTCTTTTACACAA
The DNA here is from genome assembly GCA_021464415.1 of Lonicera japonica. Lineage (NCBI taxonomy): Eukaryota > Viridiplantae > Streptophyta > Magnoliopsida > Dipsacales > Caprifoliaceae > Lonicera > Lonicera japonica. The sequence goes on along the minus strand of CM038465.1, from coordinate 34,575,756 downwards.
ATTCATTCATTTGATTTTTGCATCATTGTTAAATTGAATTCTCCATTACCAATTAAAAATAGGATATGCTCAAGTATATAATATATATATTTTTTAGATTTATAAAGAGACTTTAAAATTATTAAACTATTAAAAGAGGTTAAGTGAATTTTACGCTAAAATTGAGATACTTAGTTTGAGACGTCCAAAACAATTGGACTTTAACACTCAACGATGTGACATTTGTATTAATGATAAATTAGATTTTTTCATTACCAATTAGAAACATGATATGCTTAAGTATATAGTATATTTTTTATATTTATAAAAAAAGATTTAATATATATTATTAAAACTATTGAAATAGGCTAATTGAATTGCTAAAACTATAACATGTTTTCTTATAAAGTTTGGTGCAGTGATTATATACAAATAAAAATAAAATACTTACAATTTCAAACATTAAAAAAAAATATTGGATTCTTAATTTAAAATATTTTTAAAAAATACTTGATCAATATGTTATTAATTTCTTTTTTGTCAAAATTACTAATTTAATTGATTAATGAAAGAATAAGAAATAACTACTTAAAATATATGGACTTTACTATTTTAGAGCATCTCCAATGGTAGTGTAAAAATTGATTTGTAAATTACATGTGTCAACTCACTTTTACAAAAAAAACTTGAATGCTAAAAAAAAGTGCTCCAATGGTACTTTTGTAAAGTTTTGTGTAAATTTTGAAATAACAAATAAGATTCTAACACATGTTAAATATCAATTTAAGCAATTTTCTTATTAATTTTTTCTTGATTTTTTTACAAATAATCTTGTAATTACAATGGATCTTGATTTATAGGTATGGATGAGTAGATTTCAAATATGTAATTTTTATTAATATATATATTTTACATTTAAAGTTATTACTTTTTCAATTTTTATAAAAAAATTGAAGAGAGAGAAAGCTGATGTGGCATTGTAAAATAGGAGTGTATTTTACACAACTATTTTACACAAATTTCAATTTTAAAAGACTGTTGGAGAGAAAAAAATTTACAAGTTGTGTAAATTTTACACAAAACAAAAATTTAAAAGACTGTTGGAGATGCTCCATGGGTTAAAATATTATTAATGATAAAGATAGATTAAAATTTAGTAATATTTATCCTTAACTAAATATGTGGCTAATATTTGACTGTAAGTTTTAATAAAACTTACAGTCTTTTAGATAATCATTTTTCTTTTAGTATTTAACCTATTTTTTTAATAGGTTGTGTACAAGCAACAACATGTTATTTGTTAAAAATAGGCTCTAAAACATAAAATTTAATTTTGTACATTTTGTCAAAACCATATTCGTTAAATATCGTTAAATAAGAGGAATTAGAAGCATAAAATTTTATCTTTACTTATTCCTTTTAGTTCCTCTTATTTAGCGAATAAAATCTTGTCCCACAATTTTAACTAGAATACCCTTCATTATTTAGAGCCACAAACAGAACCCTTATTGAACTAGGAAAGGGAATCTAGAAGAGCCAAAGCCAAAATTTCCGTGTATTGATAAGATCCACAACAAATTCTATCCGTACGCCACTTCTGTATTAATGTTTTAAACATCAATTGAACAATTATATAATTAAAAAAAAAAACAAATTTATAATAATAAAAAATTTATAAAGTCTTTGACGCTTTTGTTTCTAATTTACCTTGTTGCGGGTTATATTAGTAACTAATATAGTAAAGCACAAAAATCATAATTAATGAATTTTTCATTTTTTAACAGTATTCCCTTATGTTTTCGCAGTATAGGTATGCTAAAACATATCACCTTTGAAACAAAGAATCAAATTATTGTCAGCAACCGCTACGTACCCATTGCCAAACTACCGCCGGTCACTGAAAATTTCGCCAGAGCTCTGGTGGTGATTTTAAAAAAATATCCTTAGACAAAAGTAAATTGTGAAAGAAGACTTGCATGTGTTGAATAATAGCATGGTACAATGAAAAAAAAACTTAGAAACAGATCATCCGGTTATTTTGTCTAAGTGTAACTATCCAAATATATAATGAAAATATACTATTATGTATACTCTTTATACTCTTTATCTCAAAACAAAATTAAAAAAAATTAAATTAATTGATTGTTTATAAAAAACAGGTAAACCAATCCAACCATGAATCCTTCTATCACCAGGAGTAAGAAATTTGAAATGGAGTAAAAGTATATATTTATACAAATATCTACCATTATTTTTCTCTCCCAATAGTTATCCATTTTAACAAGATAAAATGGGTGGCTCAAAATTGCCAAGTATTTCATCTGAATGAATGAATGGCGGTCTTTCAATCCTACTTCTTTACTAGTACCACCTTCTTCTGCTCCGATCGCAAGAAACCAAGAAAACCGACCAAGAAAACCAGCCATGACGAGACTGAACTCTAGTTTATGAAATTAATTTTTTTATAATTGCTCTCTGCAGGACTCAAAATCTTTAATTTGATTCGAATTTTTGATCTTCTCATGAATTCGAATGTTGAATATTTTGGATTGAAGTCGAATGATATTTATGATAGTTCAAGTCTAAAATTTGAATCAGCACTTAATTCATGTAAGATTGAATCGCTCTAAAATTTCAAGTACAAATTACCATTGTCTTCCAAAACAAAAAAAAAACAAGAAACCAAGACTTATAAAGCGTACAAATTTGAGGAACAATACGAAAGAATAATTATATTTTCATTTCTTTCTTGCATTAATGAATGAATAATAACAGCACAATAGTTTTGTATATAAAGGTAAAACGTACAATTTCCATAACGACCAAGACGTAGCCTAAAACAAGCCACATAAAACAAGAAAATGACGAGCAACATGGTAATTTCCAAAAGAAAAATATCAAAACTATAGCCCTTATTTGAATTACCCTAATTACGAATAGCACTACTGTCGAAATTAGGTTTTCTCCCGTACAACTTTTGTATCCTTTTTACGTCTTCAGCAGTCAAGTCCACTATCTTCTCTACACCTAAAGGCGAGTACATTACGGAACACGGATCTGACGAGTGATTCTCCAGCCCGAGTATATGCCCGATCTCATGAACCGCTACTGATTCTAGATCAACGTCCCTCCTTGATTTTACTGAATCTAAATCGACGAACCACGGTGTATCGGCATTTATGTGGATCTGCCCCTCCTCCAGGTCAGAAGCATGTGCCAATTCATCAAATCCCTTCGGCCCATCGAACGGAATACTGCAGCCATTATGGTGCCCGCTATAAAACCCGATCTGAATGTCGGCTGAATGGTATGAATTTGCCTCTACGAAGTTCACCGGTATCACTGCTGACCACCGCGAGAAAGACCGCTGGAAGACGGCTTTTATTTCGGACAATCTAGCTGAGCGAATTATATGTTTTGGGGAAAAGGCGTAGCTTAACGTTATGGGATCCGATGTGTGCCCCCCTGTAGGATGCTGCCGACGTAGCCACCTTTTTCGTAGTCGACCTCGAAGGTTGACGGGATGTCTGATAATGTTCTTTGCTAGATACCAATAATGAGAGAAAAATAATGGCAAGGAAAAGGTTTTTTTACTAAATTCAAACATTGATGAACTTCAGTTTTATTTGTTAGTTACACATTTGGGTAATCTATCTGCCGCTAGCTTAGGACATAGTAAAATAGTAGGGTATATAAATTTTAAAGTAAGAGATATAGGTTCATTTATATTAAGGGCAGGGAAAGTGTATTTAAAATAGTAGGGTATATAAATTTTAAAGTAAGTGATAATTGAGTACTGTTCTTTTGGATAAATGACGATATTTTTAAATCTTGTGAAATTTTAAAATCATGTAGATTAGTGGATTTCAGAATCTGCTTAAAAGGTTGGGATTTTGAGAATCTCGCCTACTCAGAATAACATTGTATTTAGTATTTTCTTTTTTACAGGCTCTTCCTATTTATCAGATATATTTTGGATTTATTTAAAATTAAACCTTTAATTATAACACTATAATTAAATATTTGATTGTAAATTTGAGATAAAAAAAATAATTTGAAATATTACAATAAAAATAGAGGAATTTTAAGGTTGCGTTCTTTAATTTTATTAGATTTTGTTTGTGTTAAGATGGTGTATTTTTTTCAAAGAAAACAAATTACGTTACTACTTTATATATTTTTTTAATGATTGCACCAACATATCATTAATGATACTCCTTACACTATTATTTGAATAGTAAGAATTTTGACGTGGTTGTTTAACGTAATTAGAAATTTGTAAACATGATTGTTTTAAGTTACATTGTTGCTTGTTTAAAAATAAAATAAAATTATTATTGCGTAAGTTCTCCCATGAATTGAACCCAATCATGCAAAAGCATATAGGGCTTTAAAATTTCGAGATTTTGAATGTAAAATCCCGTAGCTAAAAAGAACAAAGATTTGATAAATCATGTAGTTTTAAAATCATGGTATTTTACAATCTTATGATTTATCAAATTCCGTGATTTTAAAATCCGGGGAAAAAAGAATGCAACCCAAAGGAATACTATGCGAGCATCTCTAACTGTATTTATAAAACGTTGTGTAAATCCTATATGTCAAACCACTTTTACACAAATCTTGTAATCTAAAAAATATATTCTCCAATAGTACTTTTGTAAAATTTTGTATAAAATTTGAATGAACTAATAAGATACAGACGCATGTATGATGTCATTTTATGCAACTATTATTATTATGTTTTTAAATTTTTGCATATATAATTTATAATGACAATGGATCTTGATTTATTGGTCTTAATGAGTATATTTAAAATATATATATTTTTTTTATTAAAATACATATTTTATATTAAAAGATATTACATTTTAAAGTTTTATAAAAAAATTTGGGGAGAGAAAAAGCTAACGTGTCAGTGTAAACTTAGAGTATCTCCATCAGTCTTTTAAATCTTTGTTTGGTGTAAAATTTATACAGCATGTAAATTTTTTTTTGTCTCCAACAGTCTTTTAAAATTGAAATTTGTGTAAAAGGGTTGCGTAAAATATAATCCTGTTTTACAATGCCCTCCAGCTTTTTCTCTTTTCAAATTTTTTTTATAATAATTGAAAAGGTAATAAGTTTAAATGTAAAATATATAGTTTAATAAAAATTACATATTTGAAATCTACTCATCAATACCTATAAATTAAGATCCATTGTGATTACAAGATTATTTGTAAAAATTTTAAGAAAAGATTAATAAAAAAATTACTTGAATTGATATTTAACATGTGTTAGAATCTTATTTATTATGTCATTTTATGCAACTATTATTATTATGTTGAGATTATAAATTTCAAATCGGAAAAATGGATCTTATGAAAACAATATATATGATCTAGAGACTACTCCACCTATTGCCAATTGATTTTAGGTTAGATGTTCCGAACTTTAATATTATGAATTTATATGCAAGTTTATATTGTGATTTTTGTCTTGTACTTGTATTGTGTGTCTCCGGACATAGCTTGCATGGTGGAGGACTATAGATTTGCTCATTATTATTTATTTGTTTCATTAGGTTCATATATGAATGATGACATCTCTCCCGATGACTGCTCATGTTCGTGTGCGCTAAGGGTATCTAGGGAAACTAATTCTTATGCAAATACTCAATTTTTTATGTTTAGAGTATCCTCAATATAAATAACCCTTAACATGTGCTTTTAGAGAAACTTTTTCACACTACTTATTAATTAGATCTGCAGGACTTTTGTAGTAGGAAAGGAAGAATAAAATTTTAGTTCACGATGAAGGACTGATTCCTATGTTTTCGTGCATAAATATATATACAACATTAAGTATGATTTATTTTTGCTTAATTACACGAATAGCACGTACCTTAGTGCCGTAGACGCAGTTTATCCCTAATTTGTGTGTATATATATTTTAACATTTCACTAGATTTAATTTGAATGCAGTATTATTTACTCAAACTAATGTACTCACGTACCGTCCGTAGTTAAGAATCGACGTTTTCTTTGAGAGTTGAAACGGAGAGAGTACTATAGATTATGCAAAGATTAATAATGCAATTACTCATTTTCTCAATGATCCATTGCTAGAGAAAAAAAATTAACAAAGTATAAGTGGGTGGCCCATTGGCTTGTTCACACTTCACATGGTAACATCTAGTGGCTTTGTCTTTCAATGGGTGGTTCCTATGGGGATTGATCCGGCCACTGATTCCCCACAGGGGCAATTCCGTTGTGGCCAGCAGTAGGTTGTGTTTCACGAGCGGAGATTAGTCCCACATCCAATGCATAAAAAAATAAAAAATATATATATATCTTTTGTGCGTCCGACTCCTCTTCTTTTATCTTTATTTTTTTCCTTTCACATTGAAGATTGATTTGAAGTTTATTTTATTCAATTAATTCCATACCAAGTAAGTTTTATATTAAATTTATTTGTTGTTTATTCTTTTGCCTGTTTGAGTAGCCTATTGTGTGTTAGGGTTATGATAAGTATGTTAAATTGATTCCTTGCTCATGTTCATGATAAGTATATTATACCAAACTAGTGCTTCAATGCTAAAAAAAATATTTCTTCTTATTGTATGCCTATTTTAATTGATTAATGTAAGATTGGATTTTCATTATGATTTGTTGGTTTTAGTTTATGATTTAATAAAAAAGATTATAAATTGTTTTTTTGATAAACGCGTAATTTTGTAGTCGCTAACGCTCTTTTGATTGTGTTTATCACGTTTATCTTAGCATAGTTTAATTAAATTAATCCACTTCTTGTGCACACACTCAAATATCAAGAATTGCTTTAACATGGCTCAAAGTAGCCTTTTCTAGTGTCTTGAGTGTACCTTCAGGCTATGGAAGCAAGTTGGAGAGCTTTGGGAAGCGTACAAGAGAGATAGAAGCCAGAAGAGAAGAAAAAAAGTCTCCCGAAGTGTCCTCTGATCAATCAGAGGCCACCTTTTAGTGCAGAACATGCCCTCTGATCGATCAGAGGGTGCTCTGATCGATCAGATCCCACCTTTTGAGCCAAAATCTCCCCTCTGATCGATCAGAGACCTCCCAGATCTCAAAGGACAGCACCCAAAAGCAGTTTTTCTCCCCTTTTTATGCATTGAAACTCACCAAAAGTGCTGGACTTTCCATTTCTAGATAGGATGAGGTGCTTACCCATTGGGTTCTTTAGAAAAGTGTACTAGAATACCCATTTTTGGGCATTGCTCTCTCATTATTTGATTGCTCATTGTCTCTCATGTAAAGTATGTAATTTTCTAGATATAGATTCAAGTAATATTAGAATTTTTCTTGCACTTTCTCTATCTATCACACTTGTAAGAAATCTAGAGAGATAAACTCTTGAGAGAAATGGAAATCACTTTAATGGTTTTTGTTCATACAACTATCATGGAGTAGTTTCATTGCTAAGGCTAGAAGATGAAGTTTGCATTGCATTAATTATGTAAGTTTGTTTCTCATTCCATTGTTAGTATTGTTAAATACTTGTTGAATCCTTCATCTTCACCATTCAATCAACCATTCATAAGCTAGTAAGATAATCCTCATAAGGTGATTAGACTTTGTATGCCTTGTATACATAGATCTCAAGCATTAATGAGGAGATGATACATTTGTGTATTTCTTATTAGCCTATGCCCATTCCTTCTATGATTGAGATACTTTACATTGCCAAGCATGTTTAGTCTTTGAATATTCATAGAAATACCATAAATTTGAGATTCCAATCCTTGAATGCTTTAATGATATGTTGAGTGCTTTCTACACTTTATGTGATTTTGAGACTCAATATTTTCTTAGTTAGAGTGTTGCCAAGGAGGATCTCTTAAGTTTATGCCATAATCAACTACACTAATCACCTTAAGGATTCAATTTGTATTTATCAAATGTGTCTAAACCGGATGATTTAATCTCCACCTAGACCTCCCAATCTTAGACAAATGAAATGTTATGATTTATTGTGCTAAACTTTTTAGTTGGCCATTTTCATAATCAAGTCAATTGCCTAGGGGAAACTAACAATGAATTCTCAATGCCTAGTTTAATTTTATGCCTTTTCTTTTGGTGTATCTCAAGTTTGCATCTTGGTTGGACATTATATGGGAATGGGTTGCACTTGCTTCACACCCTTTGTTACAAGATAAAAATGAGAGATACATTTGTGTTGAGTTTTACTTACACCCTTTCTTTATATGGCATTTATATGGGAATGGGTTGCTCTTGCTTCACACCCTTTTGCTTAGAAAAGTGTAAGGTACTCAACACTTAGGAATTGCATTGAGAATTTTGAATGAGATTAATTTTACATAACATTGCAAAGCAAATGAATTCTATAATGCCTTAGCATTTTCTTATCAATTGATACATCACTTTAATTTTTATTGCAAGACTTTAAAATCAACAACTAAAATCAACCAATCAAATTCTCTTGAACAAAGCCTTGGACTCGTAATCACCACATCGTCTTTCCGACTATCCTTGTGGTTCGACACTTGGACTTACCAAGTATTATAACTTGACGACCTACACTTGGGTTCCTAAGTGCGGAAGTATTTTCGGGCGCGTCAAGTTTTTGGCGCCGTTGCCGGGGATACGGCGAAAGACGAATTACGGGTTTTGTACAAAAATCCGCTTTGTAAGTATCTCTTCTCCTTTTGTGAATAAATTTTTCTTGCTTATTATTTTCTTCTTTTATAGGTGGAAATTTTCTTTAGGATCACCTTCCCGGGCTTATGCTCGGGGACTTGTACATTGATCTTCACATAAGTCCACCAAAAGGTGAACCACTACCAAGGCATCCTTCTTCTTCTCCCACTCCATTCGAGATGGATAACGAGGACAATGAGTCAAATGCCGGAGAGAACAATGATCACAATCGTCCGGTCCACACAATGCGAGATTACCTCCAACCTCCTCGAGGCACTTCAAACTCTTGCATTGTCATTCCCACGGGTCAAGCCGGAACATTCACTTTCAAACCGGGCATGTTACAACATATACCATCATTTCATGGTATGGATTCCGAAAACCCTTACTTGCATTTAAAAGATTTTGAGGAAGTTTGCTCTATTTTTAGAGAAGCTAACACAAATGAGGAAGTAATGAGGTTAAAACTTTTTCCATTCTCTTTAAAGGACAAAGGCAAAATATGGCTCAATTCTCTACGTCCCAATTCCATTCGAACTTGGCAAGAATTACAAACCGAATTTTTAAAGAAATTCTTTCCCGTTCATCGAACCAATGCTTTGAGAAGGCAAATTTCAAATTTTTCTCCTAAAAAAAATGAAAGTTTTTACAAGTGTTGGGAAAGATACAAAAAACTTTTGAATTCTTGCCCCCATCATGGACATGAGACATGGAGTATTGTGAGCTATTTTTACGAATCACTCACTCCCGCCATGCGCACGTTTGTGGAAACGATGTGTAATGGAAATTTTTTGAGCAAAAGTCCGGAGGAAGCTTTGTTGTACTTTGATGAAATAGCCGAAGGTGCCCAAAATTGGAACACCTACACGGATGAGGTTAAGGGTAAAGTTTCCGAGAGAGAGGGTTTGTACCAATTGTCAAAAGGTGATGACATTGAGTTAAAATTTATTCAATTGTCAAAGAAAGTCGAAGCCATGGAGTCCAGTAAAATGAGAGAAGGTAGTGTAGGTACTAGCACCGTTTGTGTCATTTGTGAGAAGGTGGGACATTCCACGGAGGAATGCCACATAATTCCGGCCTTCAAAGAGGTCCTTCAAAGTCCCTCACAAGTCAATGCTATGAACTCATACCCTAGGTCACAAAATGATCCATTTTCTCAAAGGTACAATGAAAGGTGGAGAAATCATCCTAACTTTAGTTGGGGGGGAAACCAAAATGCTCATCAAAATTCGAATGCAAATTCAAATTCTTACCAACAAAGACCACCTCCACCCCAAAACAACTCTTTTGGCCAAACTAACCCAAACCCAAATTCAAATTTGGAGTCTCTTTTGCGGCAATTTATAGATAAGACCAATAGAGAGGTTAGTGATTTGAAAACCCAAATGTCCAAACTCACCACCGCTTTGTCCACTCAAGAAAAAGGGAAATTTCCATCTCAACCCTTAGCTAACCCAAGGGGCCAAGCTTTAGTGATCAATGAGGGTGAATCGAGTGGAAATATTGAGGAGTTGAAATCCATCACCATCCTTAGGAGTGGAAAAGAGATTGACAAAACTATAGTTCCTAAGGCCAAAAAGCCGGTGGACATAGCCGAGTCAAGTCAAATTGAAGAGATCACCTTAGAAGAGAGAATGAGGGAAGAAGAGAAAGTTGGAAAAGAGGATTTAGAAAAAATCAAGAATAGTGTCAAAGTCCCTTTTCCGGAGAGGTTATCTCAACATTTCAAAGAGACCCGAAATGCCGAAATTCTTGATGTGTTCAAACAAGTGAAAATTAACATTCCATTGCTTGATGCGGTAAAACAAATTCCTTCTTATGCAAAATTTTTAAAAGATTTGTGCACCACTAAGAGGCGATTGAATGTTAAAAAGAAGGCATTTATGGCAGAACAAGTGAGTTCAATAATGCAAGGCACTCGAATTCCAAAATTCAAAGATCCCGGTTGCCCCACCATTTCTTGTTTGATTGGCAACTTTAGAATAAAAAATGCATTGCTTGATTTGGGGGCGAGTGTTAATGTTTTGCCATTTTCGGTCTACCAACAATTGGGTTTAGGAGAGTTGAAACCCACGAAAGTCACGATCCAATTGGCGGATCGATCGGTCAAGATTCCAAGGGGAATTGTAGAAGACGTGCTAGTTCAAATTGACAAATTTTATTTTCCCGTGGATTTCATAGTTCTTGACATGCAACCGGTATCCAATCCCGAAAATGAGATTCCCGTAATTTTGGGAAGACCCTTTCTTGCAACATCAAATGCTATCATCAATTGCAAGAATGGAATTGTAAAATTGGCCTTTGGAAATATGACTCTTGAGCTAAATGTGTTTTCAATAAGTAACAAACAAGATGATTTTGATGATGAAATTGAACTTGTAAACATGATAGAGTCATTACTACAAGACCATTTTTCTTTCACTTATGAATCGGAATCATTGGAAGATTTGCTAACCACTCCCAATGATCCCGAGGAATGTGTGCATGTGTTTTCTTTGGATGATAGGAACAAGGAAGAACTCTTGAATAATGAAGAAAATGCACAAGTGGAACCACCAAAGCTTGAAGGAAAGATGGAACTCAAGCCTCTTCCTAGCAATTTAAAGTACGCTTTCCTAGGTGCTTTTGAAACTTACCCCGTGGTAATTTCTTCCGAACTCTCAAATGATCAAGAAGAACGGTTGGTAAGTATGCTAAGTAAGTATCGAAAAGCTTTTGGGTGGAAGTTGACCGACCTCCAAGGAATTAGTTCATTGATTTGCACACACAAAATTCACTTGGAGGAAGGTGCAAAGCCATCAAGACAATTTCAACGCCGGTTAAATCCTCACATGCAAGAAGTAGTAAGAACCGAGGTGTTGAAATTGCTTGATGCCAAGATCATTTATCCAATTTCGGATAGCAAATGGGTGAGTCCGACCCAAGTTGTACCTAAAAAATCCGGGCTTACGGTAGTAAAAAATGAAAATGATGAGTTGATACCCCAAAGAGTCACCACCGGGTGGCGAATGTGCATAGACTACCGTAAGTTAAACGAAGTCACTAGAAAGGACCATTTTCCTCTTCCATTTTTAGATCAAACACTTGAAAGAGTGGCGGGTCATGAGTTCTATTATTTTTTAGACGGATTTTCGGGGTATAACCAAATCAAAATCGATCTTGAGGATCAAGAAAAAACAACCTTCACATGTTCGTTCGGTACTTTTGCTTATCGAAAAATGCCTTTTGGTTTGTGCAATGCACCGGCCACTTTTCAAAGATGTATGTTGAACATTTTTAGTGATATGGTAGAGAAAACTCTAGAAGTTTTTATGGACGATTTTACCGTTTACGGTAAGTCGTTCGATAATTGTTTACTCAATGTTGAACATGTGTTAGCAAGGTGTATCGAGAAGCAACTCGTCCTCAATTGGGAGAAATGCCACTTCATGGTGACAAAGGGCATTGTATTGGGCCATGTTGTATCGGGCAAAGGCATTGAAGTAGACAAGGTGAAAATTGAGCTTATCTCAAAGCTCCCCACCCCCAAGTCAATCAAGGATGTTCGCTCATTCTTGGGGCATGTCGGATTCTACCGAAGGTTCATTCAAAATTTTAGCACCATTGCTAAACCCATGTGTAAGTTGCTTTTGAAAGATGCCCCATTTGAATGGACCAAGGAATGTGAAGAAGCCTTTGTGAAACTCAAACACATGCTCACTACCGCACCCATCATGCAAACCCCCGATTGGAGTTTTCCATTTGAACTCATGTGCGACGCAAGTGATTATGCCGTTGGGGCGGTCCTCAGCCAAAGAAAAGACAAGAAGCCCGGAGTCATTTACTATGCGAGCCGAACTCTCAATGAGGCTCAAATGAACTACACCACCACCGAGAAAGAACTCTTGGCTATTGTCTTTGCCCTCGACAAATTTTGGTCTTACCTCATAGGGTCACCTATTGTCATTTTCACCGATCATGCGGCCCTCAAGTATCTCTTCACAAAGAAAGATGCAAAGCCAAGGCTTCTAAGATGGATTCTTCTCCTACAATAATTCAATCTTTTCATAAAGGATAAGATGGGTGTCGAAAATGTGGTGGCGGATCATTTATCTCGCCTTTCATTCACCGACCACATTGAAGAGAGTGCTATTAAAGACTATTTTCCGGATGGGCAACTATTCACAATCTCTTCTTCACCATGGTATGCCGATATCGTGAATTATCTTGTCACCGGAAAGTTGCCAAGCCATTGGAATGCCCAAGATCGAAGAAAATTCTTGTCCGAGGTCAACCGGTTCTATTGGGATGACCCGTACTTGTTCAAGTATGGGGCGGATCAAATCATTCGCCGATGTATTCCTAATGACGAGTTCGAAAGAGTTCTAAGCTTTTGCCATAATGAAGCTTGTGGTGGACATTTCTCGGCCAAGAAGACGGCCGCCAAGATCTTACAATGTGGCCTTTATTGGCCAACAATGTTCAAGGATGCCCACGCCTTTTGCAAAGCTTGCCCGAGATGCCAAATGCTTGGAGGAATCACAAGAAAAAGCATGATGCCTCTCAACCCGATCCTCGTGGTTGAAATCTTTGATTGTTGGGGCATTGACTTCATGGGACCGTTCCCATCTTCTTTTGGTAATCTCTATATCATTCTTGCGGTTGATTATGTTTCTAAATGGGTGGAGGCCTTAGCTTGAAAAATAAATGATCACAAAGTTGTGATCCGATTTTTAAAAGATAATATTCTTGCAAGATTTGGCACCCAAAGGCAATAATAAGTGATGGAGGCTCACATTTTTGCAACAAAACTTTTGAATCATTAATGCAAAAATATGGTGTAAACCATAAGGTGTCCCTCGCTTATCATCCTCAAACAAATGGGCAAGCGGAGCTTGCAAACCGAGAGATAAAACAAATTTTAGAAAAAACGGTAAATCCGAATCGCAAAGATTGGTCATTGCGACTAAACGATGCTCTTTGGGCATACCGAACCGCTTTCAAAACAACTCTCAGGATGTCTCCATATCGCATTGTGTATGGCAAGCCTTGTCACTTGCCCGTTGAATTGGAACATAAATCATTTTGGGCAATAAAATTGGTGAATAGTGGTTTTGAGGAATCCAGTAAAAATTGGATGTTGCAAATAGAGGAATTGGAGGAATTGAGGAGGGACGCGTATCAAAATTCAAAATTAAGCAAGGAAAGAGCGAAAAAATTTCATGATAAATCGATTTTGAGAAAAGATTTCAAACTTGGTCAAAAAGTCCTTGTTTATGATACGCGTCTCCACCTTTTTCCCGAAAAATTAAAGTCTCGTTGGACCGGCCCCTACATTATCAAGCATGTATTTCCATTTGGGGCCGTGACGGTGGTTGATCCAAAAAACGTGTTTCGAATTCAAAGTTAACGGGCAAAGATTGAAATCGTTTTTGGAAATTCCAACGCTAAAGGAGTCCACCCCTCTAAGCGACCTGACCTACGCCTAATAAGCGTAGGTCATGTTTGTATATAATTTTTGTTTATTTTTTGGAGTTTTAGGAGCATCGTCACACTTCGGGAAAGTTCAGGGGCCATTTTGTAAAAATTGCAAACTTGAGGGAACAAGGGAGAATGGACCAAAACGCAAAACAGAAAAGTTTGAAAAAAAAAGGGAGTGCTCTGCCGTGCCTCTGATCGATCAGAGGGGATAATTTCCTGCAAAAAAAAAAAAAATTTGGGTCCAAAAAGCTCATTTCTCTCCCACTTCGAGATTCATCTTCTCCCACCCTCCATTAACCCCTTCTTCATCACTTCAAACACCAAAATTACTCCATCAAATCCTCCATTGAAAACCATACACCCACTAAATCCTTCTAATCCTTCACCACTCTCTCCATTTTTACCCATAAATCATCAAACCCATCACTTTCTCTCACTAAAAATTCAAACCCTTCACCCCACCTCCATTTTCGAAATCCTCACTAAAAATTCAGATTTGTGCCTTCTATTCTACCCATTTATCACCTCAAGCACATAACCTTCACTCTCATCCATTAATTTCCACCCAAATCCACCCAAATCTTGAATTTTGACCCCATAAATCCCCAATTTCGAGCCCCTCATAAACCCACCAATAATTTCGAAACCCACTTGTTCCAAAGCTCTTATGGCTTCATCCTCTACTAACCCAAGGTCAAAGAAAAGGCACGGTCACCTCTCCAAGCCCACCGCAAAGAGTGTTTCCGGAGAGGGATATGGCGGTTTTCGCAACAAGGGTGAGCAAGAATGGTGGTCAATGTACTTTGACCTCAAGCCGGTGGTGATCGAGAGGCCGGTAAAGATTCAATCCTTCGACGTATTTCCTCATCGAGCCGCATTCGAGGAGCGACCCGAATGGATCGACTATTTCGGTAAGAGCTCTTAAGTTTGTAATGCCTCAATTTGCACTGAATTTATTGCTTCGTTAATTCAAGATAATGCAAATGATGAATACTCGTTTACGGCCCGAGTCCGTAACAAGTGGGTCAAAATGAATCTTCGTACCATTAGTACCACATTGAAAATTCCCGCCCTTGGTAAAAACGAATTTGCATTACCTTTGAGAGAGGATGATAATGGTCTATCTCATGATGAATTGGCCTCATTTTTACGTGGCCGAGAGTCTTCTTGGAACCAACCAAGGTTTCCGAAGAGTGAAATTCACCAAGACCATTATGCTCTTTGGTTGGTTGTCGCCAATGCCATTACCCCCACATCACACACCGCCACGTTAACTCCAAGCTAAGCCCGGGTGGTTGAGGCTATTGCAAGAAGGCGGAAATTTTGTTTGGTTCGGCATTTCATAAGACAAATTGCGGAAGCTATCGATTCAACCACCCTTAATGAAGGAATCAAGATGGGAGTGCTTATTACGAATTTGTGCTTGGCACATCGGGTCGTTGAGAGGGCGGAGGATGATACGAGATTACAATTGCACCCATTAGATAGAACCACCATGAATCGTTCTATGGGGCAATTCTAATATAGGGGTCGAGGACTATAAACCAATGAGGGTGGTGACGCGGAAGGGGCTAATACGATGGAAAGAGGGGAAGAAGGTGGTCAAAAGAGAGAAGAGGGGGAGCCACACCAAGAGGAAACTTCCTCTCAAGTTCGAAAGGGAAAGAGAAGTGGAACTGAGGGACCGGTGCCGCTTGATATGGATGCCTTAATGCAACGATTTGATCAAATGAGCACTATGGTAACGGATGGTTTCCAATCAATGAGAGACGAACAACAAGCCATTCGGGACTCTCAAGCCCGTCTTGAGGAGCAACAAGCTCACATTCGAGCCGAAATGAATGAAGGATTTGCCCACATGAGGGGTGAATTTGATTATTGGCGGCACTATTTCCCTCCCCCGCCCGATATGTGAGGTATTCGTAACTTTGAAAACTCCATTTTTATTTTATTTTTCTTTATTTTCTTTTTGGGTTGTTGGATTATTTTAACATAACTACTTGTGATAGCTTGAGCTTTAATTTTGCATGTTATGTTTGACTAATGCTAACCCAATTATTTTTAGATTTTTGTATATATTGTAGCTTTGAAATTGATCCTAGCTTTTTTTTTGAGAAATTGGAAAGCAATTTTCCAAGAATTCACCTATTTTCGTCTTCAAAAGCATTGAGGACAATGCCAACTTTAAGTTGGGGGGTGAGCACTTTCAAATCTCAAATTCTCAAGCATGCTTTCTTTCATGTGAATTTTTTCCATGCTAGGATCGATTTCACCATTTTATCGAAGTTTGAAAAATGATGATCAATTTTTTTTATAATTGTCCATGAATTGATGGTTTTTGGCATGAAATTCTTGATTTGGATAGGTAGTGGAGTGATAATCTCTATGGCATTGCTTTATTTAGATTCTTGAGCCATGTAGTCTCCTATGAATATGCATAATGTTGTGGCTTGATTTAGTCTTTGGTATCACATAGAGTGATTTTCATCTTGTGTAGAGAGAAGTAATGTTCAAATGCAATAAAAGCTCTTTCGAAAAGATCCTCCTTAGAGGGGACACATGCATGGCACTTACAAAAAAATTTGAGAACTTGGATGACTTTTAAACTTAATATTGACTTTAAGCTTCACTTGACTAAATTCATAAGTCATTTTGTCTAATATTAAGGATAGGCAAAGGTTACCATGTGGAAGAAGGGTGAATAGCTTCCTTTGTGCATTTAAAAAAAAAAAAAAAAAAAAAAAGAAGAAGAAGAAGCTATGAATGCAAGATCACAAAGTGAGACCGCTGCCCTCCATAGAGATGCAAACCACCTTGAGGTAATTTAGCAAAAATTCCAAGTAAAAGATAAAGAAAAGTGCTTAAAATTGACAAAGTTCTTGAGCTTTTGTTTTTGAAAGATTTGTCTCTTCCACTATTGATGAATAGAACTATTTGTGATTGAAAATGATTGTGTCATAGATCCATATGCTTAGTGTGTTCAAATAGGAATGTGGAGCTAGTTTCTAAAGGAGATTGTAAGTAATGGAGATCGTCATTCAAATGCCAACATTCCGAAAATTGTAATAGTAATGCCAAACACTTGAATCAATTCATGGAAATGCTTCAATTCTACTACTTAGAGTTCAAACTTCGGATGTTTATGGGTATCATCGCTGTAAACCCTCACGAGACACAACTCGTCTTCTAGGGGAACTTAGGAGTTCAAAGGCTTAATGCATGTGCTAAATGCATTTTCGGATATTATACATAGCTATTTTTATTTTGCTTGCTAAGGGACTAGCAAGAGTTTAGTTGGGGGGTGTTGATAAACGCGTAATTTTGTAGTCACTAATGCTCTTTTGATTGTGTTTATCGCGTTTATCTTAGCCTAGTTTAATTAAATTAATCCACTTCTTGTGCACACACTCAAATATCAAGAATTGCTTTAACATGGCTCAAAGTAGCATTTTCTAGTGTCTTGAGTGTACCTTCAGGCTATGGAAGCAAGTTGGAGAGCTTTGAGAAGCGTACAAGAGAGATAGAAGCCAAAAGAGAAGAAAAAAAGTCTCCCGAAGTGTCCTCTGATCAATCAGAGGAGCCTCTGATTGATCAGAGGCCACCTTTTAGTGCAGAACATGCCCTCTGATCGATCAGAGCATGATCGATCAGAGCCCACCTTTTGAGCCAAAATCTCCCCTCTGATCGATCAGAGACCTCCCAGATCTCAAAGGACAGCACTCAAAAGCAGTTTTTCTCCCCTTTTTATGCATTGAAACTCACCAAAAGTGCTGGACTTTCCATTTCTAGATAGGATGAGGTGCTTACCCATTGGGTTCTTTAGAAAAGTGTACTAGAATACCCATTTTTGGGCATTGCTCTCTCATTATTTGATTGCTCATTGTCTCTCATGTAAAGTATGTAATTTTCTAGATATAGATTCAAGTAATATTAGAATTTTTCTTGCACTTTCTCTATCTATCACACTTGTAAGAAATCTAGAGAGATAAACTCTTGAGAGAAATGGAAATCACTTTAATGGTTTTTGTTCATACAACTATCATGGAGTAGTTTCATTGCTAAGGCTAGAAGATGAAGTTTGCATTGCATTAATTATGTAAGTTTGTTTCTCATTCCATTGTTAGTATTGTTAAATACTTGTTGAATCCTTCATCTTCACCATTCAATCAACCATTCATAAGCTAGTAAGATAATCCTCATAAGGTGATTAGACTTTGTATGCCTTGTATACATAGATCTCAAGCATTAATGAGGAGATGATACATTTGTGTATTTCTTATTAGCCTATGCCCATTCCTTCTATGATTGAGATACTTTACATTGCCAAGCATGTTTAGTCTTTGAATATTCATAGAAATACCATAAATTTGAGATTCCAATCCTTGAATGCTTTAATGATATGTTGAGTGCTTTCTACACTTTATGTGATTTTGAGACTCAATATTTTCTTAGTTAGAGTGTTGCCAAGGAGGATCTCTTAAGTTTATGCCATAATCAACTACACTAATCACCTTAAGGATTCAATTTGTATTTATCAAATGTGTCTAAACCGGATGATTTAATCTCCACCTAGACCTCCCAATCTTAGACAAATGAAATGTTATGATTTATTGTGCTAAACTTTTTAGTTGGCCATTTTCATAATCAAGTCAATTGCCTAGGGGAAACTAACAATGAATTCTCAATGCCTAGTTTAATTTTATGCCTTTTCTTTTGGTGTATCTCAAGTTTGCATCTTGGTTGGACATTATATGGGAATGGGTTGCACTTGCTTCACACCCTTTGTTACAAGATAAAAATGAGAGATACATTTGTGTTGAGTTTTACTTACACCCTTTCTTTATATGGCATTTATATGGGAATGGGTTGCTCTTGCTTCACACCCTTTTGCTTAGAAAAGTGTAAGGTACTCAACACTTAGGAATTGCATTGAGAATTTTGAATGAGATTAATTTTACATAACATTGCAAAGCAAATGAATTCTATAATGCCTTAGCATTTTCTTATCAATTGATACATCACTTTAATTTTTATTGCAAGACTTTAAAATCAACAACTAAAATCAACCAATCAAATTCTCTTGAACAAAGCCTTGGACTCGTAATCACCACATCGTCTTTCCGACTATCCTTGTGTTTCGACACTTAGACTTACCAAGTATTATAACTTGACGACCTACACTTGGGTTCCTAAGCGCGGAAGTATTTTCGGGCGCGTCCGTTTTGAGTATTTTGATCTTATACACAAGTTTAGCTGTAAAATTGAGAATTACAAATTGGATTTTATAAATTAATTGGACTTAATTTATTTTACTTTCCGCCACTAATAGAGTCAAGACACCAAATTGTTGCGAGATAAGAGTAGTGTTTATGCACATGAATACTAAGAAGATGATATTAAGTATTTGATGCCAAAACCCCAGAAATTTGTTAATTAATATTTTTTTGTATTTTTAGTTTACCAACTATCAATCTCAAATTTCTTAGCTAGATTAAGATGGCAAACATACGTACCATCCGACAAGTCCATTGGATCACACTTGCCTTAGCTATATATCTAATTCATACACTTGCGAGTAATTAAATGATCACAATAAGTTTTTGGCTCCGTTGTCGGGGATTTGAAATTCGTTTTTCCACCGACTCACTAGTTTAAATTAGTTCCTTCAATTCTAGTAGTTTCTAAAATAAAAAAATGGCGAAAGGGGAACTAGCGACAGAATCTCTTATGGCGATATGTTGAAACCAAAACCATGATATTTGGTAATTTTGATTTTTTGTATTTTCGGTTTCAATTTTTCAAAACATGAACCAAAACCATACCATGGAATTTTTCGGAATTTTTATTTTCACTAATTTACTAATTTCAATTTTTCGATATATATACTGAATTTTATTTTTAGCAATTTTTTTTTAAAATGCAAATATTACTATTATATTATTTCATATCTTTACATATGGATTATAACAATTTCACTAAATAAAGATTTCAAAATATACAAAATTTAGAACCAACGAGATACAAATTTTAAGAATTAGACTATAAGTATAATAATATGCTATTAATATCTTGTGTATATCTTTAGATAAATGAACTCTAAGTAGGCCCACTGTATTTTAGACCCATCATAAACTCACCACCACTTGAAGTAAGATTGGAAGAAAATTATGGATTTTTAGCGAGAATTTGATAAGCATTGTCGCCGAGCATGGCTGCCTCATTAATCAACGGTGAGATGGGTTAATTGATCTCGCGATTTTCAGCAAGAAGTTGTTGGCACAGTCACTGGAAATGGCAGCCTTGTTGGTTGATGGTGAGTTGGCTCAATCGATCTCTAGTGATGTTTGAGGAAGAAGTTGTCAACAGGTTGGCACGAATGGCTGGCAATCTCGGTGCTCACAGTGGGTTAAGTTAATTGATCTCTCATGATGTTTGATTATTTACGATGTACACAAGAGAAAAGAAGTGAGGTGAATGGTAGTGAGGACGTTACAATTGCCGCAGGCAAGAACTCTGCCGGTAACCACGGTGATGAATAATGGTAAAATTTTGAGTTCCACAAGGTCTACGGATGAACTGAAGATGCAAGAAAAGCTCAAAATAGTAAGGTCGGATTTATTTAAAAATTGGATGGGTTAAGTTTATAGATGACTAGTTTTACAGCGTGTACAATGTACAGGCGTTCTAGATATTCGTGGAACTACATGCTATAAAAAAAAATTAAAGTTTGTTATTTTCTTAAACAATAATCTAGATCAAATTAAAGGTTATTTGTATTTTGTTAATTTTTTTATATAATGAAACATACGATCTTTATAAAATAGTAAATTTATTTCTAAAATGATGTGATCTTTCTTTTGAAATATGTAATGACTCAGTAGAAAAACTATGAAAAAGGAACAAAATCAATCTAAATATTAGAAAACCAAATCTATTTAATAAATAGGTAAAGGGTTGAACAAATAATATAGCACTTGCTATCTCGCAAGTTGTGCAATGTTATAAAAAATTTGATAGTTTCTTTTATCCCAATTTTTTGTAGTACGTTAGTACCTATAGTGTTCATAACGTCAAATTTTCTATTAAATTTTGTAAATTTTGTGATCTTAAGTACATATATCCATGTGCTACTATTATGCCAATCCTTTTAAAACAAAGTTAATGAAGGAAATCTTAGCTCAGTATGACGAAGACGATAATTTCTTAGTGATAGATTGCTAGGAATTGGAATAAAAAGACACAAGAACCTCACTAAACATATAATCAATAAATACAATGCTCCATATGTAAAATATGACACTATATTTAGGACATTAGACAGGGATTATCTTTCTTCCCAATTTCTTGCTAATAAAAATAATTCATTACTTTTTATTTAAGAAGATTCAAAATTAAAAACAAATTAGAGTAAAATGATGCTAAGGAAGGAACTTATTTGCACAGCAAATTCAAAAGCTGAGTTCCTAAAGCACATTCACATAAATCATTTATTTTTATTTTTATTTTTATATAACAGACAATTTTGTCGCTTGGGAATTTCATCAAATGAATGGTGTGCAACATACTCAAGTTAAAAACTGAAAATGAGAACTAAATAATGAACTGTATTTTATAGTACTAGTAAAACTTATACTTTGCAATAGGTTGTAAACATTTCTCACAAGATAATAAATAACTTACAAAAAATGAACAATTTATTGCACAATTTCCTTATCAAAATGAAGAGTAATCTTATATGGAGAAGATGACTAGTAGGTTAACAAAGTGGCATGGTAAAATCTGGAAGAAAGAGAGAATTGTAGTAAATTGCTGGGGAGAGAGATGTGAAAATGAGAGAGAAGAGAGATGGGGGGAGTTGTAGGAAATCGTTGAGGGGAGAGATAGATATGAAAATAACGGTTCTTAGCATTTTTTTAGGAGAAAGTTTAGGAGAGGGCAGGGAGAGGGGGACACGTGTCAGAATGATACGCAATTCTATCATTAATATATTTAGTTATATGATATGATATGATGGGTTCAAATAAAATTTCCTTACAATTTACCCTTATTTTCATTATTTTTGGTTATATATAAATTTGGTATTTTTTGTTTATATATTTCTGATTTTTAATATTTAAATATATGAAATCAAAACTAAATTTTTTTAATTGGTTTCGATCTCACCATATCAATTCCTACCCCATAATCATTAGTATTTATTTATAGAACTCATTATAGAAAACATATAGCAAATTATTATGAAAAAAAATTATAGTTTCGTTCTTTTCTAACAATTGAGATTTATTGCCGCTAATTCTAGCATTGGTTATTAATTTGGCAATTTAAATTAAGTTTTGTGCAAAGATACAAGTGAAAATACTAGAAGTAAAATATTATTAAATGCCAAAGTCCAAGTAATTTTAAATTGATTTTATATTTATAAAATAAATATCGAACTTATAATTATTTTGTTCTGGTCTGGATCATCTGCTAATTTGAAACAGCCCATCCGGTTATTTTGTCTAAAATACAATATTATGTATACTCTTTATCTCACAAAAATAAAATTTAAATTAATTGACTGTTAAAAAAAAGGGTAAACCAATCCTACCATGAATCCTTCTACCACCTGGAGTAAGAAATTTAAAATGGGGTAAAAGTGTATATTCATACAAATTTGTATTAACAGCAAATAAAGAAAACATATTTCTCATATATGAGAGTTTCTCTCCCAATAAGTCTGTATTTTAACAAGATAAAATGTGCGGCTTAAAATTGTCTGTAAAATTATTAAATCTTCCGGTATTTTAATTCTACTTCACTAGTACCACCTTCTTCTGCTCAAATCAGAAGAAATCAAGAAAGTGGCCCAGACTGAACTCTAGTTTATGAAATTAATCTTTTTATAATTGTTGGTCTCCGCATAACTCAAAATCTTTAATTTGATTCGAATTTTTTATTTTTCATGGATTCGAATGTTAGATATTTTAGATATAGTCAAATAATATTTATGATAGTTCAAGTCAAAAATTTGAATCAGCACTTAATTCAAATGACGAGATTGAATCACTCTCAAATTTCATGTACAAAATACCATTGTCTTCCAAAAGAAGAAAAGAAAAAGGATAATATAACAAAATGAATACTTATGATGCGTACAAACTTGACGAACAATATCAAAAAATCATATTTATTTTTTTGTATCAGTGAATGAATAATAATAATAATATTAGGCATAGAAGGGTAAAACAATTTCCATAACGACCAAGGCGTGGCCTAAAACAAACTACATAAAACAAGATAATGATCAGCAATATGGTAATTGCGACAAGCAAAATATCAGAAATATAACCATTATTTGGATTACCCGAATTACGAATAGTACTACTGTCGAAATTAGGGTTTCTCCCGTACAACTTTTGTATCCTTTTCACGTCTTCAGCAGTCAGGTCCACTATCCTCTCTACACCTATAGTCGAGTACATTACGGAGTACGGATCTGACGAGTGATTCACCAGCCCGAGTATATGCCCGATCTCATGAAGCGCTACTGATTCTAAATCAACGTCCCTGCTTGATTTTACTGACTCCAAATCGACGACCCACGCTCTATCTGCATTTATGTGGATCTGCCCCTTCTCCAGGTAAGAAGCATGCGCCAATTGAAATCCATTGGGCCCATCGAACGGAGCACTGCAGTCTTTATGGTGCCCGCTATAAAACCCGATTTTAATATCGGCCGAATAGTATGAATTCGCCTCCACGAAGTTCACCGGTATCACTGCTGACCACCGCGAGAAAGACCGCTGGAAGACGGTTTTGATGTCGGACAATCTTGCTGAGCGAATTATATGTTTTGGGGAAAAGGCGTAACTTAACGTTATGGAAACCGATCTGTGCCCCACTGTAGTACGCCGCCGACGTGGCCGCCTTTTTCGTCGTTGATCTCGAAAGTTGACTTTGTTGACGGGAAGTCTGAAAATGTTCTTTGCTAGATACCAATAATGCGAGAAAAATAATGGCAAGGAAAAGTTTTTATAACTAAATTCAAACATTGATGAACTATTTAAAACAATCGGAAAAGAAGACAAAAGAAAAAAGGGAGAGGGGAGAGGGGTAATCCGCCGCTAGCTTAAAGAGTTAGTAAAATAGTAGTGTATATAAATTTTAAGTAAGAGAGTAGGTTAATTTATATTAAGGGTAAGGAAATTGTATTTAATATAGGAATAGGAGTTTTAATTGAAAAAGGATTAGGCATTTTAGAAATCTTTCCATAATATAATGCATGTTGGCACTACTATTAAAACAATTGTAATTATTGCATTATAATGTATAACATTTAAAATATACAGTGTAATTTTTCAGAGTAATAATATGCTTAGAGCATCTCCGAGCATAGTGTAAAAATTGTTGCGTAAATTTTATATGTCAATCACTTTTATACAAATCTTGAAATTTAAAAAAATACATGCTCCAATGGTACTTTTGTAAAATTTTGTGTAAAATTTGAATGAACCATAAGATACCGACACATGTATGGTGCTATTTTGTGCAAATAATATTATTTTATTTTTGAATTTCTGTATATATAATGTTATAATGACAATGGACCTTGATATATTAGTCTTAATGAGTATATTTTAAATATATATATATATATATATTATTACAATACATATTTTATATTAAAAGTTATTATATTTTAAAGTTTTATAAAAAAAAATTAGAGAGATAAAAAGCTAATGTGGTAGCGTAAACTTAGGATGTTTTTTACACTTCCATTTTCTACAAAAGTCAAATTTAAAAGACTTTTAGAGACCGAAACATTTGCAAATTAATTCTACACAAAATCACAATAAATACTAATGCCGGAGATGCTCTAAGAGCTTCTCCATTGGTAGTGTATAAATTGACTTGTAAGTCATACGTGTGAACCTACTTTTACAAAAAACTTAAATACTAAAAAAAAAAATATGCTCCAACAATACTTTTGTAAAGTCTTGTGTAAATTTTAAAATAACCAATAAAATTACAACACTTGTTCACTATTAATTTAAGCAATTTATTATTATTTTTTCTTGAATTTTTTTATAAATAATTTTATAATCATAATGGATCTTGATTTGTAGGTATTGATGAGCATATTTCAAATATATAGTTTTTATTAAGATTCATATTTTACATTTGAAATTGTTTTATTTATAAATTTTATTTAAAAAACTAAGAGAGAGAAAAATGATGTGGCATTGCAAAATGGGAGTGCATTTTACACAACCATTTTAAACAAACATGTATTTTAAAAGACAGCTGGAGAGAAAAAAAATTACAAGTTATGTAAATTTTACAGAAAACAAAAATATAAAGACCGTTGGAGATGCTCTTAGGTTTTGTTTATAATTTATTTTTTTAATAATAGTCAAAGCCCTTGATTGGACCGAAGGGTATAAGATATTAGTTTGAAATACATGTCAAAATCTTTATTTATTTTTAAAAAGTTAATTTTTTTTTATTTTCTACGTAATTATTTATCTCTTATATATTATTAAAATTTAAAATCAGTGCCCATTACCCTTTATTATATAGATGTATTTTAAATTTATAAATGACATTAATAGATTATTTACGATAATAAAAACTTGTGACAAATATTAAACATATAACACAAATATCATTAACAAGTGTTTTTAAAGTATATATGTCAAGAGCAAGTGGGATAACTTAGATGGGGAGGCGTCCACTTGGATTGAGAGAAATTTTAGATTCAAGTCTCATTAAGAGCCGGGGTTTGCGGGTGAGATTCTTTGTTTGTAGGTAAAGAGAGAGATTTAGATCTCCCTTTATTAGGTTATATATATATATATATATACATAGGAATAACAAAGTAGACGGGAGAAAATGTATGAGTAATAAAATTTTTAGGGCTAAGATTGAGTACTTCAATTTAAAAGGGAGATGTGTCAACATAAATTCAAATTTAAGTTAATTTTTAGAGCTATTTCATGCACACTACCAATGTCACTGATTTAATTTTGAAGGTAGGAGAAAGTTGAGAGAAAAGGGTCTTGGATGTGATATTTTTTAATGAGATATTGCTTTGGTCTCAATTTAACAATTTATCTTTGAATTTAGTTATATTAAAGCCATTAATTTTACAAGAATAAAAATTAATTGCTCATGTTCGTGTGCGCTAAGGGTATCCATGGAAATTAATTCTAAAGCAAATACTAATTTTTTTTTATTTTTTTTTATGTTTAAAGTATTCTCAACATAAATTGTTGTGCCCACCAGCACTTGGGTCGGGCCCGAAGCACCAACTGAGCTCGCCAGTCTGCGCACATAGTAATGATATTGTCCCCAACTTAAACACCTTTGGGCCACAGGTATAGGGTTTTATCTTAAAACCCTATTTCACCTTACTCGAGTAACCTGCACAACCACCTTGACAGTAGCATCTCGGGTGTACGTAGGCTGTAGCAACTCCACCCCCGGCTTCTCCGAGTCTAACTCCACCATACGCTCCACCAAGTCCAGCTACCGGGATGCTTTTTGTAACGACTTATCACCTTAGACTCTACCGAGTTCTTCCTTGACTCCACCAAGTCCAGCTACCGAGACGCTTTTTGTAGCGACTTATCACCTTAGGCTCTACCGAGTTCTTCCCTGACTCCACCTAGTCCAGCTATCGGTACTGCTTCACAAGTACGTGGATCCACCATCGAGCTCTGATACCAATTGTTGTGTCAGCCGGTACTCGAGTAGGGCCCGGGGCACCAACCGGGCCTGCCAATCAATGCACATAGTAATGATACTGTCCCCAACTTAAACACCTTTGGCCCACAGGTGTAAGGTTTTAACTTAAAAAGCCTCGTTATTATGTGGAGATTCACCCCCACTTATATATCCATGTTGAGTTCTACAATTTTCCCATGTGTGATCAATGGTTTGAGCCAACCATTCTCAACATAAACAACCGTTAATATGTGCTCTTAGAGAAACTTTTTCACACTAGTTATTAATCAGATCTGCATGACTTTTGTAGTGGGGAAGGAAGAATAAAATTTTAGTTCACGATGAAGGATTGATTCCTATGTTTTTGTGCATAAATATATATAACGTTAAGTATGATTTATTTTTGCTTAATTACACGAATAGAACCTTAGTCCCGTAGACACAGTTTACCTTTAATTTGTGTGTATTTATTTTAACATTTCTCTATATTTAACTTGAAAGCAGTATTATTTACTCAAACTAATGTACTCACATACTATCTGTAATTAAGAATCCACGTTATCTTTGAGAGTTGAAACAGAGAGAGTACTATAGATTATGCAAAAATTAATAATGTAGTTTCTCATTTTCTCAATGATCCATTGCCAGAGAAAAAAATTAACAAAGTTTTAGTGCTTGGCCCATTGGCTTGTTCACACTTCACAGGGTAACGTCCAGTGGCTTTGTATATTAATGGGTTCCTATGGGGATCGATCCAGCCACCAATTCCCTTGTGGCCAGCAGCAGGTTGAGTTTCTTGAGCGGAGATTTGTGGGTTCCTATGGGGATCGATCCAGCCACCAATTCCCTTGTGGCCAGCAGCAGGTTGAGTTTCTTGAGCGGAGATTTGTGCCACATCCAACATAAAGAAACAAAAATATATTTTGTGTGTCCGACTGCTCTTCTTTTCTCTTTATTTTTTTTAATTTTTACTTTGAAGACTGATTTTAAGTTTCTATCATTCAATTAATTTCATACCAAGTAAGTGTTATACTAAATTTATTTGTTATTTATTCTTTTGCATCTTTTAGTAGAATATTTGTGTTAGGGTTAGAATGACTATATTAAATTGATTCTTTGCACGTGTTAAAGCTAATTAGACTTTACCAAACTAGTGCTTTAATGCTAAAAAAATAATTCTTCTTATTGTATGCCTATTTTAATTGATTAATGTAAGATTGGATTCTCATTATAATTTCGTTTCAGTTTATAATTTAATAAAAATGGATATAAATACTGTATTGAGTATTTTGACTTTATACACAAGTTTGACCATAAGAAAATTACAAATTAGATTTTATAAATCAATCGGACTTAATTTATTTTATTTTCCGCCAATAATAAGGTCGAGAAACCAAATTATTGCGAGATGAAAGTAGTGTTTATACACATGAATGCTTAAGAAGATGATTATAAATACAGGATGTCGAAACCCTAGAAATTTGTTAATTAATATTTTATTTGTATTTTTAGTTTATCAACTATCAATCTGAAAATTTTCAGCTAGATTAGGATCTAATTAAAATTAGTGAGTTGTGACAAACGTATGTTCAATCCGTCAAGTCCATTAGATCGCACTTGCCTTAGCTTTATATCCAGTTCATACACTTGCAAGTAATTGAATGATCACAAACAAATTTTTGGCACTATTGCTAAAGATTTGTAATTCGTTTTTCCACCGACTCTCTAGTTTAAATTAGTTCATTCTAGTGGTTTCTAAAATAAAAAATAAAATGGCGAAAGGGGAAGCAGCAGCAAAATCTTAGTGAAAATTCATTATTTTATTTTGGACAGGCGGTCCTTCACGGGGCTATACAATAAATAAAATGTGAACCATGGTGAAACAAGAGGGGATGTATCAGAGACATAGCTGTATCTTGACTTTTCTGTTTGTTGTCGAAGGATGCTTATACTTTATGTGTTGAGATTATAAATTTCACATCAGAAAAAACGGATCTTACGAAAGCAATATATAAGATTTATAGGCTACTCCACCAATTGCCCATTAATTTTGGGTTGGATGTTCCGAACTTTAATATTATGAATTTATATGCAAGTTTATATTGTGATTTTTGTTTTGTACTTGTATTGTGTGTCTCCGGACATAGCTTGGATGGTGGAGGACTATAGATTTGCTCATTATTATTTATTTGTTTCATTAGGTTTGTATATGAATGATGACATCTCTCTCGATGATAATGATATTGAAAGGGAAAAAACTCACCACAATCCTTCCATTACATCAAAGCGTGTACCAAAAGGGGGAGGTGCGACATCTCGTTGTAAGCGTGGGCACAGAAGAGTCTTTCTCAGCAATAGCCGAGGCAACAAGGCAGATCCCCAAGGCCATCAAGGCCCTAGTGAAAAAGATATCAACTGACAAAGAGTTATTGAGAAGCAAGGATAAGCGAAAGCGATGTCATGCATTTCATGCAATTGTTCGAGAAAGACGAAGACTTGGGACACATGTTCCTTAGGTGTGCCTAGGTCTATAACAAACTTGGACGAATTCTTTCCTCCTGGAGTCCATCATTAGATTCTTCATTAAGACCATATTACTTACTCACGCAAGAACAAGTCCTAGTCGGTTCCAAAGAATCAAGTTGGACTTGGCCATAAGCAAATAATCTGCAATATTGGTACGTACTAATTTTAAACTAATTAATGGTAGGCAATATACATTATTTCTAAAATGAAATTTGGTAAATTGATTATGTGCTAAAAATAAAATAGGATAATCAGTTTTAGACAAACCGGAAAAAAATAATTGATTGAACTATCATTTTAAATCGGGGAGTATTGTTTTTCTGTTAATTAATATAGTAGTTAATAAATAGATAATAATATATTGTTGCATTTGTTGATAATACCCAATGCATTTCAAAGCGAAAGATAAAAGTGTTCTAATTCTTTGGCAAGTGAAACTTACCTTGCTACATCATTATTCGCTATATATTATGCATGATCTATTGCAACTTTGATTAAGTGTTTCACTAGCTATAACATATACCTAGTGCAATTGAAGAGGGCAACGAGTTTCTTGAAGCTTAGGTGGTGTTCGGTTGAGATTTTAAAATCAAATTTTTAAAATTTTTACCAAAAAGTCAACTTTACTTCACATTTTCCAAAATCTACTTCACTTTACTTTCTCTCATAAAATTTTTAAAATACCATAACTTTAAATTCAAAAATCGGAATCAGATAAAAAAAATATATTTTAAACCTACTCATCGAGATCTATAAAATAAGATCCATTATGACTATTTTTTGAATTTTTTTTCATGAGTTTTTTTGAATTGATTGAAAAAAATTTCAACAAAAATTAAATTAACTTTTCAATCTACTTTCACACTTCTCAAAAATTCATCTAAAAATTATAATTTAAAATCTCAACCAAACAAATAATTACTATTTTACTTTGAACTCGTAATAAGTACTCTTATGGACATGTGTTAGACTCTCGGCCTACGTGACAAGTTCTGGCAAACTTGTCATGTAAGAACAACCTTGTGCGGCAAGTTTTGACACCAGAGCCACTATTAACTGGGCCAGATTCTCCCTATTGGGTACTTCTAAAAAAATATTAATCCTATTTTTGGGTTTCTAAGCCCAAAAATACAAGTGCTATTTTGTAAAAAATATATTCTTGCGAGATTCGCGAATTAGCTAGAGTGTCCACAATCTTGAACGGAAAGAATCTTATTGGGTCAAAACGAAATTATCACCGGTGAGTTCAGTGGTCGTTGCAAGCATCAACCCACGATATATTGGTAAAACTTAAAGACCATGGTAGGTAAAAAGTTTAAGTCTTGGCATGGATTTTTACCAAAATTATTTCATATATTATATATTAACATAAACCCCATTCTCTACGATTTGATATGAACACGAAATCTTTCTCATTCCTTTACAAATACAATAAACAATGGCCATAGTTGACAGAAAAGCAAGACCCAAGTAATTGAGCGGTTCTTTAATTAATTTAGGTGGGCTAATTACTTTGTATAGAGATATCATAAAAAAATATCATAAAAGTTCTTAATTCTTGTGTGAGCCATTATTATCACTATGTTTTAAGTATATTATCTCAATAATACAGTGAAGTGCGTGTATATATATACACATCATATACTAGAAAGCAAAAATGATAAAATGCCGTCTTCATTAATAATAATGCCGACACTATTAGATATCGAAAATAAAAATAAAAATAACTCTCCAATATTAAATGTAAAATATATATATATATATTAAAATAAAAAACTGCTTGTGGCATAATCGAAATCAAAAATTTTGAAACCCAAAATTACCTTAAATCATGATTTTGATTTGGGTGGTTTTTTTTCCTGTCCGCGATATTTTACAGTTATTTCGCTTTGTTAAATTAATTTGCGTTGACTATTAAATTAATCCGCGATTATGGATAAACTGGCAAAAAAATAATATCGATTTAATTTTATAAATATTATTTTATTAATTATTTAATATTAAAAAATCCACTAGATTAATAAGTATATCCACTTTAATTAAATAAATAAAAATAAGGGGTTGGTAAAAGCACCTAAAAAACCCAATTTTAACACCCAAAAAAAAAAATGTAACTCACATAATTGGAACTCCAAATTTAAAAGGCACACATACTTCAAGCTCCAATCGTGGTTCTATTCGCTATCCTTGTGGCTCCATCCTCAGCTCGCACATAATTGTCACAGGCACTAACATAAATCTTTTATACAAAGAAAAAAGCAGCTTGTATATATAAATGAAAAACCCAACTCAAGAATCTTCAAACACTTCTTCAACACTCGTACCACAGTCCATTTCACTTTCGTATATATATATATATATATATATATATTATTGTTTTCTTTAAAAAAATTAAATAACCTTCATTATTCGCTAAAATAACAATTTTCTTTTTGACAAGTCGAAGATAACCAATTGAACTCACATGTTTTAATGAAATTAAATAATAATTAGAGAGCAATTTCAATTCCAAAGCATACCAAAATCTGTAAAAGTTATGTCTATGTTCATACATATGCGTGTGTGTATATATTATTAAGTCTATTCTTTCACTTATTAACCAGTTGACCCCCTTCTCAATTTTCTTTTATTTTTAGATTTTTTACGTTTTTTTCTCTGGACCTACCATCGACACACATATTGTGTGTGTGTAAATTCATATTCCAAATTTTTGTTTCTCTTTTTCTAATTCACAAAGAAGGTTTTTCTATCTTTCTTTTTTTTGGGTGGTGAGTTCAAGGTGGGAGAGAATCAAGTTTTATTTGTTTAAAAAGAAAGATTTTCCATATAAAATAAGCACTATCAAATAATAATATCAAGTACAAGATAGAAAATAATCACTTGATTATCTATAAAGTAAGGCCAATCAAACTATATAATGATATAAAATATAAGATTTTCTAGGATGAAATAAAGTCAGTCAAACACCTCCTAATGATATTTTCCGTGGAATTTAATTTCCTAAAATTAATTTAATTTCTAGGCAAGTTCATGTTTGTTTTATCAAACACACCATAAATTTTTGAAAGATACTAGTTCTTTAGTGGCAGAATGATTTGAGATCGATTTACAAATACATTCAAATCTTGAAATTTGATACTTATCTTAAAGTCATAACTTTCAAATCTTAGAGGCATGGTTGTTACTTCTAGATCCCAAGCTCGCGAATTTATTAAAATAATAATTAATTTTTCAACAAATTATTATTTGTTATTATTATTTATAACCTTATTTGTAATATTAATTATAACAATAATACAAAGGATGGCTAGGGGTCTTGTTTGTTTAAACCCGAATCCAACACGATTATAAACTAGTCTCAAGCTGGTGCAGGTTTTATTTTTTAAAAATATGAACTCGTTGTGAATAGTGTATGCATAAACCCACCCACGCCCCATCCCCTCCTAGTGGTAATTACACTATATTATAAGGAAGAAAATATTATAATAGGGGCGGGTCGGGTCAAACGAGTTAATTTTGTGCAAATCCGACCTCCGCCATGGTGTTAAAAATAAAATTAAAGTAGCTTGCTAATCAATTAAATATAAATTTTAGCGGAATAATATTTGGATTTAGAAATTAATTTCTTTGTATTTGTTAAGCACACACAAAAATTTAAATTCTTGTATTTTCAAATATGTAATTTTTGAATCATAGATTTATGAATTTTAAAACTAAATTCAATTATGTGATCCAAACGCACTCTAAAAGAAAATAGAAAATAAATCAAAATAGAAGTAAATTTTGATTAGGAATCTAAATTAATACATTTATAAATTAATTTTAATTGGTTAATATACTTCTCAATTTTGAAAAGGGTGATATTATCAAAATTTGTTTAAAATTTCCATAAATTAAGGGTGGATTAACAGCAAGATATTGCGGATAGAAACGAAATTACTCTTCTGATTTTGGTAATACCGTTTTAAGTTTTCAAAGCTCGAATTAATAATTTTCTAACAACGTACTGGTAATGTGGAATATGCAGCACTAAGTTATGTTAATGTTAATGGAAATGAGTGCCTATCTACCATAAGCCCACGAAAAGCACAAAAGCAAGTGGAAAGCTTAAACAAGACTTTCATGCTGCGTTTGACGTGTTATATGAGGTAGAATATGATGAAAGTCAAAAAAATAAAATATTGGAATTAATCATATAGAAATTATGTAAAATATGATAAAATATGAATTAGTCGGATAAATATGTATGATAGGAAAGGATAAGAACCAGTCGGATATGATTAAATAAACTTTGTGTTTGGTGCAATACTATATTAGATATCGGAATAAGATAAAATAAGTTAGTAAACTATTTGTGAATGAACTAGTATCAATATTTTTCTTGTGTGTGTAATATTTGGAAAGATTTGTTTAATAACACTTTGAATGATACGTTAACACTTCAAAACTATCTTTAAACATTTGTAAAACTTAGTATATATTTTAAAAATAATTTTGATACATTAATCACAAATTTTAGAGTGCAAATAGGTGTACCGTTTTTAAAAATGCTATTGGATCATAATAAAACAATGATTTTGCATATATTATGCGATTTACCCATACGCTCTATTTTTAACTTATAAAAAAATCACTTTCACTCCTCTAATTTGAATATCAAATTCGACTTCATAAAATTCTTCATTTACAAAAAATAATAAAATTAAGTATATGAATATAATTTATAAAATTGGGAATGTTTAATTTCTTAGTTTTCAAACAAAAATATTTAGAGTAAAAAGCCTATTTGGTCACTAAACTTTCAGTTTTGTACCACTTTGCCCACTCAACTTTAAAACGAACCATTTTAATCATTAAACTTTTCGGCGAGTACCATTTGGCCCATTCCGTCCAAATGAAGTGTTAAAAGTGACGGAATGAAGCCATGTGCTCGGCACATGGCTTCATTTAAGGGCAAAATGGTCATATATACATAATCATGCATGCCACCATCATCTACTTACAAGAAAAACAGAGTGATACAAAGAGATACACAAAATTCACAACCAAGAACAGAGACACACATGTTCTTCTGCAATTACTAAAAGAAGAAGGTAAACCAAAAGGGATACGGGGAGATCAGCTGAAGAAGAAGAAGAAACCAAAAGGGAGACGGGGAAATCAACTAAGCTTCAATTCTACCTACAACCCAAAAGCTGAAGAAGAAGAAGAAGAAGAAGAAGAAGAAGATGAAGAAAGTAAACCAAAAGGGAGACGGGGAAATCAACTGAGCTTCAATTCTACCTACAACCCAAAAGCTACAAGCTGATTCTCTCACTATCCCCCCTCATTTCTTTCAAAATTTTACCACCCCTAAAAGAAAAAAGAAAAAAAACCCACAAAAAAATTACACGTCCCCATCAAAAAGGGGTTGTTTAATTTTCCTTTTCCCAACATAGCCAGGAGAATTCCGGGGACATATATGCAATCATCCCTCTGATAAATCTCCTTGTGTATACAAATTCCCCAATTCCCCGTCTATGCTTGATTCTTCAAATCCATAAAATTTATAAATGTACCATGGAACCCATATGACACTAGCGACGGCAGCTCGATTGTCATTTCGAGCTCCAGGCTCATTGCGTTCACTATCTGTAGCTCTGATTTCCACATTTTTTCCTCGTGAACAAATGATAGAATATAGCCATCATCTTCAATTTTGAACCCAGCAGGTAAAAACAGTGGCTTGCCCCCGTATTTCTCCTCGCCATAAATATGTTTCTTCACTTCCCTGGTGGAAACATTTACTTTGGCAAAACCGAGACCTTAAGCCATGGCTGTGCCATCGTTAGATAAGCGAATTGGGTTTTTCGACTGAGGTGATTTTTGTTTTACCATCCCAGCTTCCAGATTCACTTGTTCAACCCACAAAAATGACCATTTTGCCCTTAAATGAAGCCATGTGCCGAGCACATGGCTTCATTCCGTCACTTTTAACACTTTATTTGGACGGAATGGGCCAAATGGTACTCGCCGAAAAGTTTAATGATTAAAATGGTTCGTTTTAAAGTTGAGTGGGCAAAGTGGTACAAAATTGAAAGTTTAGTGACCAAATAGGCTGTTTACTCAAATATTTACTAGTACAAAAACCCGTGCCGTGATTGCTTTGTTTTAATATCTTAATAATGTATTAGTTGAGAAAAATAATAATATAGTCTATAAAACAAATCACAAAATTTCCGCCAAAAAGATAGGTTGTAGTCAGGATTTATCTTCAGTTCTTTATATTTTGATCTAATGCCTTATAGGTGTTGTGATATTCTAGTAATTGAAAGCATAACTATGGCTAATTTGAAAGTGTTTCAAAATAACTAAATTCTAATTAATTTGTTTCCACATTAATTATCTATATCCTAATAATCACAAACATTTCTAGTATTAAATATGAATAATTATAATTAAGAATATTTAGTGTTTTTTAATTGTGGGTGACTAAAAATTATAGGGATGATAATGGGCATGAACCAGCCCAAATTATAAGAGGAGATTTGTAAAGTAGTAGAGTAGGCCCTTTTTAGTCTTTTACGATTAGGCCTAATGTAGCATTTGTAACCCTAATTATATACTTATAAATAGAAAAGGGAAAACTCACTACAAGGAGAGGGGAGACTAGGGACAAAAACTATGAGCAAAAGAAATTTTCTTTATAGAGAGAAAGTGGTATTTTGTATTTTCATTCAATTGCCTTTGAGCCAATAGTAGAAAGAACATACAAACGGAGGACGTAATGTCAGAATAGTATAAGCACTACCTGAGAACCTACCGTCACCAAAAAATCTCTTGTCTCGACATTCATTATCTCTATATCTCTCAAAATGAAGTTGATTATTGCTTTGAACTTATATTGTGGGGAAGCCTAATTTTTTTGGCACCCACATTAATTATAATTAAGAATTCAAGGTTTGTGTTCTTGGTTTCTAAAGAATAATTAAATATTTAAATATTAGAATAATGATATTTTCATTAATTAATTTTGGTTACTACGTATATATATGTTTCAATAACTTAAAAAATTATAACATGAAACATACAAAAATTAATTTTTACAATTCTATCTAAATGAATGAGATTAATTAGGAGAACTCTAATATTTATTTCTTATTTATTAAATTTAATAGATTAATTCCTTTTATCCATCCCGACCTGACCCGATTCGACAATAATATCATATTATATGGTAAAATTAACCCACTTGACGTGACCTGGCCTGAATATAACAATTAATCTTTAAATACCCTTATGAGATTATATAACTGCAAGGCACTGGGGTTAGGTAGGTCAAGTTCAGGTTATGCATATGGAAATAATGTAGACACTTTTAAAAACAAAATATGCACCGATTTGGCCGTGTTCTTTCTAGTTGGATAATTATATTTCAACCTATCAACAAGTTGGTTCCTATCTGTTTTGTGTCTAGTCTTAATGATGTTTTATAAATTTGTACACAAATCGGTTTGTTATGGATGACACGACATGACCAGATAGTACCCATTAAGAACTTAAACTTTATTAAAAAAAAATATGTAAAACAAAAATTTCAATAAAACCAGATGAGGGACGAACTAATATTACTAAAAATGCAGGGATAAATCTTCATAAATCCTACAATTGATACAAACTCAAACACGATTTAAAAAGATTAGAGTTTTTATTAAAAGTGAAAAGAGTTTTTAACAAGTTACACAAATTCGCTAGGGTGAAACCGTAATCAATTGTTATAATTTTGTGTCAAACAGGTGAATTCAATAACTACTCGAATTTAACAAGGGTTCATATATTAACTTAAAATTTTGTATGTGTGAGATGGGCTTGGGTTTGAGTTCTACTACAAATAACTTGATACGAGTTCGAGTCGATGGGGACGTAGAGATGGCATATCTAACGACTAGGATTTATTCAAAGATGCTTATCTTTTAATCTAACAACTTATATGTATCGTGTCATGCCGATAATTTTAAATATAATTATGACGTACTACATATATATTTGATTAGATTTGAAAGTACTTCAAACATATTCAAATTCTAATTTGTTTTCATAGTAGTTAACTTTTTACTAAAATATCTCAAATATATTCCCAATTATTGAAGAATCATAAATTACAAATATTTATATAGCTTACTCTCCAAAAATATTAAATATTGGTAAAAAAATCCTATTGTTGAATTAGTTTTTATTATTAAATATGATTCAACAACTTAAAAAGTTGTAATATAAAATGTACTAAAAATTTACTTTTTCAATTCTTATATAGATGGACTCAGATTAATTACAAGAAATGTAATATTTATTTTTTATTTATAATATTTTTTAACCGATTAAATTTATATTATTTTGTTTAATTCTTATCTAGATGGACAGGTTAAGGCATGAAAAACTTAATTCGGGTTAATGCATATAATACAAATATGTAGGTTTAATTTTTCTAAATGAAAGTAGCACCAGCTGGGTCTGGTTCTTTCTAGTTAGCGGATCATGCATTTTGAATCTTGCTGCAGCTATGAACTATTAATAAATCATTTCTTTTAAGATTTTGTCTGTCATAGGTATCACAACAAAAATCCGTTATACGTTCTGGTATGCATAAATTTAAACCGACTAACTCGTTTCAACTTGCTTATAATAATTTTTATTTAAATACCTTCATAATATTATATAATTATAACACATGTTGGAGTAAGTTAATATCGGGCAGGTCGAGTTCGAGCTTATACAAATAGAAATGCTATGGGTTCAGTTTTTCAAAACAAAACTTGAATGGAGTAAGTCGGGTTTGAGACGGGTATGAGTTTCACAATATAACCCGATACAGGATCGTACAGTCGTGTGGTAGATACGGGTATAACTAGTCTATTAATAAAACAAAAAAAAAGAAAAAGAAAAAGAAAAACACCTTACTAAATTTTATTTATCTACATAAGCAGCGGCTACTGCCCTCATAATTTTAAGTATAATTATATAAACCACCCGGTATAAAAGTATTTGAAGAATATCTAAATTCTAATATCTTTCCAAATTAGTTAACTATATTATATTAATATATAAATGACAAAATATGAATAATTTAAAAAATTAGGAATGTTTAATTTCTTAATTTCCAAACAAGAATATTTATTACTACAAAAACCGATGCCACAATAGATTATCAGTACAAAAAATATTTATTAGTACAGGAATATTTATTTGGAAAAATAATAATATTAAACATACGAAAATTGAATTTTCCATTTTTTATCTAAATGAGAATAGATTAATTAGGACAACTGTTTTATTTATTTTTTATTTAAAATTCTTTTTAGATTAATCCATTTGACCGATTCTTACCTAATTTGAATATGATAATTTTTCATTAAATATAATTATAATATCATATAATTACAACGTGATCAATAGGTTGGAATTTATGTTTTCAAAACAAAACGGTACCTGTTAGGTTTATATTTTTAATTGGTTTGATTCCGATGCTGAAAGCACTTTTTCTGTTATAATAATTAAAATTAAATTGAATATTTGAAAATACGATAATTAACGAAAGCTCGCCTATAATACCGGATGCACTGTACAGAGTTCCAGAATCTTAAGTAAGTTGGTTATATAGTTTGATTAAAAATATATATGGTGGTTGAGTGTTAAATTAAAATAAAAAATCTTTTGAGCCAAACTTTTGTGTTAAGTATTTTTCTTGAGTTTTGCTAAAATTTAAAAACCCCGTTAACACAAATTAATGAAAAAACTTCCTCTTTTTTACGTCTCACATGTACCAAAAATTACCTTTAAAATTTAAATTAAATTATAGTACGAACGAATTTAATACGGGGATAAACGAAAAACAAAAAGTAGAAGATTTAATAATAATAAAAAAGAATACTTTGAATTTAAAAAAAAAAAAAATTGATTTGAAAAGTCAAAGCATTCTTTCCCCTTAATTAATGCGCAGCCTTTTAGATGGGCCAAGCCCATTAATTACCTTCCTTCGCCAGGTGTGATGTAAGAGTGGACCGGTACACTATCGTTAATGTGCACTGATCTGACGCATTTTTGGCTCTTATAATTGAAATTCGTATTTTTATATTGGTACATAAATTTTTTTGAACTTATTTGGCACATATTTTTAGAGTACTTATTTTTATCGTAAAAGCTTATTTTTAAATAAGATTTCGACTTAATATTTTTTTCGATCTTTTTAAGTTACTCTTAGGATAATGGTCATAGTTAAAGTTTCCTCTCAATTTGTTAATATTTTGAGTTATTCGATAA
This sequence comes from Lonicera japonica, assembly GCA_021464415.1. Taxonomy (NCBI): domain Eukaryota; kingdom Viridiplantae; phylum Streptophyta; class Magnoliopsida; order Dipsacales; family Caprifoliaceae; genus Lonicera; species Lonicera japonica. The sequence goes on along the minus strand of CM038465.1, from coordinate 34,536,109 downwards.
CGTTTAACGGAGTTAGCATTCTATTAAATTTTTTATTCAAAATGACTGATTTACTTTTGGTGGTAACTCAAATTATAATCCGAACATCAATAAAAAATTATATTTTTTTTTTTAAACTCTGACTCTAAACTTAATTTTATTTCTTCTCTTTAAATACAAAATTTAACAATTACTTTTTTCTAAACATAAAATACACAATTGTTTCATCTCCACTCACAAATCCAAAAGAACCTCACAAATCAAACACAAAATAGGGTGGGATGAAGTAACAAATACAAAATACTTTATCATGTATTTAATATATTGTCAAGATCATTTAAACCATTAGGCAATGATATATTTAATATATTGTCTAGACAATTCAAACTTGGTCATGTAAGAACAACCTTATGTGACAAATTTTGACACTAGAGCTGCTGCTAATTGGGCCAGATTCTCCCTATTGGGTATTTAAAGGAAAAAAAAGAATCTTATTTTTGGGTTTCTAAGCCCAAAAATGCAACTGCTATTTTATAAAAAGTGTATTCTTGTGAGGGTCGCGAATTAGCTAGGGTGTTCACGGTCTTGAACCAAACGAATTTTATTAGGTTAAAACAGGACTATCACCGATAAGTTCAGTGGTCGTCGCAAGCGTCGACCCACAATATATTAGTAAAACCTAAAGACCACGGCGGATGAAAATTTAAGTCTTGGCATGGATTTTTACCTAAATTATTTCTATATTATATATGAACCCAAACCCTATTCTCTACGATTTGATATGAACACATAATCTTCGTCGTTCCTTTACAAATATTATAAACAATGACCATAGTTGACGGAAAAGCAAGACTAGTTGAGCGGTTCTTTAACTTTAGGTGGGCCAATTACTTTTGTATAGAGATCATAAAATAATATAAAAAACCCTTAATTCTCGTGCAAGTTGTCATTGTCACTGTGTTGTAAGTCTATTATTATCTCAATAACAAAATGAAGTGTGTGTATATATATATACACATACATACTAGAAAGCAAAAATGATAAAATGCCGACAATATATATTAGATATGAAAAAAAACTCTCCAACATGAAATATAAAAAATCAAAATAAGAGACTGCTTTTGGCGTAATCCAGAACGAAAATTTTGAAACCCAAAAATACCTTAAACCAAGATTCTGATTTTAATAATACCGATTATATTTTCAAAGCTGGAATTATTAATTTTCTAACAAGGTATTGGCAAATGTGAAACATGCAGCACTAAGTTTCGTTAGTCGTAATGGCAATGAGTGGCTCTATCTACTAAGAGCACAAAAAGCACAAAAGGTTAGTGGAATTTTTTAAAAAGACTTAATTTCAAAGCGAAAGGTAAAAATGTTCTAACTTTTCGGCGAGTGAGACCTACCTTACTACATCATTAATGGCTATTATGCATGATCTATTGCAACCTTGATTAAGTGTTTTCACTGGTTATAATGTATACCTAGTGCAATTGAAGAGGCCGACGAGTCTCTTGGAGCGTATTATTTTTCTTTGAGCTCATAATAAGTACTCTTATAAACACGTGTTAGACTCTGGGCTTACGGGACAAGTTATGGCAAACTTGTCATGCAATGGGTACTTTCTAAAAATAAAAAATAAAAAATAAAAAAAAAAATCCTACTTTTGGGTTTCTTAGGCCAAAAATGCAAGTGTTATTTTAAAAAAATGGATTGTTGCAAGAGTCGTAAATTAGGGTGTTCTCAATCTTGAACCCGTAGAGAATCTTATTGGGTCAAACTGAGACTACTCGGTAAGTTCAGCTATGGTTGCAAGGGCCAACCCACAATATATTTGAAAAACTTAAAGAACACAGTAGGTGAAAAATTAAGTCTTAAAGTGGATTTTTACCCAAATTATTTCCTATATTAAATATTAATCTAAAGCCCGTTCTCTACGATTTGATGTGAACACATAATCTTCCTCATTCCTTTACAAATACTAGGAACAGTAGCCATAGTTGATAGAAAAGCAAGATCCAACTAATTGAGCGGTTTTTTTAACTTTCGGTGGGCTAATTACTTTTGAATAGAGATTATAAAAAAATAAAAATAAAAAAAATCTTAATTCTTGTGCGAACCATCATTATCACTGTGTTGTAAGTCTATTATCTCAATAACAAAAAGAAGTGTGTGTGGCATAATCCAACATTAGATATGAAAAAAACTCTCCAACATTAAATATTAAAAATAAAAAAAAAATAAGAAACAGCTTGTGGCATAATCCAAAAAGAAAATTTTGAAGCCCAAAAATACCTTAAATCAAGATTCTGATTTTGATAATACCGTTTATGTTCCAAAGCTGGAATTAATAATTTTCTACCAAGGTACTGGCAATGTAGAATATGTAGCAGTGAGTTACGTTACTGGTAATGGAAATGAGTGCCTCTATCCACTAAGCCCACAAAAAGCAAATAAGTATAGATTTATACGAGAAGGATATAAAATAAAAATTGTCAAGTAAAACTTTTTTCCTTTTCAGCTCTAGCTATATCGTTATAAATAAAAATGTTCATCTAGTATTATTTTAAATTTTCAAAATTCAAAATCTAATAAGGTAACATCTACTCCCTTGTTTCCAAGAAAACAAAACAATGTACTTAGAATAAAACAGAATAATATTTTTTTAATAGTACTTGGAATTTTTTTTTATTTTTTTTACAATAAAGACAAATAGAAATGCAAATAAGTTCAATAAAAATGCAATATTTTTTGAAAACTTGTAGTCAAATTTAACATTAAATTTTCTTGCAAATCTGCAGCCAAATTTTAAAATTTGACTTCAAGTTTCCAGTCAAACTTGTAAATTTAAATTAAAGTTTTGTAACCAAATTTCAGAAATAAATAAATAAATAAATAACAGTTGTAGAGAAATTTGGTGTTGCCCATTGAATCCAATGAATGTAAAACTAAATGCAATTAAGAAACAATTAATGTAAGGAATGTAATGAGCAAATAAAGAAAAAATTCATGGTAAGAAACAATTTGTATATACAATATATATGTTTTAGTCTATATTGATATGCATACATATATTAAATCTAAATGCAATTAACTCTGATTTTGTCATTACCTTTAATTAAATATAGTAACAAAGTGTGCCCTTATTTGGTTAAAATATGTATCTTGTACCTTTTAAGAAAATGTGGTCTTATAAGAGATTTTATTGCCAGTTTTCCCAAATAAAAAGGATTATAGCCAAAAGGATTTTGTTATTTATTAGACATAAAAAATAACTCTTCAATTTAAAAAAATTAAATAAATAAAGGAACCGCTTAATTTAATTTTGATTTAGTGTTTTCAAAATCTAAAGCCAAATTTTTAAAACCAAAAATACCGAAAATCAAGATTCTAATTTTGATAATTACCCTTTTTAAGTTTTCAATGCTGACATATTTTTCTTCTAAGTTAGTGGGAATGTGGATTATATATGTATGTTGCACTAAATTAGTGGTAATTGAAATAAGTGCCTCTGTAAGTGGAAGACTTTCAAAGTCTTTAGCCGCCGTGTCAAAGGATTTTGTCAATTAATTAAATTAATCAAAGGTAAAGATAGATATTTTTGGAATAAATTAAGGACACAACTTTTTATTTTTTCTCTACCAATATTTATTTAACAAAGATACAAAATGCCAACGAAAAGTCAAAAAGATGATAAACATATATAGAAAAATACGATACTGCTTATTATATTATGTTAATAAAATATTTTTATATATCTAAATAAGATATAACTTAAATTTAATTGATAATTCCACTTTAATTTACGTAATCTTTAATAAACACCGACTTTAACTTAAATTAGGAATGGAGAGGGTAATCAACGGAAAAAAATATAATTATAATATAACACAAAGTGGAGAGTCACTATTGAAACATTTTCTAGGAAGCTTCACTGCTAAATAAACTCACTATATAATCGGAGATAGGTGCTTGTATTATGTACATCAACCAACGCTATGGATTCTCTAGCCTTTGAAAAGCCTCTCACCCTTTTATCAATTGTCCTCTTTGTTATAATATTCTCCTCACCCAATATTGCTTCTGCCTCTGTAGAAGAAGCAAATGCTTTGCTTCAATGGAAATCCACCCTTCAAATAATACCCAAGCTTATGCAATCCTCTTGGTCTCTTCTTCCTCAGAAATCCACAAATTCTTCTTATGTTCAAAATACAAGTGTGAGTCCATGCACTTGGTTCGGGGTCTATTGCAATAGTGAAGGAAGCGTAAATCGATTGAACCTTTCAGTTTCTGACATAAAAGGTACGCTTTACAACTTTTCTTTCACATCATTCCCCAATCTCGAGTACATTGATCTTGCCCAAAATGCACTTTTCGGCACCATCCCTTCTCAAATAGGTTCCCTTTCTAAACTCGTATATCTCGATTTGTCTACGAATAATTTTGTTGGTATAATCCCACCCGAAATATGCTTGCTCACAAGTCTTGAAGTTCTCCATTTGGTAGAAAATCAGCTAAATGGCTCAATTCCTCATAACATAGGTAGACTAAAGTCTCTTAATGAGCTCGCATTGTATACCAATAATCTTGATGGTCCAATTCCCTCTTCTATTGTCAATTTGAGCAACCTTAACTATTTATATATTTACCAAAATAAGCTCTCAGGCACCATTCCCCAAGAAATTGGGAATCTAACCAATCTTATTGAGATCTTCTTCAACAATAACCTTCTATTTGGTTCCATTCCATCAAGTTTGGGGAACTTGTATAATCTAACGGTGCTCCACCTATTCCATAACCGATTAACTGGCTTCATTCCCCCAGAACTAGGGAAATTGAAAGTACTCGAAAGTCTGGCCCTTAACACAAACAATCTTTCTGGACCAATTCCACCATCATTAGGTGATCTCGAATCCTTGAGTTATCTATATTTGTACAACAATCATCTTTCTGGTCCAATTCCTAAAGAACTAGGAAACTTGAAGAACCTTATTGAAATGTACTTAAATGTAAATAAACTCAGTGGTTCTATTCCTCCTTCACTTGGAAACCTCACAAATTTAGAAATTTTGTTCCTTCGCGACAACCAACTTTCGGGTCCCATCCCTCAACAGTTGGAAATGCTTGAATTAGTTGTCCTTGCACTAGATTTGAATAGGCTCTCCGATAATTTGCCAACTGAGATATGCAATGGTGGAAAACTTCAAAATCTGACTGTTAACGACAACAATCTTGTTGGTCCAATTCCCAAAAGCTTGAGAAACTGCTTAAGCTTAACCAGAGTTCGCCTTGATGGAAACCAGTTCACAGGAAACATATCTGAAGTTTTTGGTGTCTATCCAAACTTGCAATTGATTTATTTAAGTGACAACAAACTCTACGGTCATCTTTCTGACAATTGGAGCAAGTGTAAAAAGTTAACAGATTTGAAAATTGCGAGGAACAATATCACCGGTAGCTTACCATTAGCATTTGGTGGTTCAAATTTAGTTGTATTTGATGTTTCGTCAAATAATTTAGTTGGGGAGATTCCAAAGGAGTTTGGGAAATTGAAGCAGATGTTGAGGTTAGTTTTGAGCGACAACCAATTTTTTGGCAATATTCCTCAGGAATTCGGATTGCTAACTGAGTTGTTGGATCTTGATTTGTCCAAAAACAAATTAAGTGGGTCCATACCATCAAATCTTTCCAATTGCTTAAGTTTATTTAATTTAAGCTTGAGTAACAACAATTTCAGCCAAGATATTCCAGTGGAGATGACTAGGTTATTGCACTTGACAACTCTTGATTTGAGTGGTAACTCACTAACAGGGGAGATTCCATCTCAAATTAAAAGTTTGCAAAGTTTGGAGAAGTTAAATCTTTCTTGCAATAAACTCTCGGGTGAAATTCCAGATGCTTTTAATGATATGTCTGCTTTGTTATATATTGACATATCCTACAATGAGCTTTATGGTCCTATCCCAAATAGCAAAGTTTTTGCAAATGCGACTATAGAAGTATTACGAGGTAACAAAGGTTTGTGTGGTAATGTTAAAGGATTGCAACATTGTGTAGATCTTTCTGGGGTGTTAAAGCATAAACCAAAAATGTCCCATAAACTTGTTCTTATAGTTGTACTCCCTCTTGTTGCATCGTTTTTACTTCTTTGTGCTTTCGTTCTATTCTTCATCATTTGTGATCGAAGAAAAAGAAAGCCAAAAGCAGAGGAGGAAAGGGATGATCAATCTTTATTTTCGATATCAAGTTTTGATGGGAGGGCAATGTACAACGAAATCATAAAAGCCACGAATGATTTTGACGTCGAGTATTGTATTGGAAAAGGAGGGTTTGGAGCAGTTTACAAAGTGAAAATGCAATCAGCTAATGTTGTAGCTGTAAAGAAACTTCACTCATTGTCGGAAATAGTTGACCGTAATGCTTTTGTGAATGAGGTGAAAGCATTGACTCAAATAAGGCATCGAAACATTGTGAAGCTTCATGGATTTTGTTCACATGCTCGAAATTCATTTTTGGTTTATGACTACCTCGAAAGGGGTAGTTTAGCTGAAATCTTGAGCAAGGAAGAAGCAAAGAAATTGAATTGGCAAAAAAGGGTGAACATTATAAAGGGCGTCGCTCATGCTTTGTCATACATGCACCATGATTGTTCTCCCCCAATTGTTCATCGCGACGTATCTAGCAAGAATATTTTACTTGATTCAGAGTATGAAGCTTGTGTTTCAGATTTTGGTACTGCTAAGATTTTGAAGCTAGACACATCAAACTGGAGTGCAGTCGCCGGAACATATGGATATATTGCACCAGGTATATCAATTAAACTGTTTATAGTTTATCCTCGTAGATATAATCTCAATGCAATAATCTTAAAGCCTACGTAATGTTAATAAATCTTTTCAAAGTAAGATACATATGTTTTCATGTTTTAGCGGTTGGGATTTCCATTGTGTTTAGGAGATTATAAGTCCAAATCTTGCTCCAATTTAGATATTAATTTTTTTTGGACAAATCTCGGATTTAGATTACTACTAAAAATTTAGGTTGGCTAGTATCACTAGTCTAGGTTAATTTTCTGTCACTTTTGTAAACTTTTTATGTGTGTCACTACTTTATAAGAGGCCTCAAGAAATTTGGAAGTATCATAAATGACTTTTTATATCATATTTTAGATGACATAGTTGAGCAATTTTCTTGTATTGAATTTATTTTTAAAAGTAATTATTAGTCTAAGGATCTTAGACACTTAAGATGTAGACCACACTCTATTACATATATGTATATATATATAGTACGGTTGATTACATATATATGATAATTAAACTTATGCTTTTAATTCTCTTGTGGTAGAGTTTGCTTACACAATGAAGGTAACGGAAAAGTGTGATGTGTATAGCTTTGGAGTACTATCATTGGAAGTGATTAAAGGAAAGCATCCGGGTGACTACATTGATTCGCTGTTATCTCCATCAATTGAACGCAAGCAACTTAACAAAAGCATGTTAGACGAACGACTTCCACCTCCATCACTTGAGGATGAGGAGTTATTACAATCCATCATGATAGTAGCAAAAGCATGTTTACATAACAATCCTCAATTAAGGCCAACAATGCACATTGTTTCTCAAATGCTATCTGTCAAAACGCTTGCGTCTTAAATGCAATGGCTGCATTTTTATCATTTTATCTTTTGAGTATACACAAGGTATTAGACATTTTTTAAACTTTATGTACTTGCTTAAAAAAAATTAGCTTAATGTAATGTGTAATTGGTAAACAGGGATCGATATACTTTTTTTTTCTCAAGAATTTAACTTCGTGAATATTAATTTAAGTTATTTAATGCCTAATATCCCATTTCTTTTATGTTTTAGGATATGAATGAAGGGGAATGAAGGTTGCGCAAGCAAGATTACTACGATGGGGGCTTCTTTTTAAGGGAAAAAAAGTTTAAAAGATATAGACCGTGGTTGTATTTGCTTTAGATTATGTTGTATGCACCTTTTTTTTGTTATGTTTTTTTTTTTTTTTTATAATTTTGGATGGATATTGAACAATATGATATGTTCCTTAGTAGATAATATTTTCGTTTGGTTTAGACTATGGTAGACTATGTAATGGATATTATTAAGTTGATGTTATTTAGTTTTGCATTATTCGTGGTCAATTGGTTTGATGTGATTGAAATTTTAATAATAATAACATTCAAATATCAGTTCGACATGGCACTAATGCTATGACTTTGCTCAACACTTTTTGTGATGGCTAATATAAGCTACCACAAATAAAGCACAACGCTTTTTGTTACGGCTAACATGAGCTATTACAAATAAGGCACATGTTTGTTTGTAACGATAACAAGCTGTCACAAATACTTATATTTGTGACAAACAAAGTTAAGTATTTGTAATGGTTGTTGTCGCCCCAATAACAATATAACTAATGATTCAGGCTGTCATAAATAGTCCATTACAATAAATTGTCAAAAACGAAAGCTTTTTTTGCAACACTAAAAAAACCATCACAAATCCATCACAAAGAGTATTTATGACGGGATTATGACGCCACTAAGTTTTTGCGACCCACCTACCCTGTAATGCTTCGGAAATTGTTGTAAATCTGTCACAAAAGATCATTTTAGACTGATTTTACCGTTTTGTAATGTTTTTTTGCCCATCACAAAAGGTTTTTTTAGTGTATGTAGCTTGTTTATAGTCTCTAAATTTGTATGCGTATTTTTAATTTGTACTTTCAATGAGTAATAAAATGGTTCAACAGCTGGATATGGTGTTATTTTTCACTAAATAAAAATGGTCTCTTTTGAGTTCATAAATTCTTGTGAAATTAAAGAAAATATAGTTCATTTTCTTTTATATATACATATACTAGTCGTGGAGTATGCAGTTGTTTTATATAATTTTTTATACTATAGTTAATGAATTTTAAATTAGTTTTAATAATAAGTTTAAATTGATTTATTTAATCAAATACAATATATATAGTTTAACAATTAACTGTGATTACTTAGAGCAATGAAAATTCCTCTTTGTATTTCGTAATTGCTTCTCTTTTATATTATACTCAAACTTTGGATAAATCCTCTCCCAAACCATGAGTTCATCATAGAAATAATTACAGATAGCTGAGCGAGTGGGTTAACCTAATAGCAAAGAAGCCCGCCTAAATTTAAAAAAGATACAAAATTCGAGTCTTATCTTGGATGGAGAGGTTTCTTTGTTATTTTTTGTGACGCCTAGAATTACGTTAGGAGGTTTAGGCCTCCGGGACCTGGTTAATCACGGTGCCATACATGATGGCGGGTTTAAAATACATAATTTAAGACTTAATTAGTAGTAAATTACATATAAAGCCTCATTTTAAGAAACTTTTGGCGTGTGGAGTTTGTAAAGTTGATAAATCCAAACCCGTAAATAATAAAATAAAATTTAACTAGAATTCTAGCTCCGAATCTTCAAAGTCATAATCATATAGAAATCGAATAAATCCATATAAAGCAATCACTCCAACAAGGCCCCAATATTAATTAAAAGGCTTTACATCTCTTCTGAATAAACTTGAATACAAGATAATTATACAAGTTGTAGAAATGTACTAAATATAAAAGCTGAGTCATCTACGGATGACTATAAGTAGTCTAAGGCATATTCAAGGTCTCTAGACTTTGCACACATACCATCCTATGGAGATTCCTGCAAAACTAGTTTGAAAAATAGGAGTAACCCAAACAAGGGTTTAGTGGGAACTATAAGGGTTTGCATAAGAAAATACATGTTAGAAAACACATGCGGCGTGCAGTAATGAATGTAATTCGAGTCATGCTTATATGTATATACCATTTCCACAATTATACTACATAAGTATATACATATAAAGTACCATGCTATATGCGATGCACACCAAGTGCTATCCCATCCCCATAATTATGATTAAAATGTGTATCAACAAGAAATTAGTATATCGTGATAAAAAAAGTATATCATAAGATAAACTTAGGCACTAATCTTATAACCGTCAGTCTCATTCTGCGTCATGCATCTAGGATTTACCCTACTGTGCACAGCGATCGCGATATAAGCCCCTAAGGCTAGGTTATGCAGGCCCCAAGGCTGTGTCCCCTCGTGGACCACCTAGATGTGTAGGATATGCATCAAGCTCCATAGAATATGCCGCTCTCAAAACAAGATCCCTCTACGCGGATCAGGGTGTGTAACCGCTAAGGCTAAATCCCCTAATGGACCATTAGTGCCTTACTAAATCAAAACACCAATATAATAATTTCGATTACCAGTGGCGTATCTAGTTTTCATATACCAAGCATATGATCCATATAAACACTATGTGTATAACCACATATGTATACGCAGTAGGTAAGTAAATCCAATGACAACGATAACACATCCAACTTATGATATATCTAATATACATGTGCCATTAAAGAAACTAATACTCCTCACATGATTATATCCATGTGATACTTGAACGACTCCAACGAGTGAGCTAGCAATCTATTTGTAATAACTCTTGGCTTGATAGAATACCATCAATAAAACAATTAACCCATTCAATGGCGTATGTATCTCATGGATATAATTATCATAACATTTATAATTGAAATCATGTATTAAACCCACAATTTATCAAATGCTTAACTAAGTTAGAAAACATGGTAAGGTTGTTGCCAAAATAGTGGGTCTTTACCAAATTCATTATATTAGTATTCCAATGGCATGAATATATTATCTACATCAAGTAAACAAGATACATATACAACCCCATCTCGTATTCTAAATTTGTATTCAATGCTCTCTTTAATTTTATACAAATACTAGTTAAGCACCCCTAGTGTGTAAATGGGGGTTTTTAAGGTAAAAGTGAGGGAAACATGTACTAACATGGAATTCCTTGTATACTTATCAAATTAATCCCTCATCCTTACATCTTAACATAATATATCTAACTATAACTAGGTGTATGCGTATACACACCAACTGATAGCAATTAGGGCTCGTGGTATGCTATCCTACGATGTGATTATTTCACATAAACATGAAATTACCACCATACATGTATAACTTAAGAGAACAAACCACAAATCACCAATCCAAAGCCCCATGCATGTGTATCAACAAGCTTATATAAAAAATACCCAATTTTTCTTTGAAAAGAGAGATGCAACACATTAACATTGAAATTAAGTTTAGGTACTACTATTCCCACCTTAATCAAGCTAACTCTTCGAGGTTTGAGCGATCATTCGAGCCATGCCTTGAGAAATCGCATAATCCCCAATTTAGAGCTTGAACCTTAACAATGGTGGACGACAAAAATGGAGAAGAAGATGATGGAAAATATGTTGGAGGTGATGATGATTTTGTACCATGATGTAGGATAGTTAAAGACCTCTTAAATTCACTAGAAATATGAGCTGTCACCTCTCTCTGAGGCTCTTAATTGTGGAGGGTCGAACGGAGTAGAAAGGAGGAAGAAAGGGGCATAAATATCTTGTTAAAAGAAACTATTTGGCCTCGCTAGTGAGCATTGATCGATCAGAGCATTTCCTCTGATCGATTAGAGGAAATTTTGCACAAATTCCCATTTTGTCGTGCTCCGTTGACCCTTGAAACGATGTTATCTTAACTCTGGCTCAACACGGAAATTGTAGAGGGAAAAGAGATGAAACTCTAGCCCAAATAAGTAGTCATTTGGACTTCGTAGAAGAAAGTTATGACCTCTCAAAATTGGCCAAAAACTCAATTCGACAAATGTTAAATTTTCACCGTTAGACGCCAAATTCGATATGATAACGACTTCCTGAAATGCATTCCAACCATGCACGCACACTTAATATCATTAAAATGATTTTCTAGAAGTGTTGGATCAACTACGAAGGTTCCGGAACGAAAATCGACTCCTCCAAAGGGGGATTTGGCCTTAAATTAGGCTTTAAGAGGAGGATAAATAAGGAAACGAAATACGAGGCGTTACATTTTTAGTCAAATAGTCTAGTGGCTAGAACTTTAACTACCAATTGAAAAGCTGTGAGTTTGTTTGACACAACAAGCTCTCTCTCTTCCCTCTCCCCTCCCCCTCACACTTCCCCCTGCGCCGGCCCAGCACAACTTATGTTTTAACATCTATCATTAAATTATATGACATAGCCCATGTGTTTAATTCATACTCTAATATGTAAATTCAGCTTAAATGTATTAATTAGAACACCAGTATAGTTTTAATATATATATATATAGAGATTTGTTTGGGACTATCCATCCATAAGATTCATTGGATTTCTTTTCAATGTTATGTTTCCAAGAAAGTGAAGTTGTATATTATATGGTAATTAGCAAAAATGACCTTTAAATTTTAACTTGAATCTCTCACTCATCCTCAGAGTTCAATTTTTAGTTGAAGTATCCTTAAAGTTTCTAATTTTTTGTTGAAGTATCCTTTATAGGGACTTTCTTCGAGACTATTTATATACTGTTTTAGGACTTTTTTAGGGACCTTTTTTGTCTAACGTGTTTACAAGAACATGCAATCCTGAAAATGGTGGCCTTATGAATCTAGAGACGCAAGCAATTATTGTGAGTATTAATTATTAGATGGATTTATTGGAATTCATTAATATTGATAAAATAAAATTTTTACTTATGTATATCTATAAAATTTTCATATAAAATTGTAGGTGGAGAGTCGAAAGGATGCGGTGCTAGATGAGGAATGAACTCAAGTTGTTGGTCTTGATGGGAATGGTTTTGTACGAACTTACAGAAAATGTGTCACTCCCCAAGTTGGTTTTGGCAAAGGGAATAGTACTAAAGAAGATAAGTTCAATAAGGAATGCGAGGAGTACAATGCAAAGCTCGATCAAGTAATTAGAGAGCATGATACAGAGATCGATCAAAGAATTAGAAAGGCTATGACTTCTATGAAAACTTCCATTCGGGATGAACTTCAAGCGAAGTTGCATGGTGGAAACGGGCCTTCTAGCATTGGCAATGTAATTTTATTTATGTTACATATGTATTATAATTTATATTCAAACTATATATTTATATTTAGTATAAGTTTTTGATAAACCATATTATTTACATGTAGGCTCCTACTTCATCAAGTGTTCACTGCCCATAGACTATGTTGTTTAGTTTAGACTATGTTGTATGCATTATTTTATAATTTTGGATAGATATTGAGCAACATGATATGTTCCTTGGTGGATAATACTTTTGGACAATGTATTTTGCTTTGGTTTATAATATGGGAAACTATGCAAAGGAGATAATTTAGTTGACGTTATTCAATTTGCCTTTTTAGTGTTATTCAACTTTGCTTTTTTGGTGTTTAATAGGTTTGATGGAATTAGAATCTTAATTTTAACAGGTTTAAAATGTCAATTAGACTAGGTAATAGTGTTGCTACGTTGCTGAATATTGTTTATCACGGTTAATATAAATTGTCAAAAATAACGCATATGTTATTGTAACGAAAACATGCCGTCGCAAATAAAAGCATTTGTGAAGAACAAAGTAACTTATTTGTGACGGCCTATGTCGCCACAATAACAATATAAGTAGCGCTTCAAGCTGCCACAATTAGTTCGTCACAATAGATTGACAAAAACAATGGATTTTTTGTAACGCTGCAAAAGCCGTCGCAAATTCGTCACAAAACGTAATTGTGACGGAATTTTGCCGTCGCCGAGTTTTTGAGATCCACCTACCTTGTAACGCTTCAAAAACCGTTGTAAAACCATCACAAATGCGTTTTTGTGACGGAGTTTTCCTTTTAAGACGGTTTTGAACCCGTCGCAAAAGACCATTTTTCTTGTAGTGATGGATGGAAAATGCGCGTAATTGTCACGAGCCACTCTTTTAAGGGGCATTTCTGGATGCTTCAACCGAAATTAGAAACTTTAAGGATGCTTCAACAAAATTTAGAAACTTTAAGGATGCTTAAACCAAAATTATAAATTTTAAGTATGCTTAAACCGAAATTAAAAACTTTAAGAATGATTCAACCGAAAATTTAATTTGAGGGACAAGCGACATAGTTTAGTCAAAAAGGTAACTAAAATGAATAACCATAATAAATAAGATTCGCTTAAAAAGAATAAGAAAATTGAGAGAGAAGAGGCTATAATTTACTGTTGAGCAAGAGGCATATGGTTTTAAGAAATTAAGAATATTTATTACTTGGATAGTAATAACATGTTAAAGCTATACCCCGATTAACAAAAATATTTATTACTTTAAATTAAATATGAATTACATGGTGGCGGGTAACTGAGTATACAGAAAAACATTCATTACATGGTAGTGATTTTTGGATTAATTAAAGATTATGTGGTAAAAAATATTAGTACAAACCAATATATATATAACATGCAAATATGAGCAAGTGACGTGGCAAGTTGAGGCACCCATGCATTCAGAACGGAAGATTCTAGGTTTCAAGTCTCAACGAGCACTTGGGGTGTCATTTATAATTGAGGAGAGAGAGAGACATCTTGGTTTTTTATTTTATTTTTCATTTTATTATTAAAAAATAAATGTAGTATATTTATATAGAATATTCATGATGGAGAAACCTTTATACATATATATATATATTATTGAATTACACAATAAAAAATTTAGCAAAAAGCCAACCTGGCTTAATATAGCTTTTCTTTCTCTCTTCCCTTTAATTACTGTGTGAATTTGTATATTATCTTTGAGTACTAGCTAGAAAAGTATTAAAAATTAAAATTGATTTATACCCATGGTTTGATAAATTCAAAGATACTCAGATACCGTAAAGAAATTTTTTATTTTTATTTAATTTTTTTCTTTCAAAAAAGGGAGATTGTGACTATCTTTTTAGCTCACAAACAGATACTATAATAAATATCGTAGTTCCCGAGGAATTGACAAATTACACCCATTGTAATTGCTTTTTCAAAAGTTACAATGGGAACCTTTAAGTATATTTAGTGCGGCATCCATTGTAATTGATGGACATATTAAAATAAGAGGGATTGACAACCATAATTAATTTATTTATTACTTTTATACATCCACCAATCACAGTCAAGAGGGTCAACAAATCTCTTTCGATCTTTCTCTTCTGTTCGAAATGTATTTTAACATTATGAAAATTACGCCAAAAATGTTATAATATTAAAAAAAAAGCCACAACAACAACAACTAAGTGTCAATAAAAAGTGTGAAAGTACAAATCTTTAACACCAAATATTTTCCTATTAGGTTTAACTCAAGCAGTATCGAACCTTAATAAGTCTTCGCACTAATTTTATCGAAAAAAAGGTTGGCATCAGAACTCACCTCTCCTACTTGAAATATTGTGGGTTTTATTTTCCTGCTCATAGAATTTGTAGTAGTTTTAAAGGCTGAAACTTCAGACCTTCCTTTTAAAATAACGAGACGTGCTTCTCCAATTGGCATGCACTATGACCTAAAACCGTGCCAGGTTTTTGTGCAACCCATACCCAAAACCGTCCCAAACTAAACTCGTTTGGGATATATCTTAGGTTGTTGAATATATATAATAAAATTCAATATAAGCATCCTGCTGTCAGAAAGAACTCGACACTCGATCATTGCAGATTTTGTTTTAAAAAGCATGAATCCGCTCCGTTTCAATATGTATCAGCCAGAAATCGATGCTCACCCCAACCCACCCCATTAGGTTATAGTTATAAGATACTATAAGGGTATTCAAAGAAAAATTGTCATATTTGTTTCTGGACAGTTCAAATGGGTTAAATTTATTGAACATGAACTCGACCAAAACTCGTGTCTGGTCCTTGTTTTGAACCCGTATTCACCTCGGTCTTACAAAAATGCATTTGAAACCTGATTTAATAGGGAGATTCTAGTACATAGGATATATGTAATGAAATAAATATGTAGGGGCTGATGATTAAAAATAATTCGATCCAGTAGGTGCAATGAACCCCCACCATTGACTATATGCGTAAGCTCAAACTCACCACGTCCTGCCCAACCCACCCGACACAATGTAATTATATGATTTTATAATTGTATTTAAAGAAAAAATATTATATTCAAAATCAAGTCAAGCTGGATCAAATGGGTTAATCTAATATGTTTTTTAAAAGAAAAAACGTTGTCCTCATTAATGTAAACCCATTTAGAAAAGAATCGGAAAAATAGAATCGTATGTTTTACTTTATATATTTCTTTTGGAAAAATTAATTTTCAAGTTATTGAAACAAATTTTAGTAATAAATATTAATTCAGGAAAATATTGTTTGTACTAATCTCTTGCTAGTCCCTTAGCAAGATAATTAAAAAATAATAATACTATCCGACTATGCATTAGTAACATTAATCGAGTCGTTTAAACTTCTAAGTTTCCTTAGAAGACGAGGTTTGTCTCTTGAATGTTTAAAGTGATGATACCTATAAACATCAAAAGTTTGATCGTGATGAATGATGAGAATGAAGATTTCAAAAGTTCAATTTGTAAAACTTATGACATTACTATCACTATATCTGTAATCACGAGTTTTGAATAACTATCTAAATCACCTATCTCCTTTAAAGGCTTGACCCACACTTCCCATTAATCAATGCTATCCCTAGATATAGCATGGTTCTCATTTAAATACAAAGTTGATCATTAGAGATGGAAGAGGAATTTCTTTCAAAAACATAAGTTCAAAATTTTGTCCATTTCAAAGCACTTTCTTTTATGTTTTCATAGAATTTTGCTAAATTAGTTCAAAGCGGTTTTCATATGGGGGGCAGCGGTCTCACTTTATAAAATTGATCTTTTGATACTTAATTATTAAGCTTAAAGGAAGCTATTCACCCTTTCCCATATGGTAACCCTTACCTATCCATAATTTTAGACAAAGAGACATAAGATTTAGTTAAGTAAAGCTTTAAATCAATATTAGGATTAAAAATCATCCAAGTTTTTACAAAGTACCGTGCATTTGTCTTCACCGTTGAAGGAACTTTTCGAAAAAGCTTCCATCGCTCTTGGACAACAATTCTTTCTTCATTAAATGAAAACTACTCTAAGTGTTACAAAAGAACTTCTCTAACTGAAGCAAGGCAAGCTGGATTATCACTAAAAATCCCATATAGATCAAGGAATTCATGCCACTAGCAAATGGACCAATCATCTTTATTTTGAAAAAAAAATTATTCATCATTTTTCAAATTTCCAAAACCATTGAAAACAAGCTCTAACACATGGAAATTCTAAAAATTGAAAAGCCAACAAGATTAACGTTAAAGTGCATAACCCCCAACTTGAAGAGCGCATTGTCTTAAATGTGAAGAGAACGGACAATGGGAGGGCTCCCATTTGACTTTTCCATTTCCATGAGGCAAAAGAGACAAAGTAGATTGAGGTGCTTGGCTCAAGCTCAGGCTCAGGCTTAGGCTCAGCAATAATAGATATTGTTGACCTTGTAGGTCTTAATCTTATTTTGATAATAATAATAAATCAATCATGTATAATTTAACATGTTTCTTGATATAAGTTTATAGTTCATTTACATGGAATAACAAGAATAGCATGATTGCTCAAACGAAGCGTGACAAGGATCATTCAATCCATATCCGATCAAGTTAAGAAAGCATTGGACAAGTCAAAGAAGATCAATCCCATCACAATGTAATTCATGACAATCAAGATCAAGGATTACATGAAAAAGATTAAAGGCAAAAGCTTCAAGTGAAGATCAAATTGAAGAAACAAATCGAAGCATTCAAAGACTCGTTCATTCGATAATTGAATGAGTGCTTAGGATTTATGTAATGTTTCTTATTTGATTATTTATATAGCTCATACACATTGATATAACATTCTTAAATTGATCAAAACCAAGTTTGAATCAAAATCATTTCAAAACATCATTCTTGCAAAAATTGGTTTTGAAATAAATTCATATTAAATTCTTTCGAGCATATTTTGAGCTCTCCTGAAAATAGGCGTCTTAGGAACCTACATTTGACCTACCCCAAGCATTAAAATTGATTTTGGAGCTTTTATGCAAAAGTGCAAAAATTAGGATTTTGGCTTGATGGATAGAACCCATCAATCGACTACGGAGCTTGGCTCCGTCGACTTAGGCTCCATCAGTCGACTGATGAAATTTACTCAGTCGACTGATGCTTCAAAATATAGCCGTTAAATTTATGATGTTTTACCATTTTTGGTACCAAACTTATACCAAACCTAAAAAATGGCTATATCACTTTTGGGACTATATATACACTATCTAAGACACATTTTGACCACCTTGAATCATTCTTATACTTTATTCTTCATCTATCTTCAATATCAAAAGATTCAAGAAATTGTTTTTGATCAAATCAAATAAGTAACTCTAGTGTGAGCTTCAATTGTATTCTTTAAACACTCGAGAGTTATTGTTAATTGGTGTGAATCATTAAACATTTGTATTCAAGTGTGAGAGGTAAATCTCATAGGAAAACAAGAAGGTAAATTCTTGTTTAGTGTTTGTGAGAGGTAAATCTCACAAAGTTAGCAAGAGGGATTCTTGTGAGAGTATTGTGGTAAAGCAATACTTGTAGAGTGTGTGAGACAACAACAATTGTAGAGGTTTGATCTTCACCCGGGAGGAGATTGATTTTAGTGAAAATTCTCGGGGAACTAACTGAGTGTGGACTATGGTGTAGGAAACCAAAGCCATGAGGACAAAAAGTCTTGGCTTCAAATTGGTTTAATCTTTCTAAACTCAAGCTCTTTATTTACTTGCTTTATTATTGCTTGTTTTAAGATTGTTTGATTGCTTATTGCTTGCATTCTATAATAAACTTGTTTAGTTAAATTGTTTTACTTAAACGATTTTCAAAAAGTTTTTAATTCCAATTTAGTTTCGTAAACCCTATCCACCTCCCTCTAGGGTTGTTTTTTAACCAACAATTGGTATCAGAGGTTGTACTCTTGTTTTGATTTCACAATCTTAGAGTCCTCGATCATGTCATATTATCAAGGAACCGGCCTTTCCAAAGGTGCTTCTATTTATAGGCCACTATTGTTTCATGGCAAAAACTATAATTATTGAAAAAATCGTTTGTGCACATTTTTACAAGCTAACGATTTTGAACAATGGAAAGTTACACTTATTGGACCTTATGAGATTACTAAAACTGACAAAAGGGGAAATATTATTCCAAAGTCAATATCCGAATACAACGAGCATGACATTAAGAAAATTCAATTAAATGCTAGAGCTTTAAATTCTTTATGTTCTGCATTGACTATGGATAAGTACAACAAAATCTCTAGTTATAAAACCGCAAAAGAGATTTGGGACAAGCTTAAAGTTGCCCATGAAAGAACCTCCCAAGTCAAGGAGGAGAACATTAATATACTTGTCCATGACTATGAGTTATTTAAAATGGAGCCTAACGAATCTCTTATTTTCATGTATAGTAGATTCTCCATTATTACTAACGCTTTGGATCTTCTTGGCAAGACCTATTCCAGTGAATACAAAATACGAAAGATTCTTAGAATTCTTCCCAAGAAGTGGAGGCCTAAGGTGACGGCTATACAAGAAGCTAAGAATCTCAAGACATTGAGCATGGATGAACTATTGGGTTCATTAAAAACCCATAAGAAGGAGTTGCAAAGAGAAGAAGGATGAGAGAAAGCAAATCCAATGGAAATATTTGCTTTAAAGCCTAATGAAGGAAATGGTGGAAAAGGAGATGGAGACGTGGCACTTCTCTCTAGGAAATTTGAAAAATTCCTAGCAAAGAAGAAATACTCTCAAGGGAAGTTCGACAACAATCCCTTATCCTCAAAGAATTTCAATGATAGATCAACTCATCCAAAAATGGATAATGAGGAAATTAAGTGTTTCCATTTTCAAAAATTGGGACACTACAAGTCAAATTGTCCGGTTAGAAAAGAGGAGAAAAGAGAGAAGAAAGCAAAGAGGGAAGAGCTATACAAAAGATTGAAGCATGCTCTTAAAGAACATTTAAGCGAATTGAAAGAAAACTAATCCGATATCGAGTCGAGCGATGAGGAGATGGTACACCTTTGCCTTGTGGCAAAAGATGGAGAGGCATACACATCTTGGCCTCATAGATGAAGCTCATACGGAGGCTACCATTTTCTCTCCGTGGCCTTGATCCCTTTTTGATGTTGCCATAAGGGGAGAAAATGTGTGTGATCAATGTTGGTAAGACTTTAATTGCTTTATGTCTTTAACATTGATACTTGTTTTCTTTTGAAAACTTTATTTGAGATCAAAAATATTTTATTGGTTTTAAAACTATCTCAAATATTTGGAATGATTTTAATTGTAATGTTTTTTTATCTATGCATAAATTGAGGGGGGCCATATATCATTTATTCATATACTATTTATGCTTGTTATTGAAAACACACATTAATTTATTGTCATCATCAAAAAGGGAGAGATTGTTGACCTTGTAGGTCTTAATCTTATTTTGATAATAACAATAAATCAATCATATGTAATTTAACATGTTTCTTGATATAAGTTTATAGTTCATTTACATAGAATATCAAGAATAGCATGATGCGTGACAAGGATCATTCAATCCATATCCGATCAAATCAACAAAGCATTGGACAAGTCAAAGAAGATCAATTCCATCACAATGCAATTCATGAAGATCAAGATCAAGGATCACATGCAAAAGCTTCAAGTGAACATCAAATTGAAGAAACAAATCGAAGCATTCAAAGGCTCGTTCATTCGATAATTGAGTGAGTGCTTAGGATTTATGTAATGTTTCTTATTTGATTATTTATATAGCTCATACACATTAATATAACATTCTTAGATTGATCAAAACCAAATTTGAATCAAAATCATTTCAAAACATCATTCTTGCAAAAATCGGTTTTGAAATAAATTCATATTAAATTCTTTCGAGCATATTTTGAGCTCTCATGAGAATAGGTGTCTTAGGAACCTATATTTGACCTATCCCAAGCATTAAAATTGATTTTGGAGCTTTTATGAAAAAGTGCAGAAAATGGGATTTTGGCCTGATGGATAGAGCCCATCAGTTGACTAAGGAGCTTGGCTGAGTCGACTGAGGCTCAATCAGTCAACTGATGCGCTTTGCTCAATTGACTGATGTTTCAGAATATAATCGTTGGATTTATGATTTTTAACCATTTTTGGTAGCAAACTTATACCAAACCACAAAAACGGCTATATCACTTTTGGGACTATATATACACTATCTAAGACATATTTTGCCCACCTTAAATCATTCTTATACTCTATTCTTCATCTATTTTCAGTATCAAAAGTTTCAAGAAATTGTTTTTGATCAATCATTCTTATTGAGCTATAAATCTTGATCGAACAAGTAACTCTAGTGTGAGCTTCAATTGTGTTCTTTAAACACTCGAGAATTATTGTTAATTGGTGTGAATCACCAAACATTTGTATTCAAGTGTGAGAGGTAAATCTCATAGGAAAACAAGAAGGTAAATTTTTGTTTAGTGTTTGTGAGAGGTAAATCTCACAAAGTTAGTAAGAGGGATTCTTGTAAGAGTATTGTGGTAAAGCAATACTTGTAGAATGTGTAAGACAACAACACTTCTAAAGGTTTGATCTTCACCTGGAAGGAGATTGATTTTAGTGAAAATTCTCAGGGAACTAACTGAGCGCGGACTATGGTTTAGGAAACCAAAACCGTGAGGACAAAAAGTCTTAGTTTCAAATTTGTTTAATCTTTCTAAACTGAAGCTCTTTATTTACTTGCTTTATTATTGCTTATTTTAAGATTGTTTGATTGTTTATTGCTTGCATTCCTTGATAACATTGTTTAGTTAAATTGTTTTACTTAAACGACTTTTAAAAAGTTTTTTATTCCGATTTAGTTTCGTAAACCCTATTCATCCCCCCCCCTCTAGGGTTGTTTTCTGACCAACAGATATTTTACACCATTTTCTTCCAAAATTCTAATTATTTACCAAAAATAGAGAAAATAGAAAGGGAAGAAAAGGAAGAGGAAAGGATAAGATAAAATTGAAGAAAAATCATAGAAAATGAAGATGTGGTTAGTAAATTATGTTCTTTATGTTTTCTTCATTTATTTTTACATGTTGAAAAGTCAGACTAGAAGAGAAGAACTTATATGTATAAGTGTGTTCTTGGTGTATGTGTGTGTGTTCTTGGAGTATTTGAGGGTTTCGATGGTGAAGTTGATTCAACCTAATTTATGTTTATTTTAATCGATGCAAAAATGTTATGTACGTATGGTACAAAAGAGTTAAATGATGCTATTTGAAAGTTATAAGGGTTGTATAATTGATTTGATTAAACAGCTTTGTGCACCTATCTTAGAATTAGTATAACTCTTTGTACATAACTTCAAATTATGAACCGTAATTTGGGTTTGAAAATAGGCACACTGAGCTTTCCAAAAATGTATGGCTTATAGCCTAGTTCATAGCCAACAAGTACATTTTAATCACTAAACTGGACCCATTTCTAGTGTTGCATAATTTGGACAACATATTTTTGTTGTACTATTTTGTGCATATCTCTCAATCTAACCATTTAATTAACCTAAAATTTTGTAATTTTGTTCTATAAATGTTTTAAAATGACTACATAAATTTGGGGATGATCAAACCAAGGAAAGTTCCCTGTTTGAGCTCTCTGTTGAGAATGCACATAGTTGGAATGGTTAAAATGCATTGTGAATGAAATTGTACATAAGTGTTATTCATTGTGCACTTGTGAATGAATTGTACATATATAAATGTGTATATTGATGTGAGATTGGATTATTAATCGGTTTGGATTGATAGGTGAATGAGCTACTACTTCTACGGCATAATGGAAGTAGATTTTCACGTTTGGTTACTGTGGACTTTTGAGGTGAGTATATTACCTCATTTCGATTATATGTATTATGAACACCTCGGGTCTCTAGCTTTGTGGGAGACTGTTGTTTATAATGCCTTGAGTCTCAGGCTTGGTAGGAGACAAATATATATTTTTTGCTGCTCGAGTGTATGAGTAATGTATTCACTAAGCTTTGAGGTTACAGTGTTTAATTTCCTTCCAGGTGGGGAAGAAGGTTTTCCATTGCCATGGTCTAGATGGTGTTTAGAGGATATATATGTGTTTTTGGAGTTGTACAAATATGGTAAAAAGTGATGTAACCCTACTGTGTATTGTAAATCGTTGGGAATTATATTTACATGTTGTGTCATTTGATTATAGTGGTTGTATAAGTGACTTAGAAGACAAAGATTTTGTTAAAAAATAAAAGTGATGTTTATTTTCCAAGTGTTTTCCGCTTCTACAAGTTGTTAAAGTTTTATATTAAAAAAGTTTGATTATTAGCTATTATTAGTCCACCTAGACTATGAGATTTGCATAAGGTTTTCGAGGTTGGTGTGACATAAGGCGTTGAAGATAGTTGTTGCAAATACAACAGTCCCATGTTGAAAGTACAGGGTTTGAACATTAAGTTAACAAGTGGGGTAGATCTGTTAATATGTACCGAGAGCTTTTTAAGGAAAACTCCACACCTACTCATACATGGTTATGTTTGGGACATTATCGGATCCACAAACCCAAGAATTGGTACAAAAGGAGTGCTTCTAACTTTGGGCCATGCACGGGGAGAAATCCAAAGCTTGGACCAGTGTAGTGGCGGATCGTAAATTTAGTTCAGTGGGGCCACGAGTAAGTAACAAACATCCTAATATGCAATTGTTTTACCCAAGATATGTCAACAATATTTAAAATTTATTACAATAGATATAATTAATAATAAAAGTGGAGGCGATATGGTTTTCTTAAAATCTAATAACTATTTTAAAAAGCCCAAATAATTGTTGGAATAAAATATGTAAATTTCTATGTGTGAGAAATAAGAGGTATACATGTGTATGTATGCAGTGGCAGATCCATAATTTCGAATTTGGGAGAGGGGGTGTAATATACCTGCACATAATCTTTTTTGACATCATAGTAATTAACATAAAAATATGCTCAAAATAAGCTAATAGACAAAGACCCACAATTATTACATGTTGTTTTCTCCATATATTTATGATGGAAAATCTCATTGTACGCTAGATTAGAATTTGTATTTATATGTTTAAGCCAAAAATGTTGTAAATTTTACCTATAAAAATAATTTGAAGGGCCCAATAAGGGAATATTACTCAAATTTTCAAAAACCATGGGGGTAATACTGAAATTTTTTAAAACCTAGGGTTGGCTGGGGCCCTGCATCTGCCACTATATATATGAAAAGTAAAGGGTATGTCGATGTAATTGTTAGAAAGTGAAAGGAGCATATGTGTAAGAAGTGAGATATATATATATTACTAATAATCCAATTCATAAAAATACTCAAATCCAAGCTTTGGTATATATATATGTATACGTACAAAAATATAAGGGGCATTTAACTGTAATTGTCAGAAAGTAAAATTTTCTATATACGAAAAAGTGAGGGTTGCATGTGTGAGAAGTAAGAAGTATATAGGTACATGCACAAAAAAATTAGAGGTATCTAAATGTAACTAGAAGGAATTTAGTGGGGGCACGTGCCCCTATTGGTCCGTTCTTGCATCTGCTAATATATGCTCCCCCTAAATTGATCATTCCCCCACTGGGATTAGTGGTGGACAAGCCACCTATCTTGCTTCCAACTTACTATGTGCTGCCTAGGCTAGGCCCACTTATGGGAAGTCAATGAAGATAGTTGACACAAATACAATAGTCCTACATTTAGAGTATAGGGTATGAAAATTGGGTTATTAAGTGGGGTAGATCTATTAATTTGTACCGAGAGCTTTTTAAGGGAAACTCTACATCTGCCCATATGTGGGTATGCTTTGGACAATATCGAATATGTGAGCCCAAGAATTGGTACCAAAGGAGTGACTCTAGCTAACTATGGGCCATGCACGGAGGAAAATGTTTCAGTTTAGAAGAGTGTTGGTGGGAGACTCGGTAATGTCCCCAGTGGTTGTGCAATTCTCTCAAGATCGGTGAAAATGGAGTATCTTTAGATGTTGAACAATTTCCTACATAGATTTGATCCAAGCTCAAAAAATACATCCCGAACCAAATTAATTATATAGATATCTTAGGTGCTTGAATAGTTAAAACTGATTAAAAAGACCAAGGTGGTGCAACTTTTGCTTTGAATAACCTAAACCCACACTATTTTTATATGCATAAGCCCGAACATAACATGTCCAACCCCAAACCACTCAGCCCCACATGTAGCAATTGTATGAAATTGAGAGAATCCGTAAATGCGGTCCCTGAGTCTTAACTTTTAGTTTGGGGGTCTGAAACATAGAAAGAAATTCCATCGATTCATTCACTTTTATATGGTGATAATTCATATCGCGTGTTCCTCTATCCTATTCTAGATACAATAGAGTTCATTTAGAGTCGCCAGTATGTTTTACGAGAAAATGGACAAAAGAGTGGTGTAAGGGAAAAGGCTATAGATAAGCTTTTCCTTACACGTTTATATGCGAAACCAGGATTCTATAGGATTCAAAAACTATGTTACGGATAGGGAAGGTGTTAAGCACCCGTTTAGCCATTTCGATCTCTAATGGTGCTTATATGCTTATTCTATGTTGAAAAACTTGGATGCTTTTATTGGTATTCCACTACTTTATGAAAATATCTTATGAAAAACTGATTTTGAGATTAATTCAGTATTGTTTCCTTATATAACAATATTACTTATCTCGTTTGGTTAATTTAGAAAAGATCGGATCTTTTTGTAATTGATTTGATTTGGAATTGAACTCTTGAGGAGAGTGTATCATATACATTATAGTCTATATGGAAGACGTAATATATTTGAGTTGAATTCCTAAGTAAGAACCTATCAGTCCAGGTTTTGAAAGCTTGGTTTTATCCATACGATAATATACTTACTTCTTCTGGTTTTACAAATAATTTTTATCAGGGTTTTGATAAACAGTTTGTTTGAAAATGTTAGACTATTGGTAACCTAGCAATAAGTTTGTTTAATTAGAAAGTGGACAGAATAGCAAATATAACAAGTCTACATTTTAACTATCATAAGTTAAATAATTAAGATAAAATATGTACACTGATAAAAACAGGTATGCAAATATATAATTTAATTTACATTAAAAAGAAGTTTAGGTGATTACCTCCCCATCAATATAATATACATAAGAAAGAAATAAAGTATGCTAGAGAAACCTCCGGTGTATACTTACTTTTCCTCTTCGAAATATTTCCAGCGGTCTGACTCTAGAAGGTGGCACTTCGGATGCTAAGATTAAATCCAAGACTCTTGCGAAAATAAATATTATAGCAGATGTGCTTCTGAAGAAGGCTTAAATATTAGTAATATGAGAGAGAATAAGGATTTTTGGTGTCCTTGAACCCATGGAGGTGTTGGCCTATTTATATTGCTAAGGAGGGTTGTCGTGTGACAAACCCCAACAGTGTGCCGTTTGTTGTGCAACAAACAACTGAAGTGATGGGTTCTAACAGACTAATGTGTCAGAAAGTGGCTAGTCTATGTCTGGAGTCATATATCGTGCGACAAATTGGGTTTGTCGCATGACAACCCCATCTAGTAAGGTTGTTTGTTGTGCTGCAAACCTCCCTAAAGCATGCTCGAGTATGTGGGTGAGTTCTGGACTTGATGTGGATTCTATGAGAGTTTCTAATATATAAAATATACTTTAATTAAATAAGTATACGTAATGATAAACTTAATTAAACAAGTGTACATATAATGGACTTAATTAAAATTAAACAAGTATGCATAAAATAGACTCAGTAAAAGTTAAACAAGTATGCGTAGACTTAAATAAAAACAAGTAGGCATATAATAAACTTAATTAAAATTAGACAAATATGCATATAATAGACTTAATAAAAATTAAACAAGTATGCATAGATTTAAATAAAGAAACTATGCATATTAATAAACGTAATTTAAACAAGTTTGCGTATGATAGACTTAATAAAAATTAAACAAGTATGCATAGATTTAAATAAAACAAGTGTGCATAAAATAAACTTAAAAAAAATAAGACAAGTATGCATATTATAGACTTAATAAAAATTAAGCAAGTATGATAGATTTAAATAAAACAAGTATGCCTATAATAAACTTAATTTATTAGGGTTTAGGTTGAGTTTGTTAGGTTTTTGAGTTTATTTATCGTTTTTAACGTAAAATTTCGCTTTAAATCGAAATTGCAAAATTTCAAAGCCAAACGTTTTCAAATATGATATTCTACATTATCAGGTATGACTTTACTTTTTTTCTATGATTTCTAAGATTATTTTCATGCTTGCTTTGATTATGGCTAGCTAAATCTTTAGTTAGGGGTCCGTAGTAATAGATGCGTAATTAATATGTGAGTGTAATCCAATTTAGGTTTGAATCTGATTTTTTCATTGGTTATAGATCACCTACTGAATGAATGAGTATTTTCATATATTTTCATATGTTAAAAACATGTTTATATAAGTTGGCTTAAAGTTCTATTTGATTAAGAACCGTAAAAACGTAGATTCATGGATTTTCGCACCAAAAGCCTAACGTGGCTGATTTGAGAACGGTTTTTATCCCTAATTAGTTAAGTTATTTTCTTAAGTGAATTGACTGATTTGGTGTTATTTTGGTATTTATTCACATAAGTGCCGAAAATGTGTTGGTTTTGATTTTTGGTAATATTTTTAAGACGGATTTGCTTTGAATCACATTCAAACTTAAATTAGTGGATTAAATAATTAATTAAAAAACTTGTAAATATCTGGATTGTAACATTCCTCTCTACCGGAAAGACCTTTGTCCTCAAGGGTGTGGCTGGTTGGTCATTGTTACCTCCTTACCACCGCCTTTGTCTTCATCCTCCTCATAATATCCCTTAATGATTTCAATGGAAAACAACCTCTAACATTTGTTTACTGGCTTAAATTGCTCGTTACAATGGAAGCAAAGCCCGTGTTTTCGCCGTCCCTCCAATTCACTTGGAGTTAATTTTGTCGTAGGAGGAGAATTTTGGCCACTTAATTCTGTCGTCGTTGGTGATGAAAGTTTAACTTCATATAGTCGGGCAAGCCCAACTGCTAAGGATAAAGTGGAGGGTCTCGCAACCTGCACTTGAACTCGAATTGCTTCTTTCAAATTGCTAACGAAACACCCCACATGTTGGGTGCTAGTCAAAGGACCTGCACGCATAATAAGTTTTTCATATTGCGTTTGATATTCATGTATACTCACCGTTTGCTCTAATTTGGATAGATCACCAAAAAAATCTTCAAAATCTGTATAGCCAAACCGGGTGAGTAAACCATCTTTAAAGAATGCCCATGTGACCACTTTTCCTTCTTCCTTGGCCAATTGATACCACAATTGGACGTCACCTTCAAGATGATATGCCGCCAAGGGAGCTTCCTCCTCTGGTGTTATTTTTTGAAAATCAAAAGAACTGTTCCGCCCTACAAATCCAAGTCGTCGGGTCTTCGCCTCCTTTATATTTTGGAAATAACAACTTACTAAGTTTAGGCGTAATTTTGTTATTTGTTCTTGCGGCTCGCGGCATCTCAGGTTGTCTGACAAAACTTTCTCCTCGCTCTAGATTATGAGGTATAGGCATTTGGTCCAAGCAAACAAAAATGGCAACCATAAACTCTCGTAAGTCGTGGCGGTCTCGTTCCTGGCTGGATGAAAGATTTCTTATTTTGTCTTCCAAACGGGCAATTCTATCCTCCGACGTACCTTGCCTCTGATACCGAGATGTTACAATCCTTTGTCTTGGAATGCGTTTGTGGACCGTAACTGGTTGAAGTGTAGAAACACCTATTCTTTGACTTTCCTATTGTAGCTCTAATTTTAGAAGAAGCAAGAAGATAGATCGAAATAGGAGATAATATCCCACTCCAACGTTTGAACTTGAATTGTAAACAACTAAAGATCAACTTTTATGACTTTTTACATAGAAAAAGGATATCTATCTAAACAAACCAACTACACCACAAACTCCTAAAACTAAGTAAGCACCAATTTTATCCTACCAACACAAGCCACTAACTAAATTAGTGGATTAATTAATTAACTAAAAAACTTGAAAATATCCGGATTGTAACAAGATATCATAAAAAAATAAAAAATTAAAACTCTTAATTTTAAACTGATAAAAATGATAATGCGGACAGTGTTAATTAGATATGAAAAATACCCTCCAACATTAAATATATATTTATATATATATAAATTTAAAAAGAAACCGCTAGTGGCGTAATCCAAAAAGCAAATCTTGAAACCCAAAAATATCTAAAATAAAGATTTTGATTTTGATAATACCATTTATGTTTTCAGAGTTAGAAATAAATAATTTTCTACCAAGGTACCGCCATGTGAAACATGTAGCACTTAGTTACGTTAGTGGGAATGGAAATGAGTGCCTCGGAAATGATTGCCTCTATCTACTAAGCCCACAAAAAGCACAAATGTAAGTGGAAAGCTTAAACAAGACTTCCATGCTACGTTTTACATGCCAGGAGGAATAGAATATGATGAATGCTAGATAGGAAAAATATCGGAATTAATCGGATAGAAATTATGTAGAATATAATAGGATAAAAATTAGTTAGATAAAAATTATGTTGGATAAGAACCAGTCGGATATGATTAAATAAACTTTGCGTTTAGTGTAGTATCGAATTGGATATCCAGGTAAGATAAAATAAGTTAGCAAAACATTTGTGAATGAACTAATATCAATATTTTTTTATGTAATATTTCAAAAGATGTGTTTAATAACACTCCAAATGACATGTTAACACTCCAAAACTATCTTTAAATAATTTTGATACATTAATGAAAAAATTTAGAGTGCAAATAGGTGTACCTTTTTTATAAATGCTACTAGATCATTATAAAACAATCAATCTGCGTTTTACCCTTACACTCTATTTTTAAATTAGAAAAAAATCATTTTCGCTCATATAGTTTATTATTTTATTTACGAATATCGAATTAGACTTCATAAGATTCTTCATTTAGAAAAAATAAAATAAATGTATATTGTATTGAAATATATTACTTATATTATGATGTCAAAATGCACTAGATTTTAGTTACTATCCATAAGCATTGATAATGTTGTTTTTATTTGTGAATATCAAATAAAGTCATAAGAAAATATTTAAAAAATAAATAAATGAAACTGTAAATATCATATAAATGTAAATTTCTTATTAGTTGAGTGCCTAATTTGTAGCGGTTGAAATCTAAGTTAAAACATTATAATTATTTAAAAGAGGTGACCAAAGAAAGAAAATAAAAATGATATTAATTAATTTTTTTCAGCATTATTTTGCTATCGCACAAGAGAGAGGATAAAATAATACAATATAGCCTCTTAGGTGGGATAGAATAATCCAGCATTTTATGGGATAAAAGGTGTAATTACGATTATTTTATCCCACGTGATAATCTATCCAACTGTGCACTAAATATGGAATAAGATAAATATATCTTATCTGCCGCAACACCAAAGAAAGGGTAGGATTATGTTATCCTATCCTATGTACCACCTAAGTAAGTGGAAAGCCCAAAAATACAAGTGCTATTTTCAAAGTCTTTAGCCTTATGAATTTCTGCTTATATATATATTGAAATAAAAAGGTTATTCGATGATAAATTTTTGGTATGGATGGATTTAGGCGGACATGAAACAATTTTATTTTATTTTAACTAAAACTTCCTATTTATCAACTCCACAATGTTATGGACAAAATGCTCATTTAGCATTATTTTCAATTTTCAAAAATTAAAATCTAATAAGTTAATATCTACTCCCACTTTTCCAATAAAACAAAACAATGTACTTAGGCCTCGTTTGATTCAAGTATTAGGGTCAGTGGGATTAATAATACCAGTATTAATAGTACTAGATTATTAATCTTGGTATTAATTTAATACCAATACCCTGTTTGATTCATACAGTCTTAATACTGAGATATCCCATGCTGATGTTAATACCATGTTTGGTTTTGTAACTCGTATACGGGATTATATTTTGGAATAACAAATTTTTTATTTTTTATTCTTCTTCTTCTTCTTCTTCTTCTTCTTCTTCTTATTATTATTATTATTATTATTATTATTATTATTATTATTATTATTATTATTATTATTATTATTATTATTATCATCGGAGTATGGGGTGGGGGTGTAGTATAGTAGGGGGTGGGGGTGGTGGAGTATGGGGTAGTAGTAGTGGGTGGGGGGTGGGGGGGTGGTGGTGATGGTAGTGGTAGTAGTAGTGGGTGGGGGGTGGCGGGTGGGGGGTGCGAGGGTGGTGGTAGTAGTAGTGGGTGGGGGTGGTGGCGGTGGCATTTTTGAAAATATTATAGTAGTAATGGTATTTTTGAAAATATATGGTTCATTTTTCTTAATCCTGGATAAACAATACCACCTCCCCTTTGGTATTAAATTATACCACAAAGAGTGGGATTAAGTTAGTCCCAGTATTAATAATCCCAGCACATTTGTGCGAACCAAACAAGGTATTATAAAAAAAGTAGTATTAATAATCCCATCCCACTTTTTAATACCCTAATCAAACGAGGCCTTAGAGTACTATATAATAATTTTTTGGGTGTTGGTAAAGGCACCCTAAATTTCCAGTCTACACACCCATCATTAAAAAATAACAAGGCTACCTTAATTAGAAATCCCTCTTCCCTTCATCCTTTTTTTTTTCAATCCAATTCTAAACACAAAATGACTTCCTTGTTTATTTCTTTCCGGGTGCCTTTATTCCCTTCTACTAGAAAAAATTGAATCTCACATTGTTACTGCAATTAATTAAAATAAATGCAATTAATAACTACATCACGTTATCAAAAGAGTATTCAAATATGAAATGAAAACTCATCTACAACTCAAAGGAAAAATGTTTCAATGAAGTTATATATTAATCAGATTGTGTTTTTTGAATGTAAATATTACACTACCTAAGGAGGGAATTTAGGCAACGTATCATCTACGACGCCTAAGATATTTTTTTAAGTCGCCTTATCTTAAGCGGCGTAAAAGAAGTCGCCTAATTTTAGTCGCCCCAGGTCTTGGGTGACGTATGTTATTTCAGTATCGTCTTAATGGGAACTTAGGCCACGCTGATGTTATCCTTCGTCGTAGAAGATGGTACTCTTAAGCCACGTATCTGTTATCCTCGGTCGTAGAAGATGCTACTCTTAGGCCACGTATCTGGTATCCTCCGTCATAGAAGATTACACACTTAGGCCACAAATGTTTTATATTACATCGCCTAAGAGGTACACGTATGCGACATTGGTATTATCCTACGTCCGCTGGGAAGGAATCCTAGGGCACGAATATATTCTCCTTTGTCATCTAAGGTGGAAGACCTAGGCGACGTTGGTATTTTTACTCGGTCTCCTAAGATGTACACCTAGGCGACATTAGCATTATACTACCTCGCTTAAGAGGTACATCTAGGCCACCTAGTTCTTGTCCTTCGTGTCATAAGATGTAATCCTAAGCTGTGAACGTATTATCCTATGTCTCGTAAGAGGTAACCTAGGCCACCTATGTATTATAGTAGGCCTTCTAAGTGTACGCCTAAGCCACGTACTTACGTCGCCTAAGATTTGTTCACAAAAATAAATAAAAAAATTACGTGGCCAGTATTCAAGATTACTGGCCCCAGTAATCAGTAATCTTGATTACTGGGGCCAATAGTAATCCAAGTTCATGGGCATCTAGATTACTAGGGCTAGTAGTAATCTAGATTAATTATAGTTTTTGTGTGCAGCCGCACCTGCGCATATAAAACTTGCCCAATTTATCATTAAATAAATATATGTCAAATAAGCTATCAAAATTTATTCAATTCCATTCAACAATAACAGTTCAAAGAGAAATTGTTCTAACATTAAATAAAACCTAGGGGGAGGAGCCATCCGAGGGAGGAATTGGGTCCTGAATCCCAGTCGCTCTGCTCACGTACTCTAATTAAGCTTTCAGCTTGCACTCAAACTCGACCCTCTCCCGCTCTCGCTCGACCCTCTCCCTCTGAAGCTACTTTTTTATCGCAAATTGATTTTCCCTAAGTTGGGCAATCTCAGCCTCGAGCTCCGTAGATCTGTCGCTATCCATCTGCGATGATGGGCCTCTCTTTCGCGGAAGCTTCGTTGAGCCGTTCCCAGAGCCCCTCACCCTCGTCCCTCTTGAAGGACCCACTACTGTCTCAAGGACAGAGACCTGGGTCTCGTAAGAGAGAACCAGGGCCGGGGCTTTGGCCGGCGACGTACCGTCCGACGCTTCATCGGTCAGAGGCAGATCGGCCATCATCTTCTCCACCTTTACAGTCCTTGCAGACTGAACGGAAGCCTGCAAATAACAATAAGTGTTATATAAGTTATTAGAATTAAGGGTAAAAAGCACTAAACCCCCTCAAACTATCTCTTTTTTGCACTAAACCTCCCAATCTTCTAAAAGTGACACTAAACCCCCCTAAACTATTAGATGTTAAACCCCCAAAATTACATAAATGCCTTTGTAAATAAATGCCCTTTTATAAATTAAAGGGTAAAGTGTCAAGTTGTGATAGTTTAGGGGGGGTTTAGTGCCAAAAAGTGATAGTTTGAAGGGTTTAGTGTTTTTTTACCCAACTTTGTACAAGGCCATTTATGTAATTTTGGGGGTTAAGTGATAACATTTAATAGTTTAGGGGGGTTTAGTGTCACTTTTAGAAGATTGGGGGGTTTAGTGTCACTTTTAGAAGATTGCGGGGTTTAGTGCAAAAAAATGATAGTTTCGGGGGGGGGGGGGGGGGGGGGGGTTTAGTGTTTTTTACCCTAGAATTAAATACTAACTAAATAATAATAATATGAAAAAAAGTAATTAAAGTGTTGTATAAAAAAGATTTACCACGCGTTCGGGGTCATACTTCTTGTACACCTAGACATAAGTAGTGAGGTGAGGCGCCTGGTGTCCCTTCTGCTTCAGGTCATGAGCCCGAGGACAAAGGCCTTACCCCCCCCCCCCCCCCCCCCCCCCCGCTGAGGGCCTTCTTATTCTCGAAGGCCCGGATTTGGGCCATTTGCGTGCCCAATTCCTGCAAGATACAAACAGTTGTATTTATTTAAGCATTTATAAACATATAAATTAAATGAAACAAAAAAAGAAAAAAATTAAGTAAAACAAATGAAAAAATTACCTAAAAATCCTTGGCTTTGAAGTGGTTGCATAACCACTCCCACTGGTCCGGGTGATGTATGAACTCCACTGGAATGGGAGTATCGCCTTGCATCTATCAGTTCTTAGCGATTTTGTACTTCCAATCTTTGAAGCGATCCGCAGCCTTTTTCTGTATCCATGTGACAAGCGCCTTATTAGTGGGATCGATTAGGGATAGCATAAAACCCAACCCGGATGGAGTGAGTTTGGGTCGGGTTTTTTTGGGGCCGGGTCGGGTTTGGGTTTGTAAGAAAAAACCCGGGGCGGGTTTGGGGCGGGTTAGGGTTTTGACAGTTTAAAACCCGACCCGACCCGCATACTTATATAAAAAAAAATATATATGTTAATATTAAATATATATATATATATATACCCTTTTAAGAATCTCTAATCTCATCCGGATGAAATATATTTATATACAGATAATAAATCTATTAGTGAATTTTGTAAATAGATAAAATAAATACTATTTTTGTCTGTTTAAGAATAATAAAGATGGAATATATATATATATATATGTGTGTGTGTGTGTGTGTGCTTTTTTTTCTTAAAAATAATTTAAAAGGCAGTGCGCCAATGAATAGTGCATGAACATATAATGATATAAAGGCATAAAGATTGATTTTTTTTATGAACTTATGAATTCGGGGATGGTCGGGGCGGGTTCGGGTTTTAAGGCATAAACGCGGAGCGGGTTTGGGTTCCAAAAAATAAACCCGCATCGGGTTCGGGGCGGAGTATTTTAAATGTGGGTCGGGTTTGGTATTGGCCAAACCCGCCCCGTTGCCATCCCTAGGATCGATGTTATAATTCTCTTACAAACCAAACAGGAAGAAACATTAGTACAAATAAAAATAAAATTTAGTAAGGCAAAAAAAAAAGTTAACTAGAATAAGAAACAAGTACTTACTTACAGGTAGTCGAAAGAGCATCGTCCACCCCGATAGAGGCATTTCCCCAAACGTCGGGTACAACATCGACGCTCGGTCTTTTAAGAACGTCGACATGTCACTAACTATCGCCGTCGTCTTCTTCCCGATGACGAGTTCTCTTTTCTTGTTACTAGAGGAGGCTTTCGTATCTACAAATAAAAGCATATAAATTAATCAGTTAATCACAAAGAATAAGAATTGTGATTTATAATTAAAGAGATCTAAGGGTATTACCTGATATGGTGGCCTCCGCTACAGCATGCCTGGAGCAAATTGTGCGTATGGGGAGGCCGGCACCGGTGGTGCTGCCAGTGGTCGAATTTGTAAACGGGGTAGGGAGCACCAGTGGCAACGCCGATGACTGAGATGGCTGGGCGAAGGGCTGGGTGACAGAGGGCTGCTTGGTGGAGGGTTGGGAGGCCATGCGCAACAAGGCCTGCTGCAGCTCATCGTAGTGCACCTCTGGGCGCAACTTCTTCCTGGTCGCATACGCACTTGGAGGCATCCTTAATTAAATCTCAAATTTCAATTTCAGTTTCAAATTTAGTTTCAAAATCAGTTTTTCCTAATTGATTTCAATTGAATTATAATTGAAGTATAGGGTTTCAATTGAGATTCCATCGTGAGCAACATCGCGACTTGAATATCCATTGAAACCCTAATCTCAATTTCACCCTAATTTCAGTTTCAATTTATGTTTTGCCCTAATTGAATGGAATTTGATATTGAAGAATTGAAAACTCTAATTCTCCAACATATTTCACATTGTAACCCATAATAGTTTGGTGTACACAGAACAAAGGGTATCAAATCACAATTCGATTTAACTGAACTACCAAATGCTTGAATGTGAACCTACTGACCTGTTAATATGAAGGTTCATATTATGAGGCTATTATACAACATATTAAGACAAATAGTGACGCGCTCATACATGCCAAAAATAAAAGTAAACATGATAATATCTCGTGTTCATGCTGAAAAATATATGTATATAATTGTGGCAATAGAGTTATTTAATTTGTTGAATACATGTATTTATAGGCATACTAAAAGGTGCTTTTTAAAGGTTATTTCAATTATTTTTCCTTTTAGTTATGTGTTTGGGTTTGGATGATTCACCGGAATAGGAAACTTAAAACAAAACAAACACACATGCATTACTGGGACCAGTAATCAATTACTAGGGCCAGCAATCAAATTTACTAAGGCCAGTAATCCATTAATCAGTCAATATTGCTCTGAGCATTTGGAAAAAAATGGAGCACAACTAACAAGTTTGGATTGGTGTTTGGACCAATTCATACAGTTGATAACACAATTATCAGCTCAGGCACATAGGAATAATTACTCGAATACAAGGCACAATATCTAATTTCACGCAATAACGCCTATTCAAGTCTCATAATTGCAAACTAATAAAAATGGAGAGTGAAAAGCTTACCAAATTAAAATAGGCTGTGTAATTAAGAGAGAGAAAAAGAGAAAGAGATGGAGACGGGGGGTGTGTAGGCGGTTTAGGAGAGAAGATATAACATATCTCGTGGTGGGGAGAGAGTGAAGAGTGGGGGACAAAGAAGGAAAAGAGATGAGGGTGCCGGAGGTGGTGTTTAAGAGAGAGAGAGAGAGAGAGAAGAGAGGTTAGGGGGTTCGTAAAGAATGGAAAGGGGGAGGGAAGATTCAATTTATAACCACACTCTTGGGAGACGTAAGTATACTACAAATTATTTAAAAAATACTCTCCTAAGGTAATTTGAAATTTTTGTCTTTATTTTAAAATTTCGTGAAAATTTTTGGGGGGAATACTTTTGGGCGACGGAATATGTTATTGCGTCTCCTAAGAGTAACTTGAGAGACGTATTTATAATTCGTACGTCGCCTAAGATATTTTTAAGAAAATTTTCTCCAAAAAGTATAATAAGAATCTAATGGTTAGATATACATGTTATGATAGAATTATTTATACACCATTGATAAATTGTATACACACATCAAAGTTAAAACACTCACGCCAATAACATACACATAAGAAACTCTCACATACTAATAATTTTGTCTAAATTAAAAATTTCATAACTTAAAATAAAAAATTCAAAATTTAATAAAAAATAAGTATTTACTACTTAAAATCTACTAATCAAGATCAATTAAACAAGATATATCTAATTATGCAAAAACAAATCAAGAAAAATTATTGTGTAGCATTTAAGGACATACATTATGTGTTGATTTATTATTGGCCATCCCAATCTGTCATTTTTAGGACGTACGTTACGTGATTGGATTATGATTAAAAAACTCTTTAAAAAATTAAAAATAAGTCGGTCTAATCTGGTATACTTTTAGTTTTTTAAGCATGAATATATATTGAACTTACGTTTCAATTGTTCACAACGTTAGATTAGACTAGATAATGGGTTCAAAATAGACTGATTGATTTTGTCGATTTAAATTCGTCACAAGTTATTTTTTTTTATCCTACTGTTAGATTTTGTTTATTTCACTATGTTAGATTAGCTTTGAACGATTGATGCTAGTATATTGTCTTCTGAACATACGAGAGTAAAACAAATGGACATGATCTATAAGAGGAGAGCCGAGTATGTGTTGTGGACAACCAAACTCACACTGGAAATGGAGAAAAATCTAAAAATAGAGATGAAGAAGTCTCGCAGATTTAGTGTTCGCAATTCATCCCCTGGTGTGTATGAGGTGAGATATGAATTTTA
This sequence comes from Lonicera japonica, assembly GCA_021464415.1. NCBI lineage: Eukaryota > Viridiplantae > Streptophyta > Magnoliopsida > Dipsacales > Caprifoliaceae > Lonicera > Lonicera japonica. Next base: position 34,498,186 of record CM038465.1, on the reverse strand, counting down.
ATATTCAGTGGACCTGAATGCACACACATGTTCTTGCTTTAAATGGAATATCAACTGCTTCCCTTGCCCTCATGCTCTTGCTGCGATTTTAAGCTTTATCCGAACATGTATGTTTACAACTTCGTTGACGTCGTATTTCACACCGATTCATCCAGGAAGTCGTACAGTTTCCCTATTCACCCAATAAGGAATATGAATTAGTCTTCTTCAGAGGTTACAGGCGGCAACATCTTTCCTCCCATTGCAAAGCAAAGAGGCCACCTGGCAGGCGTAGGAACAAGAGTCTGAGAAGAAGTCGATTACATGCGGCCAATGTCATAAGAAGGGCAGCCACAACAGGCTTACTTGTACAGAGGCTATTGACAAGCAACATTATATTAAAATTTTATTAAATTTTAAATTTATTATTTTTAGTAATAAAATTTTTAATATAGAGAAAATCAGCATGTGTGTGTGAGTTTATTGTGTGTATATTATGGGTCTGAGTATTTTAACTTTGATGTGACATTTCGACTACGTGTTGCCCGTGCCAAAACATATGTATTTTTAACCATTAGATTCTTATAATTTTTATTAAAATATTTTTGGTCAAATATGGTGTTTTATATAGATTTGAAACAAGGCAATTCCATAATTACTGTGGCCAGTAATCCAAATTACTATGGCCAGTAACAAAAATTACAGGGACCAGTGATCGAAGTTTTTAGTGTGACTTTACACGTGCGTATCATCTTTTCAAGTCGTTAGGTTATTAATTTGGCAGTTGGGGGGTTTAGCCACGTGGCAGCGCGGGACAGACTAGGAACGGTTACCAAAGAGTCACGTCATTTCAAAATAAATAACTTCCCTCGAAAACCATCGCTTGCACTGCTATAAGTAACCCATTCCATCCCATCCCATCAAGATTACATCTTTCTCATCACTTTTCAACCACCCGAAAAATTGATGGATAATATTTCAGATGCTAACAGTTCTTATAGGCCTCCGATGACTCTTAGTGCAGTTGATAACCTTTTTCGGAGGGTGGAAAGACTTGAAAGAGAGGTTCGGAGGATGAAAAATCTGACCCAAACCATTAGAGACCTAGAGTAATGTCTTGTCGCCGTGACCACAGAGATGGACCAATTGCATGAGCGGTTAGGGTAGGGGGAGAGCGGGAAGGTCAGGTGATGGGAAAACTTACCTTGATCAATTGGAAATACATGATTACCCATGTATTTATATTAATTAAGTATTTGTCACCCGAAAAACAGGTGGTTTCTTTCCCATCATTTAGTCATCTCCTTAGCTGCGCAGTTCAAGTCCCCCCTCTTTTGTTCCTTTTCCTGAAGGTCTTTCTGGATTGACTCCTTTCAGTTGATCTGGGATTCCTAGGGAGTTTCACTTTTTGGGGCTTCTTGACAGGTTGCCCTTTGTAGCGCAGTCAACTGCCCATCTATCACATAGATTTTCTCTAGTTAAGGAGAACCTACTGTTCTGTGGGGTCTCAACATCATAAGACCCATCTCTTTGTTTATTTCTTGAACAATTAGTGGTAGCTTTCCCATCTTCTGGTCTTAAACTTTTTGGGGCTCGTTTATTTCTTGCTTTGAATATGTAATCATTTGAATTTCAAAGTCCCTCCTTCGTAATTTTATTTTCATAAATGGAAAAATAAGTTATTCCTCTATATCTCATATTGTTATTACATTGAATGTGTAATCAGTTGGACCTTGAAGTCCCTCCTTTATAATTTTGCTTTCATCAATGGGAAAGAAGTTGCTTCACTATATCTCATCTTGTTATTTTCATTTGTTGCTTTTGTATGAATGCTTGTGTTTGGGTCATTGTGGAAAATTGGCGGAATCTGAAAATCTAAATAAGTCAGCTATTTTAAAAATGAACTAAAGAATTAATTACTGGGGCCAGTAATCCATTAATAGAGCCAGTAATCCAGATTACTAGTTCTAGTAATCCAATTATTGGGGCCAGTAATCCAATTACTGGGTCTAGTAATCAAGATTACCTTCGCAAGTAATATGGATTACTGGGGTCAGTAATTCTCATTCCTGGGGCCATTATGCTAATTACTGGGTCTAGTAGTCGAAATTTTTGGTGTGACTTTACACGTGCGTATCATCTTTTCGAATCGTTAGGTTATTAATTGACGGTTGGGGGGGGGGGGGGTTAGCCACATGGCAGAGCGGGATGGGCGGGTGACGTTTACCAAAAAATCACGTCGTTTCAAAATTAATAACTTCCTTTGAAAATCGTCGCTTGCACTTCTATAACTCTATAAGTAGCCCCTTCCATTACTTTTCTAATACCATTATTGAAACTTAAAATCAACTTTACTTTTACACGTCCCAAAATGTATTTCACTTTACCTTCTCTCTGTAAAAAAATGTTTAAAACACCAAAACTTTAAATCCAAATATTAGATTGAAAATATATATTTGAAACCTACTCGTCAAGATCTATAGTCCTCCTGTGACTCCTATTGCAGTTGATAAACTTTTCTGGTGGGTGGAAAGACTTGAAAGAGAGCTTCGAAGGACTGAAAATTTGACCCGAAGCATTAGAGACCTGGAGCAACGTCTGCCCGACGTGACCTCAAAGAGGGACCGACTACGTGAGCAGTTAGGGTAGGGGGAGAGGAGGAAGGTCTGATGGTAAAGCTTACCTTGATCAATCGGAAGTACATGTTTACCCATGTCTTTCTATGAATCAAGGATTTGCCACCCGCAAAACGGGTGGGTTCTTTCCCATCTTCTAGTCTTTCCTTTAGTTGTGCAATCACCTACACATCTATCTCATAGGGTTTTTGCGGTTAGAGAGGAAGAAACTACAAGACTGTGGGGGGTTAACTTCATGAGATCCCTCTCTTCTTGTATTTCCAGAACAATTAGTTGTTTCTTACCCATATTCTGGTCTTAAACTTTTTGGGGCGCGTTTATTTCTTCCTTGAATTGAATATGTAATCAGTTGGACCTCGAAGTCCTTCCTTTGTAATTTTACTTTCATCAATGGAAAAGAAGTTGTTTCTCTATATCTCATCTTGTACGCCATTTATTTTCATTTATCGCTACTTGTGTTTGGATCATTGTCGCAAAGTGGTGAAATCTGAAAATCTAAATTAGTCTTCTTTTTAAAATTTTCTCTAAAGGATTACTGGGTCCAGTAATCTAGATTACTAGGGCCAATAATCAATTACTGGGTGAAGTAATCCAAATTGCTCGTGCTGTATCTGGATTACTGGGGTAAGTAATTTGGGGTCAGTGCATTTTAACACATTCAAGGATAAAAATTTACCACTAACTCATTTTAACACATCAATTATGAAATATCCGTAAATGATATATTCCTCTTATTTACACCCAGTGCCAATCCTTAACAAATATTCGCTTTTAAAAAAAAAAATTTCACTGTCCCCACCTTTTCTAACCACTACCGCCATTTTAAGAGACCACGATTCACAACGAAGCTCTCGCTCTCTCTATCACACACGTAAAGTCATTATCTTTGTCATCTATTTGGCTTATCCAACCATATAAGTTTAACTCTGACTCTATATCTCTCTCTTTCACTTTCACCGTGTTCTTTTTCACACGTTTGTTTGAAGTTCGTTAATGTCTATCAACAACTTATTTTTATCACCAAGAAGATTTTATATTTGATGAAAGAATCTCTCAATTACGAGGGAATATATTTAGAGTTTTAAAAAATAAATGAACCCTATATATCTGTTTCTGTGTGTAATGTTTGAGTAATATCTTGCCTTGACATGCGGTTGCTGTTCATTGTTGATTGCTAAAACAATAACAAAAACTACGATTACTGGCCCGAGTAATGACGATTCCTGGACACAGTAATGAATTATTGACCCTAGTAATGTGATTGCTGGCCCCAATAATGGTTACTGGCCGCGGTAATCCATAACTTGCCCCAGTAATGGGTAATTACTGGCCCCAGTAATCCATTACTCGTTCAGCAATTTGGATCACTGATCTCGGTAATGGTGATTACTGGACCCATTAATTGATTACTAGCAGTAATCTATATTACTAGCTCCAGTAATTAGGATTACTGCCTATGTAGCTTCTTTCCTTACTAAACTAATTTATTTTGTTGAAAATCAAAATGGCATCATAACATGATACTCCGGTCCGTGGTATGGAAGAGGTCTTTAGAAGCAGTAGTGACGCTATTCCATTATCTTAATTGAGAAAAAGACTTACACCATATAGATCAGCACAGACGAATAAGGCCACCACAAAGACAACTGAACAAACGGTACTGAACCCAAAGGGAAAGCCCACTGGTTCTCCCAAAACAGCCGAACCAAGGAAACAAAAGAATCGGGCAAAACCATTAAGGACATACTCTGCCAAACCCAAAAGTTCTCTTCCCTAGAGATGCACAATATTGGCTTTTGCCGAATTGGTAAATCAATACCGGGAGGCCATCTCGACTGAAACATGAGTTATTCTGAACGAGACGGTCTTCAGGCTTATGATGTGTTGCTTTCGAGATGCCTTAGTCAAGGAAGCCGATTGTAGGAAGACCAAAATTGACTTCAAAATAATAATGAAGCATTTCGATCGGACCGAATAGTGTGGTACTTTAGCAGTTTACAGTTGGACTTGACCGCGGAGTTTTTGACGGTCTTGTTTCACCTGCCCATTAGAGGACTAAAAATTCTACCCATTCCTAGACTATAAGATAGGAAGGAATAGGCGGCCAACTTGTTCAAAAATTGCAAGGAAATAAAAGGGCCTTCTCGTACTGATATAAAAAACTTGCTCGCATCTGAGCTAAACAAAGAAAAAAGAGCCGATCTAAAAAAGGTTGCATCGACTGTGCTGATGTATTTATTCTCAACCTTCTTCTTCAGCAGAACGGGGATCAATCTTACATGAGATCTGGTCAACATATGCATTGACATTGATAACAATAACAATTATAACTAGGCGAACTCGACTGTGGACTTCTTGTTCTCTGGCATCAAGAAGTACAAGAAGGATAAACCAAGCACACTCAACGGATGCACGCTGTTGGTGCAATATTGGTTTTTGAAGAACACAAAACATAGATTGCCATGGTCAGAGAATCGCCTAATCGGCAGGCCACATTTAGTGGCGTGGAACATTAGAGAGATGTTCGACGTGAAGGCCTTGGAATTAAACCCCAACCTCTTAGAGGTAACTTGTGCATGGATATAAATAATATACTTTTATGCATTTAAGAAAAAAGGAACCTATTCAATTGTACTTTGTGATTCAGGAACTTGTACTCGGCGAAGCTTGGCTAGTGTCCGCTTTTAATTTAACGCACGAACAATTGGTAGGGGAGAAGGAAAAGAAAGGGCAACAGGGAAAGGAGGAGGAAACTGGTGAGGATAAGAATGATTCCAAAGGTGAAGATAAGAGTGGTGAGGATCGATGAATCATTAGAGCTTTCAAAATGGCTAAGAATTTTGCATGAAATATAGCCTGCTATGCTACTAATTACTAGATTACTTCCCCCAGTAATGAAGATTACTGGTGCCAGTAATCATAATTACTGGGATTAGAAAAATATTATTGCCCTCGGTAATCCATTACTGGCCCACACATTTGGATTACATGTCCCAATAATTCGGATTATTGCCCCCAGTAATCCAAATTACTGAGGCCTGTAATCAATTACTGCCCCCAGTAATCTAGATTTTTTTGGCCATAAATCAATTACTGCCCCAGTAATCCAAATTACTGGCACTAGGAATCAGATTACTGCCCCTAGTAATCCACTATTGTTATATATAGGTTGGAGATTCTCATTACATGTTATGTTTTATTTGTGATTCCAGGTCCCACAAAAAAAGAAAAACAAGAGTATGACAAAAAAGGTGGTTCAAATTGTGGATACTATTGTCGTCGAGTTGTCTCGATTTATTGACAATAACATTAACGTGGAACTACAAAAGCCGGCTCTAATGAAACATGAACAAATTGTCCATGCCCTTACCCAAAAAAATGCTTGACGCTATAGCAGCGTCAGATAAAAGAATCAAGCTGCTAGAGCGCTAATATGAAAGGAGGCAGGCTCAAACGCAGGTCACAACACCTACAACTCCAAAGGACCAAAATGATCCAATTCAACATAATCCAATTCGGGATGATAGGGATGATGATATAGCAGACGTGGCCGAAGAAAGGGAGGAGGAGGTTGTCAGAGAGAGGGTCGAAGACTGGGGAGGGTCTATAAATGAAGAAGTAGCATTGGCCCATGCCGACGACGTGGTTAAACAGATTGCTCAAGAGGTGGCCCCCGAACAAAGGGCCATTACGTTGCCGCCCCTGCCCCCGCATTCAATCAAGAAGAATGCGAAAGTACACGACAGGGGTGCAATAAGGGTGAGAAAAAGCGAGTCGGAATATGTCCATCCTTCAGCAATAAGCAGGCCACATAAGAAAGGAAAGGCCGATGGGCCCAAATAACAACCATTGCTTATCAATGGGGTTGACTGCATAAAGGAAACTTGGCAGGCCCTCGACATGGTGATTCACGAGCATTACCTTAGTTTCTTCGGCTCAAACAAGTAAGTACATATTTTTATCCGCAAGTTCTAATTGTTAAACTAATTAACAAAAGAATACTAATTGATTTTAATTTTTTATCTTAACAGCGAAATCTACTACCAGGATCCTAACAACCCGTTCAGCCCTATTATAAAGTCAAATATGATAAAAGACATAATTGAGGGGAGTGATTTGGATAAAGATGTAAGAAGCAATTGAATAATCTGGATTACTGTCTGTCTTAATTTTGATTACTGTGTGTGTTAATTTGGATTACTGGGTCCAGTAATTTTTCTTACTGGTCTAAGTAATTTGGATTACTGGGAGCAGTAGTTCGGATTACTGGCCCAAGTAATCTAAATTACTAGGGGCTGTAATGAATTAGTAGCACCAGTAATCTTGATTACTGGGGTCAATAATTATGGATTACTAGACCCAGTAATCTTAATTACTTGCCCCAGTAATTAGGATTACGGGCCCCAATAATCCATAACTTGTGCACTTGTAACTTCTCTAACTAGTTAAGTGCATGTGAAAAATGTTCCAGGTTGTGTAGCAGTACATTGCCATGATGAAGCAGGAGATAGAACAACAAAAAAATGGACAGAATTGGTTTCATTGACTTGGAAGCTTCAGTAAGTAAATCCCCAGTAAACCAAAAAATTACAGCGCACGAAGATTTACGTTGCCATAATTCCTGTTAACTTTCTTTTTACAATTTTACTGTATTTCACACCACGACAAGCTTTCCACGTCCGGCAAAGACTTCAGTGGGAACGCGTTTGATGTTGCAAATCTCATCACGGAATCCCTATAGGAAATATTCACCCATAACAAAATCTTGATTCCATTGCATCACAGGACGAGCAGACATTTCACCCTTTTCCACATAAGCCACCAGAGGCAAAGAATAACCCACATGAACTCCTGCCTACCCGTAAAGGGTAAAAAATCCGACGATGACAAGTGGAGCAAAAATGCAGAAACAGTGGTAAGGTAACAACCAAATATTAAATCTATATAGACTGGCCAGATTATGTCTTTTCAAGATTAATACCCGACTCCATATATTTACCTTGGCCTTGTTAAAAAAAAAAAAAGCAAACCACATTAAGTAGTGGATGCATGACATCTGGCTTGGTGGCCAGTTCCAAACTCAAGCGAGCATTGATCTTGAGAGGCAACGTGAGCAGGTGTTTGATCAAGATGATAACAGCCCCCAAAAATTAGACATAAAGAGATGATCGCCAATGAAAGGAAAACGAGATAGATGATCATCAACAAACAGTTGAATTTTGAGGCATACACCTTTATCGAGGATGTTAACTGCCTGCAAGAAATGCCAGGATCGTAAGTAGCTCGGATATTCATAGCTTATTTATTAGTAATTTTTTGGTCAATGATATTGTGGCACAATAATCCAAAAACTGGTTTTGGTTTTCAAGTCAAATTGTGGTGGGTTCATGCATCATTTCATGAAATGCTTGGTTCAGGTGAAGAAGCCATCCCAAAAGGGATGGACATTTTTTAGGCAGAACATACTCGGCAAATTCAGATTAACTGGACCCAATAATTTGGAGTGTTATAGGGATACAGGCTACATGTAATTTGGAAGGATTAATGGCCCCGGTAATCTGGGGATTGACCCAGTAATCTATTTGTAAGAGTTAAGTAAAATATTGACTTTTGGATGTGACTTTATTGTGCCGTTGGCACGGGCAAACCCTAGTACGTTAAATAAAATAATAAAAAAGTTCAATACGTTAAAAACCAAAAAAAAAAAATTCAAATTTTCATCACTAGCTTTATCTTTTATTTCTAAAAAAAATGAATTGTCATTGTTAGTTTACTTTGTAGTTTTGTTCATAATTACACAATTAATGCCGCAGTGCCATCGGCATGGGTTACCCCTAGTTATGTTTATATAATAGTTCCTTGGAATATGAAGGGTTGTCACTTTGGAAACCGAAGAGATGCGTGCATTCCAATTGTTATTATGATGGTTTTATTAAATAGCCGCAGCAACTTTGGAAACCGAAGAAATGCGTGCATTCAAATTACTACACCACCTTGGGAAACCAATGAGATTACTGGGGCCTGTAATCCATATTACTGGCATAGTAATCCAAGTTGTAGTAGAACTAAAGGATATATATAAACACAAAATTTACTTAAAAATTAATATTAATAAGAGATAAAGTAGCTAAAGATGAAATTAATATTTTTGAGGGAAATAATGTTGATTTTGAGCTTCAAAACGCCTAAATGATCCAGTCAAAACCTAGTTGACAATGACATAAAATCTTGGTGTTCAATTGGTTTTAGGAGACGAAGAAAAATTCCTAGGTCTCCTAAGTTATTCTTATACGACATAGGTGATACCTTGGTCGCCTAGGTTAACCTTGAGTGACTGAGTATTACCTTACGTCGTATCAGAAAACTTAAGGCGACCTATATGTTTCTACGTCGCTTATGTATATCTTACGCGACCTAGTAAATTTACTATGTCGCCTAAATCCCCCACTGGTGTGGTGTTAGTTAACATTTTCTCTTTAAGGAAAAACCTTTTTTTTAAAATCTACTTCCAATATACATATATATATATATATGTATATTTCTTTGTTCCTCGATTGAATTCATGAACTTCATAACACTAATATCTAATCTAAACTTGTAAGCCTTTGTAACGAAGTTACAAAACTCCGAATATAGAGGGCTTAAACTTGAGTGTGTTGAAGAAATTATAGATTTCGCATCGTTGAGTCTCTAAATCGGAAATGAAATCGGATTGTTTTTACAAACAATGATTGAACTCTATCAAAGATGAGGCCGAGGATCGTTGTTTTCAAAATCCAAAATGATATATATTGAGATAAAAATGAAGTGGCTAGTTAAGGCATCCTAGCTAGTTATTTTTTAGTAATGGGTATGTAAACTATAATTTAAGAATGCCTTTACCGACACCCTAATTTTTGTAATAGTACTTGGAATATTTCTTTTTTACAACAAAGATAAATAGAAATGCAAATAAGTAAGCAATTGAAATGCAATTTTTTTTTTATATATTCATGTTTTTTTTAATTATACTCGTAAATTTCATGCAATTTGTATTTTTCTATATTAATATTTTTGCACATAAATTTATAAATTTCACTACAATATTTTTTAAAACTTGTAGTCAAATTTAACATTAAATTTGATTGCAAATCTGCAGTGAAATTTGAAATTTTGATTCCAAGATTTTTGTCAAACTTGTAAATTTCAATTAAAGTTTTGTAACCAAATTTCAAAAATAAAATAAAATAACAACTATAGAGAAATTTGGTGTTTCCCACTGAATCCAATTAATGTAAAAATAATTAAGAAACAATTGATGTAAGGAATGTAATGAGCAAACAAGGAAACAATTCATGGTAAGAAACAATTTGTATATACAATATATATGTTTTAAGGGGAGGGTTCAAGTTACACCTAATGTAAACTAATGAAACTTTACACCTATCAATAATTTTTTATCATTTTCAAAATTTATCAATCTAACCGTTGAATTAGTGAATTATGATATCTTAAAATATGTGTGCAAAAAATTAAATTAATCGGACATGCAGAAGTCGCTCATCACAATCATCTTATGTACTGAATTATGAACCTTAAAAAAATTAAGTAAAAATAATAATAGTGATTATATAGTTACAAATATAGAACTGATTTGAAACTTTAGATTCTTGATAAAGCAGAACAAAAATTTATTGTTTAACGGTAGAATTGGTAAATTATGAATCTGAGAAAAAATTATGAATGAGTGTAAAACTTCTGAATTTTACACATGTGTAAATTGAACCTTCCACGTGTTTTAATATATATTGATATGTGTACATATAGTAATAAAGTGTTTCCTTATTGTGTTAAAATATCTTATCAAACCTCTTGAGAAAATGTGGTCATATATTGAATTTTTTTGCCAGTTTTCCCAAATAAAAAGGATTATAGCTAAAAGAATTTTGTATTTATAAAATTAATCAAAAGTAAAGATAGATATTTTTCGAGAAAATTAAGGACAGCTTTTTTTTTTTTTTTATCGTACAATTGTATCAGCTATAGATTGAATCTTTCTTTTGCATCTATTAGTAGGAATGCCAATAGGCTACCGACTGACGTGTTGAATTTTGGGGCTTTGTCCCTTGATTGTTGTTACATGCAGCTAGGAATTTGTTAACCTCCTCTAAAGAATATCATGGGGATCCTTATATATAGTTGATGGATGTAATAAAATAATAATAAAATAATTATGGTAAACCCCTCTCATTTTATTGTATACATTAATTAAATGTAACGGTCATCACAACCCTACTTAAAGAAGGTTGAACAATTTTTTATTCATTCCAAATCTCGGGGTTTCAGTAAATTTTTGATGTGGGCAAAATTAGAAAAGGTCGTAAGGGTACAATAAGAAAGTGTCACTTGTCAACTCTAATTAACTAATATAAAAATTTAGAAACAATAAAAATAAAATTCATTAAGTACGTTGCTGATTTTTTGGAATTGTAAGCCTCCTGAAGATGGATATTTTCTTTCGAGATAGAGAATTTTTTAATTTTTTAATTTCTTTCTTTGTCTTTCCCTATACTTCTACTAAACTACTACCATGAAAACTAAAAGCAAAAAAACACAATAAATATTTGATTCAAGTTCATAGGTTGGGTTCGGATCGTGTCAAGACACATGTACGTATAATAGTCTTACAGCCAAACTGAACACGATTCATTTAATTAATTATTTTATATGGACCAATTAACTAACCAAAATATTATAAATGGATTATGCGTGACCTATATAACTTAATTCTAATCGTCTTACTTACGAGTCAATTTTGAGATAATTGTGTCGTCAGGTTTAATAACTAATCACAACTTTTTTATTAAATAAACAATGTCCATACATAAATCGGGTCAAGCTATCATTTACATGCAAAATTGAAAATTTCATAACCTATCTAACTTAAGACTAAATGTGTCGATTTCGGGTCAATTTCTAGTTAATCATGTGAGATTTAGTAACCAAAAACTACCTGTTTATTAAACGAGTTAGTCATGTCTGACACAAAATTTACCATAATTTATTTATACTTGACCCAAATGCGCTTAATTCATGTCGAGTTCATGTTGAATTCGCGGGTCATGTCGAAGATTGCACTAGAGAAAAATAATTTATTCACATAAACATAAACAACTAATGAAAATTCCACTGTATGACAAAATTAATGATTACTTTATGCCTATAGAATAAACAAATAAAGTTCAAAGAAAAAATAATAATAAGACATAAATTCATTATCTTTATGTTGTACGTGAATTTGTGAACTAGGTGATATTCTTATGGTGAAGAATCTGGAATTTTTTTTTATTTTATTAAGTGTTTTAAATTATTATATTACATAATTAGAGTTAAGTTAAGTTAGGTAGGTTAGAGGAGAAAAGTGGCACTTTGTTAATGTGCCCTCATAACCTCATCTAATTTTGCTTACATAAAAAATTGAGTCGGGGTTTTGTAATTGGTTTGTTTGGTTCCCGCTTTGCATGCTTTTATGGGGAAAAAAAAAACACTCAAAATGATAACTCCACGGCAATTTTTATTCTTTTGGAAGGGATGAGGAGGGGGTAGGTGTCTCAAATTGATAATTGTATTTCTTTTTTAGTATATAGATTAATGTATTAAATTCAGTATCTACATCTAGCGACAGCTTACATTCAGAGATTTTGTGTGTAGATACCAACTTTCTCAGCAGCAGATACTAATTTTTGTGGCAACAAATACTAATTTTTATGGGATATAATGTTACGTCATGCGATCGATGCATCTTTAGGGACCGCATCCTAAAAGGTTTTAAGCTCAAGAATTAGATCCTAATTTTTTTTGTTCTTTCAATTAAATATCCCATCCGTTTCAAATTAATAGTCTCAACTTTTTTTTTTCAAGATGTCTCCTATTTATAATTTCATAATTTTCTTTCAGGATTTCTAATATATTCTCATTTTATGTTTGAGATGTAATATAAATATCATATCAGATAATAAAAAAGGAATTATATTCTTTATAATCCTTTAAATTTATTTCCTATAAAGAGAATGTAAAAAATTACCACTGTATTATAAGATTATTGTCTCAATAAAAAAATATATGTATAATGTATACTGGAAACCAAAAATATTAAAATATCGGCATCCTTGTTAATAATTCTAAAAATAAAACTAACCGATACAATCGAGAATTGGTTTCCAGTCTTTAAATTCTAAAAAATTAGGAACATACTGGAAACCAAAACTAGTTATTTGATACAAAAAATAACTCTTGAATTTAAGAAAAATAAAAATAAAAATAAATAAAGGAACCGCTTAATTTAATTTTGATTTCGTGTTTTTCAAAATCTAAAGCCAAATTTTTAAAACCGAAAATCAAGATTCTAATTTTGATAATACCCTTTTTAAGTTTTCAATGCTGAAATAATTTTCTTCTAAGTTAGTGGGAATGTGGATTATATAGGAATGGAGAGGGTAATCAACGGAAAAAAAATATAATTATAACACAAAGTGGAGAGTCACTATTGAAACATTCTCTAGGAAGCTTCACTGCTAAATAAACTCACTATATAATCGGAGATAGCTGCTTGTATTATGTACATCAACCAATGTTATGAATTCTCTAGCCTTTGAAAAGCCTCTCACCCTTTTATCAATGGTCCTCTTTGTTGTAATATTCTCCTCACCCAATATTGCTGCTGCTTCTGTTGAAGAAACAAATGCTTTGCTTCAATGGAAATCCACCGTTCAAATAATACCCAAACTTATGCAATCCTTTTGGTCTCTTCTTCCTCAGAATCGAAATATAAGTTTAAGTCCGTGCCCTTGGTTCAGAGTCTATTACAATAGTGAAGGAAGTGTAAATCGATTGAACCTTACAGTGTCTAAAATAAAAGGTACGCTTTACAACTTTTCTTTCACATCATTCCCCAATCTTAAGTACATTGATCTTGCCCAAAATGCACTTTTTGGCACCATCCCATCTCAAATAGGTTCCCTCTCTAAACTCTTATATCTCGATTTGTCTACTAATAATTTTGTTGGTATAATCCCGCATGAGATATGCTTGCTCACTAGTCTTGAAGTTCTCCATTTGGTAGAAAATCAGCTAAATGGCTTGATTCCTCATGAAACAGGTAGACTGAAGTCTCTTAATGAGCTTGCATTGTATACCAATAATCTTGATGGCCCAACTCCCTCTTCTATTATCAATTTAAGCAATTTGGCCTCTTTATATCTTTACCAAAATAAGCTCTCATAACTAGTTAATTGGGTTCATTCCCCCGGAACTAGGGAACTTGAAATTACTCGAGAGTTTGGCCTTTAACACAAACAATCTTTCTGGACCAATTCCACCATCATTAGGTGATCTCGAATCCTTGAGTTATCTATATTTGCACATACGACAATCAGCTCTCAGGTTCAATTCCTAGGGAACTAAGAAACTTGGAGAACCTTACTGAAATGTACTTAAGCGTAAATAAACTCAGTGGTTCTATTCCTCCTTCATTTGGCAACCTCACTAAATTAGAAATTTTGTTCCTTCATGACAACCAACTTTGGGGTCCTATCCCACAATAGTTGCAAAGGCTTGAATTAGTTGTTCTCGCAAAAGATCTGAATAAGCTCTCCGGTTATTTTCCAGCTGAGATATGCGATGGTGGAAAACTTCAAAATTTATCTGTTAATGACAACAATCTTGTTGGTCCAATTCCCAAAAGCTTGAGAAACTGCTCGAGCTTAATCAGAGTTTGCCTTGACGAAAACCAATTCATAGGAAACGTATCTGAAGTTTTCGATGTCTATCCAAACTTGCAATTGATTTATTTAAGTGACAACAAACTCTACAGTCATCTTTCTGACAATTGGAGCAAGTGTAAAAGGTTAACAAATTTGAAAATTGCTAGGAACAATGTCACCGGTAGCTTACCGTCAGCGTTCGGCGGTTCGAATTTAGTTGTATTTGATGTTTCGTCAAATATTTTAGTTGGGGAAATTCCAAAGGAGTTTAGGAAATTGAAGCACTTATTGAGGTTAATTTTGAGCGGTAAACAATTTTTTGGCAATATTCCTCAGGAATTCGGATCCCTAACTGAGTTGTTGGATCTTGATTTGTCCAAAAACAGATTAAGTGGGTCTATACCATCAAATAGTTCCAATTGCTTAAGTTTGATTAATTTGAGCTTGAGTAACAATAATTTTAGACAAGATATTCCAGTGGAGATGAGTAAGTTATAGCACTTGTCGACTCTCGATTTGAGTGGTAACTCACTAACAGGGGAGATTCCATCTCAAATTAAAAGTTTGCAAAGTTTGGAGAAGTTGAATCTTTCTCGCTGTGAGAATCCAGGCCTCCGACCTGTTCTCCTCGGTTTTCTTTTTGTTTTGAATTCATTGGTTTATAAAGAAATGTGTTTTTTAGAGTCGCCAGTTTGTTTTACAAGAAAACAAACAAAAGATTGTATAAAAGATAATCTGAAAACAAACTAAGTTTCATACGTTTGAAAGCAGAGATTACTTAATGTTTGTTTTACTAGGGTTCAGGAACTACGTTACAAATTAGGAAAGTGTTAGGCTCCCAATTCGCCCTTTCGGTCTCTTAATGGATCATGTATTTAATTCCTATTTTAGATATCTTCCAAGTAGTTTGAATAGCTCCTAAAATAGTCCTTTTGGATAAATTCAGTTTAAGATTGTATTTTATGAAATCAGACTCAAACTTTATAAGCACCTACGTATTCATTCATTTAATGAAATCAGAGTCTCGTAGTTCCACTTGTTTGAAAACTGTTTTTGTATTTGTTTTGTTTTGAAAACGTGTCAAAAAATGGATTTTAGTTTTCTTGTAAAACTTTAAAAGGGACTTGTTTTTAAAGTAGTAAACTTCTTTGCAAATTATCTAATTTTCTTGATTAAAACTTGTAATTGAATTGCATTATTTAAATTTAGAAATGTTATAGAAATGTGTACCTGATGCGCTTGAGAAGAAATAGAAAATTCTTGCCTTGATTTTGTTGCTTACTTTTTTCTCTCTTTAGAGCTTTCTCTCTCTAAAATTTTCTCTCTCTAGAACTCCCTCTCTCTAGAACTCTCTCTAATAATCTTGACAAAACTTCCTCTCTCTAAAACTCTCTTGAGTGTTGATGCTCCAAATGAGACCCCCAAAGGTCCTACTTATAGAGAAATATTCTCTCAAAAGACACTTCAAAAGAGGCTAGCCGCAGGGGGTGTGGCTTGGGCGTGCTACTTAAGCCTGCGGCTAGCAACCAACCGTGTGGCTAGGGCATGCAGCTTGCAGCTAACCGTGTGGTTAGGAGTTAACCGTGCGGCTAGGAGTCATTTTTTTCACATGTCGATCCCCATCATCATAAGCGAAGCGGCAACATTGGTAGTGAAAGGTTCCCAACGAATTTAGGGATGTTAGAGCTCAGACCATATTAATAGGGATTCCCTAATAGACTTCTATATGCATGATATCCAAAACTTAATGCAGAAATGCTTGTTCATATAAAACTAGATTAACATGAGAGTCATGGATTGTGGTGTTCACCTTCGCAATAAACTTTCGGGTGAAATTTAGATTGCTTTTGATGATATGTCTGCTTTGTTATATATTGATATATCCTACAATGAGCTTTATGGTCCTATCCCAAATAGCAAAGTGTTTGTGAACGTGACTATAGAAGTATTACGAGGTAACAAAGGTTTATGTGGTAACGTTAAAGGATTGCAACAAAAGGGGCAAATCCTTCTGTGGTGTTAAAGCATAAACCACTGATCCATAAACTTGTTCTCATAGTCATAATCCCTCTTATTGTATCATTTTTACTTCTTTGTGCTTTCATTATATTCTTTATCACTTACGAGAGAAGAAAAAGAGTCAAAAACAGAGGAGGAAAGGGATGATCAATCTTTATTTTCGATATCGAGTCTTGATGGGAGGGAAATGTACAAATAAATCATAAAAGCCATGAACGTTTTTGATGTCGAGTATTATATTGGAAAAGGAGGGTTTGGAGCAGTTTACAAAGTGAAAATGTAATCAATTAATGTTGTAGCTGTAAAGAAACTTCACTCATTGTCGGAGATATTTGACCGTAATGCTTTTGTGAATGAGGTGAAAGCATTGACTCAAATAAGGCACCAAAACATTGTGAAGCTTCATGGATTATGTTCACATGCTCGAAATTCATTTTTGGTTTATGACTACCTCAAAAGGGGTAGTTTAGCTGAAATCTTGAACAAGGAAGAAGCAAAGAAATTGAATTGGCAAAAAAGGGTGAACATTATAAAGGGCGTCGCTCATGCTTTGTCATACATGCACCATGATTGTTATCCCCCAATTGTTCATCACGACGTATCAAGCAAGAATATTTTACTTGATTCAGAGTACAAAGCTTGTGGTTCAGATTTTGGTACTACTAAGATTTTGAAGCTAGACACATCAAACTAGAGTACAGTCGCCAGAACATATGGATATATTGCACCTGGTCTATGATTACCTTGAAAGGGGTGGTTAAGCTAAAATCTTAAGCAAGGAAGATTCAAAGATATTGACTTGGCAAAAAGGGTGAACATTATAAAGGGCGTGGCTCAATCTTTGTCATATATGCACCATGATTGTTCTCCCCCAATTGTTCATAACGACATATCGAGAAATAATATTTTGTTTGATTATTAGTATGAAGCTTGTGTTTCGGATTTTGGTACTGCCAAGATTTTGAAGCTAGACACTTCAAATTGGAGTGCGATCGCTGGAACATATGAATATAATGCACCATGTATATGAGTTTAAGCTTTTTATACTTTATCTTCATAGAAGTAATCTCAATACCTATGCAATGTTAATGAAGCTTTCAAAGTAAAATATAAAAGTTTTCTTGTACTGAGCTTCTTTTTAAAAAGTAATAATTAGTATAGAGATCTAGACACTTAAGGTGTAAACCACAAACTTTATGAGTATATATATAGTTCGGTTGATTACATATATATGATAATTAAACTTATGTTTTAAATATCTTTTGGTAGAGTTTGCTTATACAATGAAGGTAACGGAAAAGTATGATGTGTATAGCTTTGGAGTACTATCATTAGAAGTGATTAAAGGAAAGTATCCGAGTGATACCATTGATTCACAGTTATCTCCTTCAATTGAACACAAGCAACTTAACAATATGTTGGATGAACGACTTCCACCTCCTTCACTTAAGGATGAGGAGCTATTGCTATTGGCCATGATAGTAGCAAAAGCATGTTTACATAACAATCCTCAATCAAGGCCAACAATGCACATTGTCTCTCAGATGCTATCCGTTGAAACACCCGTGTCTTAAATGCAATATATGGTTGCATTTTTATCATTTTATCTTTTAAGTATACATAAGGTATTAGAGATTTTTTAAACTTTTATGCACTTGCTTAAAACTCAAATAAGCTTAGTAGGTTATTTGTAGTCTCTAAATTTGTATGCACCTTTTAAATTTGTACTTTCAATGAGTAACATAATGGTTCAACAGCTGGATACAGTCTTCTTTTTCACTAAATATAAATGGTCTCTTTGAGTTCAAAAATTCTTTTAAAATTAAAGAAAATATAGTTTCTAATGAGGACCAATTATTTGATCCTTAAATGCGGACCAGCCATTTTGAAGGGTTAAACGGATGAATTTTTCTATAAAACTTGGTGAAAACGATCTCCATGATTAATAGATCATCTTCACCAAATTTCATTGAAAAATTCAGCTAGGAAGTAGGCTAGCTAAACATCTAAAATTTTAACGGACATAAATGTGCATATATATAAATTTTTTAGTTAACCTACTTCATAGTTGAATTTTTAGATGGAATTTGGTAGAGATGATCAGTAATCATGGAGATTACCTTCACCAAGTTTCATAAAAGAATTCATCCGTTTACTCCCTCAAAATGGTTGGTCCGCATTTAAGGATAAAAAATTGGTCCTTTTTAGATCTTTTCCCTATTTTCTTATATATATATATTAGTTGTCGAATGTGCACTTTTTTATATTATTTTTAATACTACAATTATGGAATTTTAAATTAGTTTAATAATAAGTTAAAACTGATTTATTTTCTTTAATGAAATACAATAAATATGGTGTAATAATTAATTGTGATTACTTAAAGCATTGAAGAGTCCCCTTTGTACTACGTAATTGGTTCTCTTCTAGATTAAACTCAAACTTTGGACAAATCCTCTCCCAAACTAAGAGTTCATCATAGAAATAATTACAGAGAGTCGAGCTAGTGGATTAACCTGGTAGTAAAGATGCCCACCTAAATTTGAAAGTTACTGGATTTGTGTCTTATTCGGAGTGGAGAGGGTTCTTTGTAATTTTTTTGTCTAATAGGCTAGTGGCTAGAACTAAGACTTCCAATTGAAAAGTTGTAAGTTTGTTTATCAAATAGTCTAATGGTTAACAGTTACTGACACTTAACCCCTAAAGTTGACAGATCTGTTAAAACACTAATGAAATGGTTGTCATGTGCCTCACATGTGAGCACCAATGGACAAAAATACACCAATCTATCCATTTAAACATAAATGTTTTGAATTGCCCTCATTTATTTTATAAAAACACCCGTTAATCCTCTTTCATATTAAATTACATAGTGGGTGTTTTATAAAATAGGTGAGGGTAATTAAAAAAAATTATGTTTAAATAGATAGATTGGTGCATCTTTTTAATTGTCCATTGGTGCCCACATGGAAGGCACATGACACCCATTGTGTTAGTGTTTTAACAGATCTGTCAACTTTGGGGGTTAAGTGTCAGTAACTGTTAGAACAGGAGGGATTTAGTGTCACTTTTAGAAGATGGGGAGGGGGGTAGTGCCAAAAAGTGATAGTTTGAGGGGGGTTTGCGTTTTTTACTCTATAACTTTTTTTTCTCCCTTCCCTTTAATTACTGTGTGCATTTCTATATTATCTTTGAACACTAGCTACAAAAGTATTAAACATTAATATTGATAAAGATGAACATGTATGAACAATAAATTAATTTATACCAGTGGTTAGATATATTCAAAGATACTCAGATACCGTAAAGAAAATTTTGATTTAATTCTTTTGCTTTTTAGAAAAAGGGTTATTTTGACAACTTTTTTAGCTCACAAATAGATACTACGTGCATTATATATATATATATATATATATATATAAGAATAAGAGGGATTGATAACCATAATTATTTTCTTAATTACTTTCATACATATGGACAGTCAAGAGGGTCGACAAATCTCTTTCGATCAAAATGTATTATAACATTATGAAAATTATACCAAAATTGTTATAATATTACAATTTTTCAAAAAAACTAAGTGCCAACAAAATGTGTGAAAATAAGGACCTAAGCTTTCAAAGGACCTAAAAGGCTAATTAAAGGGCTTATAACCTTAATAAGGCTTCGCACAAATTTTATCTGAAAAAAATAATGTTGGCATCAGAACTCAACTCTCCTACTTGGAAGATTGGGGGTTTCATTTTCCTTCTCATAGAATTTGTAGTATTTTTAAAGGACGAGATTTCAGACCTTCCTTTTAAAATAACAAGACATGCTTTTGCGTATGGCACGTAGTATGACCTAAACTCTTGCCAGGTTTTCGTTGTGCTACCCGTACTCAAAAACGCGTCCCAAACCAAACTAGTTTGGGATATATCCTAGGTTTTTGAATATCTATAACAAAATTCAATATAAGCAACCGGCCGTTAGAAAGAACCCGACACTCGAGCGGTGCATATTTTGTTTTGAAAACATGAATCCGCTTCGTTTCAATATGCATAAGCTCGAAATCAATGCTCACCCCAGCCCCCTCAGCCCACCCAGTCAGGTTTTAGTTATAAGATACTGTAAGGGTATTCAGAGAAAAAATGTTATATTTATTTCTCGATGGCTCAAATGGGTTAAGTTTATGTGAACTTTAACCCGACCAAAACTTGTGTTTGGTCTTTGTTTTGAACCCGTATTCACCTTGGTCTTAGAAAAACACATATGAAGAAACCCAATTAATTAGAGAAATTCTAGTACATAGGATATATGTAATGAAATCAATATGCATGAGCCGATGATTAGAAATAAATTGATCCAATAGGTGCAATGAACCCCCACCATTCAATATATGCATAGGCTCAAACTCACCATGACCTACCCAACCCACCAGACATAATGTAATTAAATGATATTATAATTCTATTTAAAGAAAAATATTATATTCAAAATCAGCTCAAGCCGGATCAAATAGGTTAATATAATAAGTTTTTAAAAGAAAAATGTTATCCTAATTAATGTAAACCCATTTAGATAAGAATCGGGAAAATAGATTGGAACGTTTTACTTTATATGCTTTATTTCAAAAAATTATTTTTCAAGTTACCGAAACAAATTTTAGTAATAACTTAATTTTATTTTTAATAAATTAATTATCATTATGTCCTTGTTATTAATGTTGTCTTCCGAAAAAGGTTAAAAAAGTGTACCCTTGGTTGGAAAGAGAATGTGACATTTGTCCTTTATAAAAAAGACCTCTAAATTAATTGACAATATATATTAAAATTCTTTGTAATTTTTCAATAAG
Organism: Lonicera japonica; assembly: GCA_021464415.1. NCBI lineage: Eukaryota > Viridiplantae > Streptophyta > Magnoliopsida > Dipsacales > Caprifoliaceae > Lonicera > Lonicera japonica. The sequence continues at coordinate 34,476,977 of CM038465.1, read as the reverse complement.
TAGTTTCAATATCAATATGAAAAACGTGGATTTGGATATCTATCGATAGCTATAGTTCTGCTTTAAATTATTAAAACGTCACGACTACAAGCCATTAAATAAAAAAATAAATATGTAAGGATAAATTTGAACCACCCATTAGAAACAAAACTATTTATAACAGCTTTGAATGTTCTATCTTTCATTATTCTCCATTTACAATAACTTTTAAGTTTGGTAAATATCTATAATCTATTTACCTCTCCTTTTAAGTGTCTTGTCTTGTCTTGTCTTTTTTCTACCACATTTATTTGCACTTTTATAACATTACCATTTGCAACATTTGTTTAAATGTTGATGAGTGTCGTAAGTGAGTTAATTTTTTATTCTTTCCCCCAGTAATTACGTACCTTAGGTTAATGGAAAAGTCTCAAATAACTAAATGACTCCAATAGTAGCACATCTATCAATAAGTGTCGTAAATGAGTTTATTTTTTTATTTTTCCCTAGTAATTACATAGCATAGGTTGATGAAAAAGTCTCAAATAACTAAATGACTCAAATAGTGGCACATCTATCTTACTCTTCTATCGTAGTTCGCACATATCAATAAGTGTTGTAAATGACTTTATTTTTCATTTTTCCCTATTAATTACGTAGCATACGTTGATGGAAAAGTCTCAAATAACTAAGGGCCTGTTCGGTGAGTACTTTCTTTTTTCAAATTTAAAAAACTCAATTCAAAATCAACTCTACTTTTACACTTCCTAAAATTTATTTTACTTTACTTTCTCCCTCTAAAAAAACCTTTAAAATACTATAACTTTAAATCCAAAAATTAAAATTAGATAAAAAAAATATATATTTGAAACCTACTAGTCGAGATCTATAAAATAAGATCCATTGTGACTATTTTTTGAAATTTTTTTATGAAATTTTTTATTTGATTGAAGAAAACTCAAACAAAAACAAAATTCACTTTTCAACATACTTCCAAATTCTACCAAACACCATATTTTAAAAACTCAACTTAAAAACCCAACTCAATACATCAACTAAACATCACCTAAATAACTCAAATAGTGGCACATCTTTCATACTATTATATCGTAGTTCACAAATATGTAATTAATTTGGTTTGGTAAATTTTTTTTGGGCTGCTCTTAATTTATTCCTACGATTATTTATAGATATAGACTCTGCTTGATAACAATATGGAAAATGAAAAGAAAGACACTCAATTTGTATGAGAGGTTAGAAAATTAGTTGATGAATATGGTGAGATATCTTGTTACCTTTTACCTTCTTTCATGGAAAATATTTCTTTGGGTTGGGGTTGAGGAAGAAAAAAAAATTCACAAAAAACGACGAATTATGGACGACATCCACAAATACAAATGACCATGAAATGGAAAGCATATCATCACAACTCTTAACTTATATATTTTCTAGCTTCACAAATAAACAAGTGTTTTTCTTTTTATTTTTCCATGTTATTATTAGCAAATGGAGTCATAGAAATGATAATAGAAATTTTCTATTTAACCCACTTCCAAAGTCATATGAAAATGCATACAGAAATCCATGTAAAACCCGCTCAATTTGATTTTATAAAAAATATTCAAACAAGATGTTTAAATCAATAACTTTTATTTAGAAAAGATTGCTTACTTTAATTTTTCTAAAAATTTTGTTATTACCGTTTTAGAGAATTTAAGCCGTATAAATAGAATCAAAAGCAACAAGAGCAATCACACATGAACACGGTAATTACGTGGTAAAAACCTATTCAACTGGGGATAGGAAAAATCTACAGAGGCTCCTAAACTCACAACCTAAATCCACTATATGAATAAACGAGTAAAAGAAGGAATCAAAAACAAACAAACGAACGTGCTTACAACCAATCCTATGCAAAACCACTAGTTTACCAGTGAAGACAAGGCACAAATGAATCCTTCACCCAGTCCTCCAATCATATAACCCGGGATATAGGTCGTGTAACAAAACAAACAGTGTTCAACAGATCCTAATAGCAAAACCAGATTCATCGTAATAACAATAGAATCACCAAGGTTTTATACAGCTATTATACAGATCAAATACTCAGCAGTAACAGCAATAATAAAAACAAATTTATAACAGATTTTTCAGCAATAGAACAAATTCAGAATAGCAGCAAAAACATATTTATATTAGACTGTCTTTCACAGCAAAAATACGCAGCAACAAAATAGATTTATAACATATTTTATTCAACCATTATAAACAGATTTTTCACATCGAAAAATAACAAAGACTGCGGCAACTTTCAATAGCAACAGATTAATCAATTTTAACCAAATATAATCAATACCAAATAGCACTAAATTCGGATATATAATGTACCAAATTTCATATTTCAAAAATAGATTACAAACAAGATAATCGTAGATCTAATCAACAATAAATTCGATTACACAAAGCAAATCTCGAGTACAAAATAACAAGAATAGTATTAGAAAAATAGCACCTAATTTAGGAAGAAAAATCTACACAAAATCATATCCGAGTACACAGCACCATCGAGACAAAATCGATCCAAAAATTCACAGCAGGTCACGGTAGATCCAAATGGATACAGCCGAAAATCACATAGCAGCGAAATCACATCCACAATACCGAGTATAAACACCACCGAAAATCACCAAGCACTACAGCCGAATATTTACAACAAAATTAGATCTGATATTGACTTCAAAATCCCCAAAAAATGATTAATATGCTTTCGAAAAACTCCAAAAAGAACAACAAGGATTTATCTCTAAAATTGGATAATTGTCTCAAGCCAAGAGATCAATATTCAAAGTGCATTCAACTCTAATCTCTAGATTAGTAATAAATAAGCCTAAAAAAACTTTTGTTCTTCAAAGATCTAGAGAGAGAAAGAGGAGAAAGAAGGCTCATGTGTATGTGGTTGCTTTTGTAGGGCAAGAATGAGAGAGAGATGAATTTATATGTGTGCAATAGATAACTAGAATCAAAGTTAATCCAATGGCTCAAAAAGGAGGATAAACCAAATCTCATATAAGGAAAACAGGCCAAATAAACACTAATTTTTCTTTAAAAAATAATTTTGAAAATTTCAAAAAAATTCTCACATTAAAGAGCATATAAAAATATACATGTTCAAGCAAATTTTTAATAAATTTGTCTTCCGAGTTTCGCGATAAATTCAGCACAGTAAAATCTTCAGTAACGCATGGTTGGACTGGAGTTTGCTTTTTAGACCGTTTTTGGCTCGAAATGAACAATCCTAATTTACCCACTACATGATACGGACTTTCAACCCGCAATGAATTTGAACATTTTACATTTATATTATAAAAAAACTGTATAGGCATAATTGACCAATGGATTATCTAAAGTGTAAACGTTAAAAAATACAATGCTAAACCTTGTCAAAAAAAAATTAAAAAAAATTCATAAAGTTATCCAATTAAAGTGAAGAAATATGCTAAATACGTTGTACTCACTTTTTAGTAACCCTCACGTAAATAATATATTGTAACAAAATAATTATTACTCATTCAATCAATGAAGGGCTGAAATTGGATCTGTTTGCAAGAAGCCAAATCAATACAAAAAAGAGCCATTACTTGAACTTCTAAATTTTTTAATTGATATATATCATTCAATTTATTGAACTACGTCTATTGTACAATTATTTTATGCACTTTCATGGAATTCCTCCTCCAGTTCGGTCACATCCTGTAACCCCGCTTGCACAATTACGTCCACATGGTACGGGTGAACCTTTCGAGCTTTCGCATTTAACTGCCGCTGTGATTATGAAGAAAACAAGTGTAAGTACATGTTATTTTAGTTAAAGGTTTTAGCTGCAATTTTATTTTATTTTTTGCTTCCAGGTCTCCATCTAATGCTAATTTTTATGAGTAGATGTCCCCCATCCTCTTATATTTTTTCTTAACAACCACCCAAAAAAAATATTCCATTGAAAAGAAAAAAGTTAAGGACATCTCGCTACATCTCTCAACTTATTTTTTAAGTTTTTGCAAAATTAAATTATTAATCTTACTATTTTTCATATTGTTATCAAGCAAATCCTGATTATATTTTGTCCAGTCTGATGTTACATGTTGTTTAAAGTAAAAATCCAGTTAGTACTCATAAGTATTTTAAGCTAAGCAGGCTACTTAATATAGTTTCAAAATACAAAACAAAAGGTTACCTCTCATTTAGTAAATAACAGTGATAGATGCCTTCAATTTTTATGAAGTATTAGAGATAATTTTAAAATTATGTGAGGAACCATTCAAACGATTACATAATTAAACAACCTTGATGATAATATTTTTTAAAAATAAACAAATAAAAAATTATATATTTATATATTTATATATATAAATATTTTATCAAATGTGATCGATCTATATACACATTTGTTGTGTATAATTCGTCCAAATTTCATTAAATACAAATTCTACATAGGATTTGAAAGACTAATTATTGCAGTATATACAGTGTCAAAGTGCTATGAATTTCTTGTATAAGCTACACAATTCATAAGTCAAACCTTTCGAACATAAAGCCCGAACAATATATAAATTATGATATCCCTACACTCGATGCCAACGAGTTTTGAGTTAAATGGGTTTTTAATGTAACATTACAACTCTAGAAATGAAAACTGTCGACCCCAAATTCAATAAAGCCTAAACTATGAACTCCAATGTGAACCAAAAAAATTATGCAGGGTAAATAAGCGAATTACTAGAAGAATAATAATGGGTAGGGTAAAACGAATTACTAGAAGAATTGTGTACGTAGGGTAAAACTATTTATTACCTCCGTTATAATCAATATCTCCCTGTGGTTCTGCAGATGGGATAAAAAATATTGAAACAAAGACAATTGTGAGAAGAATAATACAATTGTGAAACAAAGACAAATTAAAAAATATATATGAATAATAAATAAATAAGCGAATTACTAGAAGAATTGTGTAGGGTAAACTATTTATTACCTCCATTATATTTAAAATATCTCCGTGGTTCTGCAGATGGGATAAAAAATATTGAAACAAAGACAATTGTGAGAAGAATAAGACTAATTTTATACAACTTCATCTTTCCTCTGAAGAAATATAATGGCTACGTGCTCTCTTCTCTTCTTCTAGTGATAAATTATTGCTATATATATATATATATATATATGCGTGTGTTATAATGGTAACGAAACTTCCTCTTTAATCCTCTATTATTTCTGTCTCAAATTAGAGCATAACTTTATTTAAACGTACTTTTGTGCTTTTTAAAGAAATACTATTTTTTTTTTATTATTATCGTTACGACCGTGACAAAAACCATTAATCCTAAGAAACAAGTTCCAATAATCAATCTAAGAATAAGGAGTCTCACCTCATTGAAGAAGATGAATTTTATTAATGTATTAAATCTCACAATAAAAAATAAATTATAAATCGTTAATTAGACTATTAATTAAAAAAAATAAAAGAAAAATGAAATTATAAAATTGAGGATTTTTTTTGTTTCTGGTTGGGTCAACGCAAGACTTGGCTGTACATATTAGTGCAAGGAATATGGTCCCCCGTAAAATGAGGCGTGAGTTATAATGTTAACGAAACTTCTTCTTTAATCCTCTATTATTTCTATCTCAAATTGTGCATAGTTTTATTTTGACTTCCGTACTTTTTGAAGAAATACTAGTTTTAGTTTAATGAACAGGGAAAAATACAATTTTAATTTTTTACTATGAGATTTAATACGTTAAGGCTCCGTTTAATAGCAATATGGAAAATGAAAAAAAATAACTAATTTAGAGGAGAAGATGTAAAATAAGTTGAGGTATGTGGTGAGATTAACTCTTACTTTTTGCTTTTTTCCATGACAAAACTTTCTTTAGGTGATGGTGGAGAAATTTTTTCCACAAGATATTGAAGGAGGATGGAGGACATATACTCACAAAAATGAGTATGAGATGGAGAGTATCTTACCATATGCCTCAACTTATTTTCCATCTTTTCACCCAAATTAGTTATTTTTATTTTCATTTTCCATGTTACTATCAAACGGAATCTAATAATATCTTCAGTAGAAATGAATAAAACTATTAGACTCCGTTTGATAATAATATGGAAAATGAAAAGAAAAAACAACTAATTTGAGTGAGAAGATAGAAAATAAATTGAGGAATGTGGTGAGATGTTTCCATCTTATAGTCATTTTTGTAAGCATATATCCTTCATCCTTCTCTATGTTTCGTGAAAAAAAAAATTCACCACTACCCAAAATAAAAATTCATTGAAGAAGCCAAAAAGTAAAAGTTAATCTCACTATATCCCTCAACTTATTTTCCATCTGCTCACTAAAATTAGTTGTTTTAACATATTTTTGGGGTATTTCAGTAACTTTCGTTCCAAAAAAAAATATAGAGGAAACTTTCCTATACCAGCAACATTGGTGGTGTGAGAATCTCCCAGCAATACTCTCCTATCACCAGCCTCATAATATTTCTTAAATAATGCACGGTAATAGTAGACACAGCGATAAGCTCTAGTGTTGTAATACCCCGTGTTCCATTCCCAAGCCCTATTAATGCTTAATCTCCGTTAAGGCATGAACTTTTGCTTTTGGACCCTTGTTAGCTGAACCAAAACCTCTGACACATCATAGTAGGTATATCAAGTTTGTGGGAACGATCGTTTCATAATTCGAGTGGTCCAAATCGAAATTGAGACGTTAGTTGCGTGTTTTCACTTTACGCGATTTCTTAATTTTTGCCAACTTCGAGGTATCGTAAATTCTTCGTTACTTTTCCGATTAAGCAGCCGTTTGCGCCTATGTTTAGGATTTGATACAACCTACAACTTTCATGTTTTGACGGGAAGCTAATTCACACTTTTCGTGGGTAAAAACAGCGTGCAAAGTACGCAAGTTGCTAAAATCTGTTCACTCGGTAGCGCGTCGGCAGAGCGCTGTCTTCTACGAATTTTTGGAATTTATTCATCCATAATTTGAGGATACTTCCTCTTAGGAAGTTGTAGATCTTCGAATTATCTTTCCGTGGACATAAAGATCACCTCACTCGGAGTTTCGAGCAAGAAGTTATGACCAAAATACGAATAGTGCTCCAGATCCAAAATACATGTGCTGGCAGTGGACTCCATGATCGATCATGGTACAATAGTAAGTCGGTTTTGGCCATTTTTACGCCATTTTAAGACCCCTCCTCCCCCATTTTCGAGCCACAACTTTAAGAGAGAGTTAGAGAGAGTTGAGAGCTCATTTCTAAGGGGTTTCAGAGAGGTTTTCATCTATATTTCAACACATAAACAAACCTCGATCTTCATCTTCTTCATCCTTCTTTCCACCATGGCTAGGGCACAAAGCATAGGATTGGGAATTTTGCGATTCAGCGGTTCTTAGCTTGACTCAGCCCTTCAAGTATGACAACCTAACTTCCTTGAGGTGGGAATCTAACATTAAACTCTATTTTACAACTTATTAATACTTGATTACCATTCCTCCACATGTTTTATACACATATATACCTAGTTTCTACATGAGTTTTGGGAATTATGTGAAACTACGCCTTTGCATCGAAATTGGTTATTCGGATAGCCTTTTTATCGTTAAAAATATGTGTTTCAACAAGAAATTGAGGCTATTCACTTGATTTTGCACAAAACCCATTTCGGGCCCATTTGATGGTTGATGAATTATTTTACTAAGCTAAATGTTTACTTGTATGGGTTCAAGTGGTGATTTTATGTTACTAAACCATTGTTTAAAAGTTATTAAACTATTCAGAATGGTTGATATGAGATTTCTTCCGTTGGTTTCATGTGGTTGATAGTTACTAAACTATTCAAAGCGGGTTTCTTGCGTATATGTTGATGCGCCGCTTTGGTGTTGAAATTGATGATTCGAATAGCCTACATATATATTAAAATACATGTTTTAACAAGAGATTATGGCTATTCTCTTGTTTCACATGAAAACCCACTTAGAACCCTATCAATTATTAATAATTCATATTATAAAATTTAATACTTATCCTTAAGGGTTCAAGTGGTGGATTCTTTATGTTAAACCTTCGCCTACAAGTTGTTATGATGTTATAAATTGTGGATATGAGATATTTTCTATTGGTTGCATTATACATGTTCTATGTGATTAATGGGAATCATGTTTTATGGCACAATTACTATCTAAATGAGCCGGTTGATATGTTATTGACATCATAAGCTAGCACTAGTCCATGTTAGGTCCCAGGTTCATCTCTAACGATTGAGACTTTAAGTTGGGACAGAGAGCCCCTGGGTGCAAGACCCGAAACCGTGCACGAAAAATAACAGGAGGCCCTGCTGCCGCGTGGTTGAAAAGCCACGAAATGCAGACCTGGTTGTACGCTTGAATAGTGGTGAGATTTACGAGACTATGGCTCGAGATTTATGAGATAAAATACGTTAATTGTGCCATAGGATTCCATTTTATATTGAGTATGCATTATACGCGGGTTTTCAAAGAAAAGGCTTCATTCTTAGCTACTATCTATGTATACATATGTGAGGGATTCCATGTTATTTTACAAAAAAGATTTTCTGAACATTGTCTTTTACACAAAGCCCATTATATATATATATATGATTCCCACTGAGTCTGTTTGACTCACCCCAATTACTTTCCATCCAGATTTCTCTGCAGGTTCTTCTAGGAAATGAGAGAATGAAGATGCGTCCTCTTAGATTGCCTCTATACCATTACTCTTAGAATTTTGTCAATAAGATGTGTTAGATTCTTGTACAAAACCCATGGTTGTTTTTATTGTTAGTGATACATGTATTGAACCCTTACTAATATTATTGTATGTGGAAATTGGAAAAAATGTTGTACTTGGGACCTCGTTGGAGGCTAGTTGTTGAATTGTAGTGCTTCGTTTTCTTTTGTGGATATAGTTTGCGAACTGGAAATATTTTTGTCGTTTAGTTTGTGGATTTATATGTTTTACACAGGAGTTTTGCTCAGTAAAAATGCCGTCGATGTACGGCACCAGTAATGAACCGGGTCCCGGAGGAGAAATCCTCTTAACGGGATTTGGGGCGTTACAAGTGTCCACCCACCACCTTTCAGAACCCGTTAACAGATTAATTTATGATATCATAGCCACAAGTGGCTCTTCGGCACATTTCTCATGTAGAGCAAGGCGTTTGTTCTAGTAGTTCCTCGCTATATGCTAAGGCTTTTCACAGTTATAATAGAAAAATTCCTCGTTATTAGCTTGGGCATTTATGTTCTAATTTAAAGGTAGTTATTCTTATTTTAGTTTTTGTTCTGGTTTCCATTGTTTTAATTCTTATCCTAGATTCTATTTTGATGCTTCATATTTTTCCCATTTGGTTTCAAAACTATGGGAACGGATGAACCTACTTAGTTTTGGTTAACAACCAAAACTTCATCTTTTAAGTCTTGCCTTTGATGTTCCTCCTCAATACGGAATTTGGTGATCAAAATTTTCTAAAAAAATTCCCTTGCTTTATGCCTCAATGTGTTCAATAATTATTTCCAGCAATGATGCAGTTTATCAATAATTATTGCCACTTAAAACTGCTTATGTAACTGCATTCCTTCAGAAGTAATTTTGTGAGCAATTGTTTTGGATATCTTAGAGGATTGAGCAACAACCAAGTTATCATCCGTCATCTAAAATTTCATATAATGGCTGGCATCGTATTTCTTAATCCAAGCCTCTTTAGTATCATATTTTTTATAAAGAGCATCCCCGATTTCTTTTGAGGTTTTGTCTTATAGGTAGTAATCATATGGTTCATCCGAATCCATCCAAAATAGTAAGTTTTGCACATAAAATCTTTATCACCCCATTCTTTAAGAACTTTCTAATTTTCTGTGAGAATTGGTTCCGTGAAAATTGGTTTTCTAGCTAGGCTGGTTAATTCAAATTACTTAGTAGTTAGGTAAAAAAAATCTTCAATTTCAAATAATGTAGTTAAGATATTCATGCGATAACTTCGATACCAGAATTATCCAATAGGAATAATATCGCTACTGGATGGTATTGACGCCGATAAAATATCGCGTTCTCTTAGCCCAAGTGCACGCCCGTTAAGTTGTAATAAAATCTCAAAAGTTCGAGTATCAATCCACAGGGATAGTTTGAAAGGTATGGAATAAATTACAGATTTTATGGTTTTTCTGGTTTTGTAAATTGGTTGGTTTTATAAAAACGTAAAAGTAAATTGGTTATGAAAAGTGTTAAGAAAGCAATAAGGTAAAGTGGAAGTTGCTTGCGACATAAGATTCGGCGATTACTATATCATTCAAAGATTTCAATAGCAAAGGGAGCGATGCTACGCACCTCATTCCTGGGCTTAAGCTATATTAAGAGAGGAACAAACAACATCCCACCAAAAATGAAACTATCATATCTATCTTTCAACTACGGGTGTGACTAGGCAACCCATTCCCGATAAAGCTAATCTGAGATAGAGATGATAAACTCATCTTAAAAAGGTTTAATCATGAAGCATGTATTCGAAATCTCATGGTTTAAAAGAATGAAAATTAAATAGTGAATCTTTACAATGAAACGAGACGAAGTTTATGGAATAAATTCAGCAACTAATCGATTATCACTTAAGAAAGACAATAAAAAGTCTAATTAACACATAAAGTGTAAAAAGCACTCAAAATATCATTAAATGAATCAAAGATGAGCTAACAAAGTTATAAACCATCTATGGAGTTTTAAGAACTCTTCATAATCTCTACAAAAAAGAAAAAGGTCCATAGATGGGGGAGAAAGACTACAAGCTTTTTAGTACCATACAAATATGTTGTATTATCATTAACAAATAAGAACTAAATATACAAGGCATTTAAAGTATATCTTTAAATGAAAATACCTAGAAAGCTTGAAGAATAAAATATTTGAAGAGAAGTACTTATCAAACTTTAAACATGGATTGAGAAATTAATTACCAAAAATTATATCGCGATTAACTTTCGTAACCTTAGCAAAATACTATTCCATAATGATTGAAATAACAACAATTATAGAAGAAGAATTCATTTCTTAAAATCAAAGTAAACTTACAAGAAGAAGGAAAATTAAAATGCAAAGAGCTCTCACTTCTCTCTTGTTCTTGTCTAGAAAACTAGCTAGCTTAGCCAACAAGCTAAGGAAAATAATATATACTAAAGAACAACAAAATATGTAACAAAGCTTGAACCACTAAAATAGCTCATTTTGGGTGTGAAATGGCCAAGTTGACAGGACCATGATCGATTATGGAAGTGTTCTGCCTTAGGAAATCTGGTGCCATGATCGATCATGGGTCTGGAAGATCTACACTTTCAGCATTTGCAAGCCTGAAACTTGCTTTCGATCAATCTCTTGAATGCCGATGATTTCCACACCTATGAATACATAGAATACTACAAAAATACACCAACTTGGGCCACATTAGATACAAAACATGCTAATACACTAACACTGAGATAAGTGGATAATTCGATAAAGTTAGTATAACAAGGGCGCCAAGCAACTACGTAAAAGAGCTTATGCATGGCAATATTATACGTTTATCTGGTACCAGCCGTGAGTAATATACGTATATATGATGGAACAAGTAGAGGAATAAAATTACGTTTGTAAAAGTTAAAGACCAAGAATTACGTAGTATTAACAAATCAGCACTGATTCATGGAGAGCCCAATTTCACTATTCAGATATTTATATAATAACGGTATAAATGAGAACTACAAGATTTGCACTCTTTACCCATACCAAACACAATGTGACTCTTATGAAATTTCAACTTTTGACTTTTCTTTTTCTTTTTCTCCCAGTAATACACCACATTACTAATTTGTAAAAACTACGAAAATTCATATGTAAGGTTTGTCAACATTTAGGATTTTCGCAATTGTTTTTGGCACTTGGCATCACGTATTTTCTATTCAGGGAGAAGTTAATAGCACATGCTTACAAATATGGTAAGTATTAGAAAATGTCATAAGTTAGTTCAAGTTCATTAAAATACTATTACACATAATTCTTTGCATACAAACTAATTAAGAGCCATCGAAATGCTACCGAATCTTATATGACTTGCTAATTGGATAATTTATTTTTTCTCTTTTTAATTCTTTTTTAATGTTACAAAGTTTGAGTGAAAACTTGAACTTTGAAGAAGACATTGAAACGACAGGTTTCTCCAGTACAATAAAACCAGGGCAGAGACATTTAATGCCAAAATCGGAAACATCGTCTCTTCTTTTACAACCTTGAATACAGAGCGAAGAAGGTCTTCAGTGAAAAGTTTACTTGTAGATAAAGCATACGCACTGACAAAAACCTATTCAAATTATTCTTTTTGGATCACTATCTTTCTTCATCAAATAATAACAAGATCTTGAAAGCTAAATAGCTTTAGTCTCTCATGCTACGCGACATTCTTGTTGATAGAAACCTAAAACAATGATCGTTTGATATTGCATATAGAACAAAAAAATATTATATAAAACCTTAGTGCAGAATCTGATTTTACCTTCGATATATCTCTGATTTGATCTCTCTCAGTACGAATAGGAGTAGGTGTAGACGAATTGAGAACAGGGGCTCGATGGAACCTTACGATCTTCTATCGTATTCTTTTTGCCATGTAATCTTGCACCGAGTTTGGGCTGCGGTATTATAACACTCTATATTTATTTTAATGTTAATTATGTTATTTTTTTTAGATATGGTGTGGTATTTATATTTTTTTTAAAATTTCGATCCATAATTTGAGAAAAATTTCCTTTCGCAACTTGTAAATCATTGAATTACCTTTCCGTGTATATAAAGATCATCTTAATCGGAGTTCCGAGTGAGAAGTTATGGCCAACCAAGAACAGGGATGCTGGGCAAAAAGTTTGCCTGCGAACCGATATGCTGTTTTTGGCATACCGGTCCAACATGTAAAAACTAGGAAAAATATTGGTTATGGACTGGTATCCTAGTTTTTGCATTCCGACCCGCCAGTAAAAAGAGTGCACCGACTTAAGCTCGTTTTAAAGCCATTTTTACATACTTTTCACCCATTTTTATCTAAACACCTCCACACACATCTAGAGAGTTCTAGAGAGAGAGCGAAGAGAGTTCTTAAGCAATCCTTGCATATTTTTTATCCTTTATCGAAGATTTAAGCTCCAAATCATCCAAACCTTCTTCTTCTTTACTATTCATCATCTCCTACTGTGAGAACCCGCACTCTCGACGCCGGCCGCCTTCGGCAGTGATTCATTCAATTTTTTGGTTTGTTTTTTGGAAAACAGTTCATTTTATTATAAAAAAAATGTGACAATTTGTAAAGGAATCAGAGTCACTAGTTTGTTTTACTAAACAAACAAAAGTTTGTGTAAAAGAGGAGCATTTATGAATTAAACGACCTCTTAAACACAATTACTGCGAAACTAGTTGATTTGAAGGTTCGGGGATTAAGTTACGAACTGGAAAGGTGTTAGGCACCCAATTCGCCCTTTCGGTCTCTAAGTAGGATACGCATGGAATTATAACCGAACATTTGCGTATTAATTGATGGAATTATAATCGAACATTTGCATCCGTGTGTGTATGTGTGATTTGAAAAATGATTTTTGATAATAATAAATAGTAAAACAGGTGTTTTTGGAAATATTTAGGGCTTTTCGGAAGTTAATTCAATTTGGAATCGAATATCCAGCAATCCTCAAGATTCGTTCGTCAATAGTGTACCACAGTTTAATAATTTAAACCGACATTGACGAATCTAGACTCTCATATTGGATATTTAAGTAAGCACTGCGATTTATAGATTAAACTAGGTACAAACGTGTATTGATTCTTTCGTAAATCGAGACTGATAAAATCGGGAGTTTATGAAATTAACTGATAAAAAAATGTTTAAAATGGTTTACAGCTCTTTCTACTCCTTTGGTTTTGAAAACATGGTTTAAATATAAAATCTAGATTGATTTTGAGATAAATAACAATTTTTACATGTAATTGATCAATTATAACTGATAAAATAAAGACAAATAAAAAATTAAAGCCGGACAGAGACAAGATATACCTAAGAGCTGTCTCATGTTTCAAATAAGGTATGTGCAGGTGTATTTATAGCTATAAAATAATTAATGAGTTGGGCCTGGAAGTGTTTGTCCGCCGACAAAGGGTGTTTCCGTGGACAAACACTTGGTTTGTGTTCTCAGACAAAGGGTGTGTCCGCGAACAAACCCCTGATTTGAATGTGTGACAATTTTTGCAATTCTGGCCAAAATAAATATCATATTGATATGATTTTTAACATATTATTACCCATGTTAAGACCTACCTACTTTCCAAATTTCAGAATTTTTGGACATCGGGAAGTATCGAAACAAAAAAACAGATAGGAGGAGTTTGTCTGCAAACACACGCTCAAAAGCTTGTATCCCCACGACACACACAGGGGTGTGTCTTGATGACATACACCTCAGGGGGGGTGTCTGGATGATAAACACACCTTGTGTCACCCGGACACGCCCTTTGGGGTGTTTGTCCGTGGGCAATTTTTGCAATTTCTGTCAAACGGCTTATCGGATCGATTTGATTTTTTAATATGTTTCTCCCTATTATATACCCTATCAACATACCAAATTTAAGATCATTTGGACTTTGGTAAGGTCATCTTTTGATTACCCGAAGTAAACTCCCGATTATTTTTAATTCCCAGAGATCTAACCGTCGGATTGAGGTGAATTTTGAGTATTTTTATCCTTATGGCAATGCATAATAACTCTCAAAGTTTTTAGGACGATCAGAGATAGGGAACTTTCCTTTCACAAGTTTTTAGGAGTTTTGATGGTTTTTGGTTCCGGCAGTTTTCTATAATTCTCGTAAGTTCTCGTCCAGGTTTCCTTTCGGCTTCCTTCTTTGACTAGTATCACATATAAACCATATGTAGGCGTCTAGTAATGCTCATGCATGCATGCGTGTTCATTTTTCTAGAGTTCGGGAGTCTTGCATAGGTCACAAAATGAGGTGTTCACACTTACCTTGGTGTTCTGCCATGGGAGCTCAAGCGTGAGCTTTGGTGCAACAAATAAAAGTTTAAGCTTCATTTGTTTGGGGGTTTGCCATACTAGAAGCGAGGTGATGCGAGAGATTTGGGATTTCACCGAATGGGGCTTCAGTTTACATATTTCTTCCTTCTTTTGGTCTATAAACTTGAGGTAGGGGTTTATATCTTTTCAAAACTCAATAATATGATTTTATTTATGGAGAGATGAATGATTATATATAAATATATATGTTTAATATAAAGCATATGTTCCTTGTTATTGATTATACATGAATGATTTATACATGTATGATTATTAAGAAAACCACGTTAATTGATATTCGTAAATTATACATGATTGAGTTATGATTCTATGATATGAAGTGAGATATGCCATATAAACTTGATTCTCGCGTAGTATTTGATTTTTACGGGATGTCCTTCGGGCGTGTATATGTTAATTCGATATGAATGAACTAGCAAATGCTTTTTGTATACACCAAGGGACAAGGATGATGTTTAGTAGGGTTTGTATGGCATATGTTGTTTCTAGTTACATTTAAAGCATGAATTGCATGTCATGCATAATTATTAGGTCAACTCAGCATTCTTGGTGATATTCTAGATAATCTCGGAGTACTTTCATGGCATATGGCCTAATATCTGATTCTTGGGAGGCTAATATCTCATATATGTGGTGATGGAGAAATCTATGCGTTTAAATTGGCATTTCTGGAAATCGTTGGTTATTATCCTCGAGAACTCGTCATTTGCATGGTATCTATTCTTGGCTATGTTATATGGTGGGATGTTGCCCACAGTTATCTGTATTTATGGTTGGCCTTCTATCGGTGAAGAGGAATTATTGTGGTTAGTGTTTGCCAATATGAAAATAGGTAGGGCCTGGTGCCCTTGGGTTGAAAGTCCCTAAATCTTCAGAGGGCAGCAAGTCGTCGACTGTCTAGAGCCCGCTGTGAGTAGTTCGAAAATCTATACAATGGCAAGACACTAATAGTCTAGTTGATGTGATAATGATCTATGTATCTGATATTGTGGACTGTGGTCCAATTATTATTATCTGTTGATATTCACCCAAGACAAAGGGGCCATATTCAGATTATATGCGATCTATTCTTTTGGGCGGTCAGGCCCACGGTTACTGTTATGGTTATGATTCAGTTCAATTATATCTCTTGATAAGGACTAGTTAAGGTCTCGGGCAGGCAAACCCATATCATCTTCTATCTCGGCTCATTACATATTTCGATGATTCGATATAATGGTTGACACAAGGGAGGTAGCATGCTTTAGCATGAGCATGTATTGTTTCATGAAATCATGGTATTTATTTGGATTCATGGTTGAACTACAAATTATTATCGAATTAATGATTATATTTTACAAACACGATATCCCTATATTCCCCCTACTGAGCTATGAGCTCACCTCGTTTACATTACAAATACAGGTACTCAGGGGACGAGTGATGTTAAACAAACGGTGGGTTCGGGATCGAAATAGAAGGCTCTGATACGGATTCATTTTTATTACATATATGTTTTCACGGTAAGCCACGGCTAGCTCGGAATATTATATTTTGGCTTGAACATACTTAGTTGGTTTTGTATAACAGTTATAAGCATGTATGTATGTTTATGAACAATATTAGTATCTTATATCTTACTGATTGACATGTATGATATTTACGGTTTGAATTTCTTTATATAAATAAATACAATTTTACACCCATTTTAGTTAATCTAAGATGGGTAATAACACTAAAGGCTTTAATTAAGGGTGTTGTCCTAATAATTAAGGCGGGGGCGTTACAGGTATCACCAAGATTTCCTCCTCTTCTCTCAATGGCACAAACTCTAATTCGTGAAAATTCTTGTGATAGTGAGAAAAGCCAAGGCCGGCGTATATATATGGCTATAATAGGAACCCTAAGGAGAAATAAGTGTTTGGGCTTACTATGGAAACTTGTAATCCTAATTCCATTAAGAATTAATTCCTTCCAAAAATTATATTTCACACCATTAAAGAATTATAATTTCACTCTCGTCCTTATTTCAAAATTATATTTTGAGGTCCTTGTTATTAAATGCCTATTATTCTCCCCACGTCAAGATTGCAGATAATTGTTGTGAATACTCATTTTGCGATCCCCGCAAGAATCCCAAACTCTAAAAAAATGAGCACACAGGCATGCAAAAGCATTCCTAGATGCATACATACCATATACATGCGATACAGGTCAAAGAAGATAGCCGAAAGGACACCCGGATAAGAAGTTACGAGAATTAACGGAAGGCTCCATAACCGAAAACCGTCAAAACTCCTGGAAACTTTTGAAAGGAGAGTTACCTACTTCTGATCATCCTCAAATTTGGAGGGTTATTATACATTTCCATAAGGAGAAACATACTCAAAAATCAGCTCAATTCGACGGTCGGATCTCTAGGAATTTAGAAACCCATGAGTCTACTTTGTGTAATCAAAAGACGACCTTGCCGAAGTTCAAATTATCTCAAATTTGGTCAGTAGATAGGATATATAGTGAGGAACAACATACTAAAAAATCAGATCGATCATATTAGCCATTTATCTGAAATTAAATAAACCGCGTACAAACACACACCCCTGGGGGTGTGTCCCCACGACACACAAAGTGGGAACACAAGCCTTTGGGGCTTGTGTCCACGGACAAACCCCTCCCAGCCGATTTTTCATTTTTTCTCGTTTTGATACTTTTCGACCACCAAAAATATGAAATTTTGTAGAGAGCTAGGAAATGTTAACGGGAATAACATATTAAAAAATCAGATCAATCCGACAGTTTGATCTTCGAAAATTTGAAAAAGCGGGATTTCAGCTTGGAAAATCAAATGGATGCCTTCCCGAGATCCAAAAATTCTAAAATTTAGACAATCGGTAGGTCCTAACATGGGTAATAACACGATAAAAATTCAAATTAATCCGATGTTTATTTTGGCCAAAATTGCAAAAAATCCGTCACACGTGTAAATTAGGGCCTTGTCCGCAGACACGCCCCCTTGTCTGTGGACAAACATTTCCAGCCCAGCCCATTAATTATTCTACAGCTATAAATACACCTGCACTGACCCCATTTGGGGCATCAGTCAGCTCTGGAACTTCGGGAACAGTGCTATAAAATAGTATTCTACTATTTTCGAGGCTCTCAAGTATTTTTTATATCAATCCGGCTTTAATTTTTTTATATGTCTATTTTTATCAACTATAATTGATTAATTGCATGTAAAAATTGTTGTTTATCTCGAAATCATTCCATATTTCATATGTAAACCCCGTTTGTAAAACCAAAGGCGTAGAACGAGCTGTCAACCATTTTTAAACATATTTTTATCAGTTAATTTCACAAAATTCTGATTTTATTAGTCTCGGTTTATGAAGGAATCAATACACGTTTGTATCCGATTTAATCTATAAGTCGCAGTGCTTACCTAAATATCCAATATGAGAGTACTAGACTCGTCAATGCCAGTTTAAATTATTAAACTGTGGTACACTATTGACGAACGAATCAAGATGATTGTCGGATATCCGATTCCAAATTGAATTAGCTTCCGAAAAGCCCTAGATCTTTACAAAAACACTTGTTTTGCTATCTATCATTATAAAGATCATTTTTTCAAATCACACACACATCGATTTCGAAAATCGAAGGGCGAAATACGAAGCACATGGTTTTCATCCCCACCCCAAAATTTCATTTTTCCTAAAACTATGGACCGATATGCAATAACATCAATTAACATGCAAATGTTCGATTATAATTCCACGCATATCCTACTTAGAGACCGAAAGGGCGAATTGGGGTGCCTAACACCTTCCCGATTCGTAATTTAATCTCCGAACCCTTTGAATCAACCGGTTTCGCATTTATTGTGTTTAAGTGGGCGTTTAATCCATAAATGTTTCTCTTTTACACAGATTTTTGTTTGTTTAGTAAAACAAACTGGCGACTCTGATTCATTTGCAAACCGTCTCCTTTTTCTTTATAATAAAATGAACCGTTTTTCGAAATTTAAAACTGGGAGATCGGAGGAATCGCCGCCACAGGGGTCGGGAATCGAGAATGCGGGTTCTTATAGTGGCAACTCGGCTGGGGATTTTTTTAAGAGGATTAGACTCTAAACAAGAGTAGAATATTCGTGGATAATTGTTCTTGTTTGTGTGCTTTTCTTTTCGGCCTTAGTTTTAGGATAACATACATGCGATTTAGGTGGATACCCGATTTCCCTTTTGGCTTGCTAATTATTGTTTGAGGAAAATCTTTTCATAATTAAAATTTGAAAGTACTCGAACAAATCTTAAAGGGCTAATCATAATATACCTCCATAATTGTTATTTTGCACGCATGCACTATCATTATGCATTATGGCGAGTGTGAAATTACACAATTTAACCCGAAAATACTGCTTACTGAGTAGGGAGTTGGCTCGTCTAGATCAACATAAACTGAAAGCTGTTATTTTGACTCTCCTTGGCCAAGTACCAACCGAGGTATATCGAGTGACAAGAACACTCACGTACCTAGGACGTATATCAAAAGATCCTTACACGAACTTGCCGTTAGGGTATATAGCAAGACCTAGCCAAATAAGAAGGAGCCTAAAGCTTACCCGTCAAAACACACTTGCATATAGGATGCGTTAACCTAGTACACTTAAATTTATGCATGTTTTCGTGACCGTTAGTCGTAAGATTAGTGAACAAAAGGCCTTGTCATACATACCAACTCTTGGTTTGACAAGTACGGTCGGTGGCTGTCCAACCCCGCCCGTAGAAATTCCTCACTAATAATCATTAGTGAGAATTTCCCTATCACTACTTCCATGAAAAGAAACTCTAAGAGGAGAGAACGTCCCGATTTTCAAAAATATTTTCCAAAATATTTTCCAAAAACGAGTTTTCTAAAAATAATTTCCAAAATTGGAAGGTTATAAGGGCACACCGGAATGTATATCCCTACCCTAAACCTGTCCACGGGGCTCTCAAGTTGTTGTTAATGTTCTGTTTTCATTTAAACACCAAAAAGGTGATTTTCGATTTTATTTTCCTATTAAGTCATAGTTTTTCAAGAATTATGCAATTCATGGAAAATATTGATTTTTTCGGTCAATCCCCTATTTCATTCTCTCAATTCTTCACCACTCTCAAGGTTTTCGTACTGAAACACACTGGCCGGTTAGGCTGGTAGGGATCGTACAGTTAGATTTACTGGACTAGACTCACCTCTCATAATGCCGCCACGACGCGCTCTCGAATACCACAATGACCAGGTCAAGGTTAAGGAAGGAGGGGGTAATGATACTGAGGGTCAACACCATGCAGCGGATCTACCGCCCGGTCCCGTTTTACCCATCAACCCGGAAGCCCTATCCCCAAAACAGCTTTACCAAATGATACAAGGTATGGCCCAGTCTATGAATACCATGACTAACCTGCAGAGAGCCACTCAGACCAGTATTGACACCTTACTAGCCACCCGGGCACCTATTGAACCAAATCCACCAAACCCTAACCCTTCTCATAACCAAGGTTGAGGCCAGCCAATTCCCCCGCCTCAGCAAAACATCACGCCTCAACAAAATATCCTACCTATCCCCCCACTACACAAAGGCCCACCAACACTAGATGCTGTTAATATATGGCTCTATCCCAAGCACAATCAACCTCGACAACACTATAATCCACTATTCGAAGGGCGTGGACAAGATCTATATATGGGGCAGTACGCTGAATCAGTAGCCGAATAGGCCAAAGAGAACGAAGCCATCACCTTATTGAAAGAACAAGTGAAAGCGTTGAATCAGAAGGTGACCGATAAGGTTGTTGATATAGCTGATCTCTAAAAGCTCTCCCTTTTCCCCGAAGCCAGGCTGCTGGTGGGTTTTAAGCTTCCCAGTGTGGAAAAATTCTCGGGAAATAGCCCCCGTCATTTACATCTTAAGGCCTATGTCCGCACTATGCAGTTGTATGGGTTGAACGAGGCTCACTTGGCTCAAGGTTTTCACCAGACTTTAACAAGGCCGGCACATAGTTGGTTTTTAGGGTTGAAAAAACACAACGTGGTAGACTGGAAGAGTATCATAAAGGAGTCCATAGAGCACTACAAGTTAAACCAAGAGTTGAAGGTTACTCGTAAACACCTTGAAATGGCTAAGCAGTGAGAAACTGAAAGTGTCAGTGATTTTATCACATGATGGATAGAGTTGGCATCCCAAATGATCGATCAGGTCCCTAAGGAAGAGCAATTAGGGTTGATAGTAAAAAATTTTAAGCCCGAAATCAAAAATGGCATGGGGCGACAGTAGTTCGATAAATACAAAGCTTTGATACACATGGCCAATGAAACCGAAGAGGAGCTTGCAAGAGCCGATGAGGTTAAAAAAGCCTCGTCCCAATATAAGAATTCTACTTCTGCTGTTAATCAAGTGTGGTCCTCTCAGAATTCGGATCCTTACCAACGAACCAATTTTTAGTACCCACGAGAGCAGGGGTTTACACCTGGCCAACGGTTCGTAAATCAAACTCGGAATATTGTGAAAACTAAGGGTCAACGTTTTGCTCGCCTTCCAGCCTCATTGAGTAAGACACTAGCCGCATCCTACTAATTGGAACACCAATGAACGTTGTGAATACCATCATGGCCAAGGACACAACACTGACCAATGCATAGCCCTGAGACACGCTATCCAAGATTTGATCGAGGAAGGAAAGATCCTTGACCCTGAGACACCAAATATTAAATGAGAGAAGCCCTAAGCAGAGACATGCATCATTAATCCAATTTATTTGAACCATCTTAGAGATAGGGGGAATCGAGAGAGAAACGGAGCGAATTTGTAAGGGTTAAGGGTAGAATGAAAAATTTTCTATCAATGTACCCATTCATTTTATTACTAAAATTGAATCATTTCTTTTGAGTATCCTAATTCATGATTGCCTCTACTTAAATTGAATTCATAAACAATATTCCAAAAAAGGCATGGGCAGCAAGTCTAAATCGAAGAACGTGGACCTGCCATAAACTCGTTGAGAATGCCAAGCGTACACTAATTGAAAATGCCAAGGGTACACACACCGAGGGTGCCAGGGGTACATGCATTGAGTGTTGTGAGAATCCACGTTCTCGACGCCCGGGGGTCCCCGTGGGCGGCGACTCCGTTTGTTGCTTTGGAAATCGGTTTTGAAAAGAATAAGAGTCGCCAGTTTGTTTTACTAAACAAACAAAAAAAGTTTGTGTAAAAGAGACGTATTTATGGACTAAATATCCTCTTATACACAATATATGCGAAACCAGTTGATTCGAGGGTTCGGGGATTAAATTACGAATTGGGAAGGTGTTAGGCACCGAATTTGCCTTTTTGATCTCTTGAGTAGGATATGTGTGTGTTATAATTCAATTCTTGCATGCTATTACTATTACTTTACAGCTTTTCGTGCTTGCCTTAGAAATCGGGATTTTGGGGTTGGGATGAAAATGATGTGTTTCCTAGTTCGCCCATGATTTTAAAAATAAATGTGTGTGTGTGTGATTTGAAAAAAAAGAGTTTGATAATAATATATGTAGTGAAACAAGTGATTTTGAAAAGTATTGGGCTTTTTGGAAACTGATTCAATGTGGAATCTTATACTCGATATGATATGAGGCGAGTTAACCGATCGTATACCATAGTCTATTGATTAAACCGATATAGATGGCACAAGTGCTCTCATAATAGAGAATTTATCACATACACACCGCAATCTATGAGTTAGATTGGATATATAGCGATTTTCGATTCCTTCGTATAACAATACCGCTAATCCGGGCTTCTGAAAAAGTAAGAAAGTAATAATACTATTTTTGGAATTGGATTAGCGTTTATTATACGCCTTTGGTTTTGAAAAACAACTAGAAAAAGGGTTTTGAAAAGCTATTAAGTGACAGAAATTATGCAAACAACTATATAAATTATAAAACTGACGAATAAATAAAAGAAGAGAGAGACAATTATACCCGAGCCTCCTTAGAGGGAGAGAATAAGGATCTTTTGGTGTGTACCACGAAATCCCCTTGATTGTTGATGAAAATAATGAATAGAGACGGGGGGTGTATTTATAGTTGTCAAAATACTTGGAGAGCAAGAAAAGAGATTGCGACAAGGACTCTTGGAAATTATCGCAAAACCTTACCACCGTTGGATCATCCTAACTTTTGGATATGTGTTGGGAATAGAACTCTTCTAGATTGTGTAAACATTTCAAGTCGATCAGAGTTCGGGAAGGTTCCCTTTCGTTCTGATTGGTACGAAGAGTTTGTGTCCGCGTAGGAAAGGTACTTGTTGTAGACAAGGTCCCTTGTTTGCACGAAATGTCAGGTTCTAACCGTTGGATCATACTGAATTTTGGATATGCATTGCCAATATAAGTCTTTTAGACTCTGTAAAAATTTGAAGACGATCTGAGTTCGGGAAGGACTCGGTTCCTCGAATTTTTACAAAGAGTTTGTTCCCGCGTAGGAAACTTACTTCCGTACAAAAACCTCAATAACTAAATTTCTAGCTGTTGGATTATGCTAATTTTTGGATATGTTTTCCCTACAAATGTTTTCTATCTTGTGTCCAAATTTTAGGTTGATCAGAATTCGGGAAGGCCAATATTTATTTTAATTTGGTACGAATGACATTTCGACTAGAATTGCACGATAGACAAATTGTTTCTTGATGATCCCATGTCCGACAAAGCTGAATTTTGAATATGTTCTTCCCCACAATAAGGCCCATCTACTTAGCAAACCTTAAACCATTTTAACTTCGAGTAGACCTCCATTTGATCACCCGAAATAAACTCATGATTTTCTAAATTTTCGGAGATCCAACTGTCGGATTGAGCTAATTTTCGAGTATGCTACTCCTCATTGTAATGTATAACAACTCTCAAAGTTTGAGGATGATCAAAAATGCGTAACTCTCCTTTCACAAGTTTCCAAGAGTTTTGACGATTTTTGGTTCTGGCAATTTTCGATAATTTTGTAACTCCTCATTCGGGGTCCTTTTAGCTTTCTTCTTTAACCTATATCCCATGTACATAGTTTTTGTGCATCCAAAAATGCTCGTGCATGCATGCGTGTTCATTTCTCTGAAAAATCAGAATTCTTGCGGGTGTCGCAAAATGAGGTGTTCACAGACCCTCTCGGCCTGGGTTCTTTGTGAAGAAAAGAAACCAGGACGATAACGAGAACGCATCATTTTGCGGCGCTCGAATGAATCACAAGTGATATTTTGAAAATAATGCAATGCAAATGATGCTGTGCTATGCTGTATATCTTTCTTCTTGGGATGGATGGGCAATTTTCGGAACATGTCGTGTACCTTGCTGTGATGTGTGATCCACGTAGAAGGGTGATCCCCCTGCCTTAGCGAAGTGTGTGAACCGTGTAGAGGGTGAGCCCCTGCTTTAACGGACTGTGTGAATCGTGTAGAGGGTGAGCCCCTGCTTTAACAGACTGGTGAACCGTGTAGAGGGTGAGCCCCTGCTTTAACGGACTGGTGAACCGTGTAGAGAGTGGGGCCCTGCTTTAACGGACTGTGTGAACCGTGTAGAGGGTGAACCCCTGCTTTAACGGAATTGTGAATCGTGTAGAGGGCGAGCCCCTTCTTTAATGGGATTAGGAACCGTGTAGAGGGTGAGCCCCTGCCTTAATAAAATTGGGAACCGTGTAGAGGGGTGAGCCCCTGCCTTAACGGGATTAGCAACCGTGAAGAGGGTGAGCCGCTGCCTTAACGGGATTTGAGAACCGTGTAGAGGGTGAGCTCCTGCCTTAACGGGATTTAAAAACCGTGTAGAGGGTAAGCCCCTGCATTAACGGGATTTAGAAACTGTATAGAGGGTGAGCCCCTGCCTTAACGGGTTTGGGAACCGAGTAGAGGGTGAGCCCCTACCTTAACGGAATTGAGAACCGTGTAGAGGGGTGAGCCGCTGCCTTAACGGGATTTAGGAACCGTGTAGAGGGTGAGCCCCAGCCTTAACGAAATTTGAGAACAGGGTAGAGGGTGAGCCCCTGCCTTAACGGGATTGGGAACCGTATAGAGGATGAGCCCCTGCCTTAACGGGATTTTAGAACCGTGTAGAGGGTGAGCCCTGCCTTAACGGGATTTAAAAACCGTGTAGAGGGTGAGCCCCGACCTTAATGGGATTGGGAACCGTGTAGAGGGTGAGCCCCTGCATTACCGAAATTGGGAACCGTGTAGAGGGGTGAGCCCCTGCCTTAACGGGATTGGGAACCGTGTAGAGGGTGAGCCCCTGCCTTAACGGGATTTGAGAACCGTGTAGAGGGTGAGCCCCTGCCTTAACGGGATTTGAGAACCGTGTAGAGGGTGAGCCCCTGCCTTAACGGGATTTGAGAACCGTGTAGAGGGTGAGCTCCTGCCTTAACGGGATTTAGAAACCGTGTAGAGGGTAAGCCCCTGCATTAACGGGATTTAGAAACTGTGTAGAGGATGAGCCCCTGCCTTAACGGGTTTGGGAACCGAGTAGAGGGTGAGCCCCTACCTTAACGGAACTAAGAACCATGTAGAGGGGTGAGCCCCTGCCTTAACGGGATTTGGGAACCGTGTAGAGGGTGAGCCCCTGCCTTAACGAGATTTGAGAACTGGGTAGAGGGAGAGCCCCTGCCTTAACGGGATTGGGAACCGAGTAGAGGATGAGCCCCTGCCTTAACGGGATTTTAGAACTGTGTAGAAGGTGAACCCCTGGCTTAACGGGATTTAGAAACTGTGTAGAGGATGAGGCCCGACCTTAATGGGATTGGGAACCGTGTAGAGGGTGAGCCCTTGTATTAATGAAATTGGGAACCGTGTAGAGGGGTGAGCCCCTGCCTTAACGGGATTGGGAACCGTGTAGAGGCTGAGCCCCTGCCTTAACGGGATTTGAGAACCGTGTAGAGGGTGAGCTCCTTCCTTAACGGGATTTTAAAACCGTGTAGAGGGTGAGCACCTGCATTAACAGAATTGGGAACCGTGTAGAGGGGTGAGCCCCTGCCTTAACGGGATTAGGAAACGTGTAGAGGGTGAGCCCCTGCCTTAACGGGATTTGAGAACCGTGTAGAGGGTGAGCTCCTGCCTTAACGGGATTTAGAAACCGTGTAAAGGGTGAGCCCCTGCCTTAATGGGATTGGAAATCGTGTAGAGGGTGAGCCCCTACTTTAACGGACTGTGTGAACCGTGTAAAGGGTGAGCCGTTGCTTTAACGGACTGGTGAACCGTGTAGAGGGTGAGCCCCTGCTTTAACGGACTGGTGAACCGTGTAGAGGGTGTGCCCCTGCTTTAACGGATTGTGTGAACCATGTAGAGGGTGAACCCCTGCTTTAACGGACTTATGAATCGTGTAGAGGGCGAGCCCCTGCTTTAATGGGATTGGGAGCCGTGTAGAGGGTGAGCCCCTGCCTTAACGAGATTTGAGAACTGGGTAGAGGGTGAGCCCCTGCCTTAACGGGATTGGGAACAATGTAGAGGGTGAGCGCCTGCCTTAACGGGATTTTAGAACCGTGTAGAGGGTGAGCTCCTGCCTTATCGGGATTTAAAAACCGTGTAAAGGGTGAGCCACTGCCTTAACGGGATTGGGAACCGTGTAGAGGTGTGAGCCCCTACCTTAACGGGATTGCGAACCGTGTAGAGGGTGAGCCCCTGCCTTAACGGGATTTGAGAACTGTGTAGAGGGTGAGCCGCTGCCTTAATGGGATTTAGAAACCGTGTAGAGGGTGAGCCCCTGCCTTAACGGGATTGGAAACCGTGTAGAGAGTGAGCCCCTGCGTTAACGGGATTGGAAACCATCTAGAGGGTGAGCCCCTACCTTAACGGGATTGGGAACCGTGTAAAGGGTGAGCTCTTTCCTTAACGGGATTTTAAAACTGTGTAGCGGGTGAGCCCCTGCCTTAACAGGATTGGGAACCGTGTAGAGGGTGAGCCCCTGCCTTAACGGGTTTGGGAACCGTGTAGAGGAGTGAGCCCCTGCCTTAACGGGATTTGGGAACCGTGTAGAGGGTGAGCCCCTGCCTTAACGAGATTTGATAACTGGGTAGAGGGTGAGCCCCTGCCTTAACGGAATTGGGAACCGTGTAGAGGGTGAGCCCCTGCCTTAACGGGATTTAGAAATTGTGTAGAGGGTGAGCCCCTACCTTAATGGGATATGGAACCGTGTAGAGGGTGAGCCACTGCCTTAACGGAATTGGGAATTGGGAATTGTGTAGAGGGGTGAGCCCCTTCCTTAATAGGATTGGGAAACGTGTAGAGGGGTGAGCCCCGGCCTTAACGGGATTGGGAAACGTGTAGAGGGTGAGCCCTTGCCTTAACAAGATTTGAGGACTGTGTAGAGGGTTAGCCCCTGCCTTAACGAGATTTAAAAACTATGTAGAGGGTGAGCCCCTACCTTAACGGGATTGAGAACCGTGTAGAGGGTGAACCCCTGCATTAATGGAATTGGGAACCATGTAGAGGGGTGAGCCCCTGCCTTAACGAGATTGGGAACCGTGTAGGGGGTGAGCCCCTGCCTTAACGGGATTAGGAACCGTGTAGGGGATGAGCCGCTGTCTTAACGGGATTTGAGAACCGTGTAGAGGGTGAGCTCCTGCCTTAACGGGATTTAGAAACCGTGTAGAGGGTGAGCCCCTGCCTTAACGGGATTGGAAACCGTGTAGGGGCTGAGCCCCTACCTTAACAGGATTGGGAACCGTGTAGGGGGTGAGCCGCTGTCTTAACGGGATTTGAGAACCGTGTAGACGGTGAGCTCCTGCCTTAACGGGATTTAGAAACCGTGTAGAGGGTGAGCCCCTGCCTTAACGGGATTGGAAACCGTGTAGGGGGTGAGCCCCTACCTTAACGGGATTGGGAACCGTGTATAGGGTGAGCCCCTTCCTTAACGGGATTTGAGAACTGTGTAGAGGGTGAGCCCTTGCCTTAACGAGATTGGGAACCATGTAGAGGGTGAGCCCCTGCCTTTACGGGATTTGAGAACCGTGTAAAGGGTGAGCCACTCCCTTAGCGGGATTTAGAAACTGTGTAGAGTGTGAGCCCCTACCTTAATGGGATTGGGAACCATGAAGAGGGTGAGCCCCTGCATTAACGGAACTGGGAACCGTGTAGAGGGGTGAGACCCTGCCTTAACGGAATTGGGAACTGTGTAGAGGGGTGAGCCCCTGCCTTAACGGGATTGGAAACGTGAAGAGGGGTGAGCCCCTGCCTTAACGGGATTGGGAAACGTGTAGAGGGTGAGCCCCTACCTTAACAGGATTTGAGAACTGTGTAGTGGGTGAGCCCCTGCCTTAACGGGATTTAAAAACTATGTAGAGGGTGAGGCCCTGCCTTAACGGGATTGGAAAACGTGTAGAGGGTGAACCCCTGCCTTAATGGAATTGGGAACCGTGTAGAGGGGTGAGCCCCTTCCTTAACGAGAATGGAAACCATGTAGGGGGTGAGCCCCTGCCTTAACGGGATTGGGAACCGTGTAGGGGGTGAGCCGCTGTCTTAACGGGATTTGAGAACCCTGTAGAGGGTGAGCTCCTGCCTTAACGGGATTTAGAAACCGTGTAGAGGGTGAGCCCCTGCCTTAACGGGATTGGAAACCGTGTAGGGGGTGAGCCCCTGCCTTAACGGGATTGGGAACCGTGTAAAGGGTGAGCCCCTTCCTTAACGGGAATTGAGAACTGTGTAGAGGGTGAGCCCTTGCCTTAACGAGATTGGGAACCATGTAGAGGGTGAGCCCCTGCCTTTACGGGATTTGAGAAGCGTGTAGAGGGTGAGCCCCTGCCTTAACGAGATTTAGAAACTGTGTAGAGTGTGAGCCCCTACCTTAATGGGATTGGGAACCATGTAGAGGGTGAGCCCCTGCATTAACGGAACTGGGAACCGTGTAGAGGGGTGAGCCCCTGCCTTAACGGGATTGGGAACCCTGTAGTGGGTGAACCCCTGCCTTAACGGGATTTGAAAACCGTGTAGAGGGTGAGCCCCTGCCATAACGGAATTGGGAACTGTGTAGATGGGTGAGCCCCTGCCTTAACGGGATTGGGAACCGTGTAGGGGGTGAGCCCCTGCCTTAACGGGATTTAAAAACTGTGTAGAGGGGTGAGCCCCTGCCTTAACGGGATTGGCAACCCTGTAGAGGGTAAGCCCCTGCCTTAACGGGATTTGAGAACCGTGTAGAGGGTGAGCCCCTGCCATAACGGCATTGGGAACCGTGTAGATGGGTGAGCCCCTGCCTTAACGGGATTGGGAACCGTGTAGAGTGTGAGCCCCTACCTTAATGGGATTGGGAACCATGTAGAGGGTGAGCCCCCGCATTAACGGAACTGGGAACCGTGTAGAGGGGTGAGCCCCTGCCTTAACGGGATTTGAAAACCGTGTAGAGGGTGAGCCCCTGCCATAACGGAATTGGGAACTGTGTAGATGGGTGAGCCCCTGCCTTAACGGGATTGGGAACCGTGTAGGGGGTGAGCCCCTGCCTTAACGGGATTTAAAAACTGTGTAGAGGGGTGAGCCCCTGCCTTAACGGGATTGGCAACCCTGTAGAGGGTGAGCCCCTGCCTTAACGGGATTTGAGAACCGTGTAAAGGGTGAGCCCCTACCATAACGGCATTGGGAACCGTGTAGATGGGTGAGCCCCTGCCTTAACGGGATTTAGAAGCTGTGTAGAGTGTGAGCCCCTACCTTAATGGGATTGGAAACCGTGTAGAGGGTGAGCCCCTGCCTTAATAAAATTGGGAACCGTGTAGAGGGGTGAGCCCCTGCCTTAACAGGATTGGGAACCGTGTAGAGGGTGAGCCCCTGTTTTAACGGGATTTGAGAATCGTGTAGAGGGTGAGCCCCTGCCTTAACGGGATTTAGAAACTGTGTAGAGAGTGAGCCCCTGCCTTAATGGGATTGGGAACCGTGTAGAGGGTGAGCCCCTGCCATAACGGAATTGGGAACCGTGTCGATGGGTGAGCCCCTGCCTTAACGGGATTGAGAACCGTGTAGAGGGTGAGCCCCTGCCTTAACGGGATTTAGAAACTGTGTAGAGAGTGAGCCCCTGCCTTAATGGGGTTGGGAACCGTGTAGAGGGTGAGCCCCTGCCATAACGGAATTGGGAACCGTGTAGATGGGTGCGCCCCTGCCTTAACGGGATTGGGAACTGTATAGGGGGTGAGCCCCTGCCTTAACGGGATTTAGAAACCGTGTAGAGGGTGAGCCCCTGCCTTAACGGGATTGGAAACCGTGTAGAGGGGGAGCCCCTGCCTTAACGGGATTGGGAACCGTGTAAAGAGTGAGCCCCTGCCTTAATGGGATTTGAGAACCGTGTAGAGGGTGAGCTCCTGCCTTGACGGGTTTGGGAACCTTGTAGAGGGTGAGCCCCTGCCTTAACGGGATTGGGAATCGTGTAGAGTGTGAGTCCTTGCCTTAACGGGTTTGTGAACCGTGCTAGTGAACCGTGTAGAAGGTGAGCCCCTGCTTTAACGGAATTGTGAACCGTGCTGGTGAACCGTGTAGAGGGTGAGCCCCTGCTTTAACGAAATTGTGAACCGTGCTTGTAAACCGTGTAGAGGGTGAGCCCCTGCTTTAACGGACTTGTGAACCAAGCTTGTGAACCGTGTAGAGGGTGAGCCTCTGCTTTAACGGACTTGTGAACCGTGTAGAGGGTCAGCCCCTGCTTTAACGGACTGTGTGGGATTGTTCTGTCAGTGATTCTATTAAGGTTTATGTTTGGTGGGGTTATGATGATAGCTAAGAATTGATGGTATGATGATTGATGGCCTGTTGGGGAAATGATAATTCCTACTGGCTAGGTTAAAGGCTGAGAGTTAATGATCTGCTGAGGATATGAGAACTCCTACTGGCTTGGATAATGGTTGATGTGCGGGTTGATGATTTGCGACGGAAATGAGAATTCCTACTGGCTAGGATAATGGCTAAGGGTTGATGCTAAGGAAGTGAAAGTCTTTGAGAAGACATAGAGAGAGAGAGTTTTGGTGTGATCTTTTTTTTTTTTTTTGAAAAGAAGTACTTTTGGCTGGCCTCTTTCTTCTTGAGAGATGATCGAGTTACGTTCTCTCTGTTCTCGAACATCGTGTATGAATTTTGGACTTTGCCTCTTGCTCAGCTTCCGTGGCATTTTTTCTCTTGTCACTAGGGTGCGATTCTGCTTATTGTTTCCTGACTTCGTGAGAGAAGAATTTTTTATGCCTGCATCATTTTCTGTTTTTTGATGCCCTTATTCCTCATTGATTGATTGAAAGCTTTTTGATGCATTTTTTTTGCAAGGTCAGCAGCCTTCTTCACCCAAGACGTAACCCTGGGCTTTTTAGCCTAGCTGTCACTCTTAGTGTGGCTCTCGCTGCCATCTTTTTTCCTTTTCTGTTTTTTCAATATTCTTTTCTTTTGGCACTATGGGATCTATCCTCTTTTCTACTCTTTCAACTTTTTCTTGTACCCACTTTGTCAGGTTTTCTGAGCATCATCATTCTTGCGATTTTGAGAATGTTTACTTTGGAAGTTCGCATTTGACATCGTCGTGCTGTGTTTGTGATTTTTGGTCCGAGAACCTTTGGGAGCGTATCTTGAAGACTTCTTGGGCGATGAGAAGCTAAGCCAAAAGTCCCTTTTGTAGGGGCTTGTTCCCTGTGTTTTTTACGAAATTTTCTCGTTCCAGTCTTTCTCTGATATCTTCTTAAAGGGGGCTTTTTGGTTTTGGAGAAGGCTTGAGTTTGTCTGTAGGAAGGACTTTAGTATGTATCTATGGAAAGGCTTGGGTTAGCGCCTGTGGAAAGGGCTTGGATTGGTGCATGTGGAAAGGGCTTTGGATTTGCCTGTAAAAAGGGCTTGGGATAGGTGCCTAT
Source organism: Lonicera japonica (assembly GCA_021464415.1). Taxonomy (NCBI): domain Eukaryota; kingdom Viridiplantae; phylum Streptophyta; class Magnoliopsida; order Dipsacales; family Caprifoliaceae; genus Lonicera; species Lonicera japonica. The sequence continues at coordinate 34,444,995 of CM038465.1, read as the reverse complement.
AGAAAGGGCTTGGGATTTGATTTGTCTTTCTGGGAGGATTTGTGATGTGATTTACCTCTTTGGGAGGACATGTGAAGTGATTCGCCTCTCTGGGAGGACATGTGAAGTGATTCGCCTCTCTGGGGGGACATGCGATCTCATCATGACGATCTGGTCGGTGATGGTGGTGTGACTAATCATCGAGGTATATACCAGGACGCAGTGGTGAAGCCTGTCTGGTAGGCCATGAAGCTTAGTGCCTATGTATTCTTAGACTGGTGCGCGGTACACTTATGCAAGTGTTCATGTGTGTGCACTATGCAAATGCTTATGCCATGCTTCCCTACATTTCAAGTATTCGCATACTTCTTAAATCATCGCACCGACATTTTAAAAACTTGGTTTTGAAAAGGTTTTGAATCTTGAGTTGCCTGATTTATGGAGTATGTTACGCTACTTAAAATTGCCTAAATGCAGATGCATGCATGCAAGACCAACCATTTTTCGAGAATATAGCAACACTGAAAAGGCAAATATTGATTTCTGGTCAAAGGTGAGTGAGTGCAAGGTGATATCGGTCACAAGAGAAATGGCATGCTTCCGTCTTGGGATTCTGCTGATCTTGCTTCATGCTTCTATCTTTGACAAGCTGCTCTCTTTTTCTTGATTCTCGGGCCTATCAAAATCCATCCGAGTTTACCATTTTTGCTCATACCCACAGTCTCAGGAGGCTTACCGATGTTCTGCATTTTTATGAGTGGGTGTGGAAATACTTGATTTTTGAGAGAGGTATGGGCTTTCATTTGCTAAACCAATTGACTTGATTCTACCTTCAGGGTTTTTGATTCTGCTGATAGGACAACAACAGGGTCGTGATGATGTGGGTTGAGACCCTCAGTGAAAATGGAGAGGCTAGTCTTGGGGGAGTTGTTCGGGTCTTTTTGTCGATACCCTCAGTAGATGTACCCTCGCCACCCTTAATATGTGTGAATGATGATGGTGAGGTTAGTCTTCGGGGAGCTGTTCTGGTCTTCTTGTCGAAACTCTCAGTGCATATACCCTCTACACCCTCAATGTATGCGAACAATAATGGTGAGGCTAGTCTTCAGGGAGCTGTTCGGGTCTTCTTGTTAATACCCTCAGTGCATATACCCTCTACACCCTCAGTGTATGTGAACGATGACGGTGAGGCTAGTCTTCGAGGAACTGTTATGATCTGCATCAAGGACGGCTTGAGGGTTATGGTTTTGAAGGGATTGGTTATGTTTAAGGTTCAACCAGGCGGTTTCGGGATCTTGCGGCGGTGGTACAACGATTTTGGCTAGGGCACGTGAAGTGGGTGGTTGATGTTGATATGAACTGGGAGGCGAGTGTTAGGTGGAGCTACTGGGTCTTGAGTTTGGTTGCCATCAGTTGGGTATGGATTTAGAATTTTTGGTTTAGTTCAGCAGGTGTTCTGACAATGATTAGGGCTCAAGATAGGCTTGGGTGGCTAGTTGGTGATCTTTCATGATGGCTACAAACTCAATCAGATCATGGATTAGATGATAGAGGTGTTCAAGGGTTAAGGTGCCACCCTCCGTTTGTGGGAGAACGGGACCAGGCGGCGGACCCGCTACATGAGAAGCTTCACCGTAATTACCCTCAGTATCGTCGACCCCGATTTGATGAAGTAGTAGCTCGGTGTTGCAATGAGGAGGCATGATCGGTAGTGAATCTGATCTCGTGAGTCGTCTAGTTTGCCCGCAGTAGATAATCGGAGTGTGGTGAAAAATGGGAAGAAAGAAGTCGGGGATTTGACCGAAAAATCAATATTTTGCCATGGGTTGCATAATTCTCGAAAAACTATGACTCGACAGAAAAATAAAATCGAAAACCACTTTTTGGTGATCAGCGAAAACAGACCGACGGTAACAACTTGAGAGCCCAGTGGATAGGTTGAGGGTAAGAATATGAATTCCCGAGGTGCCCTTATAACCTTCCAATTTTAAAAAATTCATTTTCAGAAAATTCATTTTAGAAAATGACTCGATTTTTTAGAAATATTTTAAAAAATATTTTTTAAAAAATCGGAAAGTTCTCTCCTCTTAGAGTTGCTTTTCATGGAAATAGTGACAGGGAAATTCTCACTAACGAGTTTTAGTGAGGGATTTCTACGGACGGGGTTGGACAGCCACCGACCGTACTTGCTAAACCAAGATTGGTATGCATGACAAGGCCTTTTGTTCACTAATCTCACGACCGACGGTCAAGAAAACATGCAGAAATTCGTGTGTACTAGGCTGACACACCCTATATGCAAGCGTGGTTGAAAAGGGTAAGGTTTAAGGCTCCCTCCTATTTGGCTAGGTCTTGCTATATACCCCAAAGGCGAGTACGTGCAAGGACCTTTTGATATACATTCTGGGTACGTGAGTGTTCTCGTCACTCGATATACCTCAGTTTGGTACTTGGCCAAGAAGAGTGGTCCCATGCGCTTTCGGCTAGTGTAGACCCGCAAGTCCACGGCCTAGTCACGACTTTAGTCCCGAGGTTGATAGGGTAAATTCACACTCGCGATAATGCATGATGATAGTGAGTGCGTGCAAAATAACAATTATGGAGGTATATTATGATAAGCGCTTTAGGGTTTGTTCGAGTATTTTTAATTTTTATTTATGAAAAAAAATCTCCTCAAACAATTATTACAAACAAAAAAGGAATCAAGGTATCCACCTAAATCGCATCTATGTTATCCTAAGACTAAAGCCAAAAAAGAAAGCATGCAAACATAAACAATTATCCACGCATATTCTACTCTTGTTTAGAGTCTAATCCTCTTAAAAAAAATCCCCAGCAAAGTTGCCACTGTGAGAACCCGCGTTCTCGACGCCCGAGGGTCCCTGTGGGCGGCTACTCCGTTTGTTGCTTTGGAAATCAGTTTTGAAAAGAATAAGAGTCACCAGTTTGTTTTACTAAACAAACAAAAAAGGTTTGTGTAAAAGAGACGTATTTATGGACTAATTATCCTCTTATACACAATACATGCGAAACCAGTTGATTCGAGGGTTCGGGGATTAAGTTACGAATTGGGAAGGTGTTAGGCACCCAATTCGCCATTTCGGTCTCTTGAGTAGGATATGCGTGTGTTATAATTCAATTCTTGCATGCTATTACTATTACTTTATAGCTTTTCGTGCTTGCCTTAGAAATCGGGATTTTGGGGTTGGGATGAAAACGATGTGTTTCCTAGTTCGCCCATGATTTTAAAAATAAGTGTGTGTGTGTGTGTGTGATTTGAAAAAAAAGAGTTTGATAATAATATATGTAGTGAAACAAGTGATTTTGTAAAGTATTGGGCTTTTCGAAAACTGATTCAATGTGGAATCTTATCCTCGATATGATATGAGGCGAGTTAACCGATCGTATACCATAGTCTATTGATTAAACCGGTATAGATGGCACTAGTGCTCTCATAATAAAGAATTTATCACATACACACCGCAATCTATGAGTTAGATTGGATATATAGCGATTTTCGATTCCTTCGTATAACAATACAGCTAATCCGAGCTTTTGAAAAAGTAAGAAAGTAATAATCCTATTTTTGGAATTGGATTAGGGTTTATTATACGCATTTGGTTTTGAAAAACAACTTAATTGAAAAAGGGTTTGAAAAGCTATTAAGTGACAGAAATTATGCAAACAAGAATATAAATTATAAAACTGACGAATAAATAAAAGAAGAGAGAGAAAATTATACCCGAGCCTCCTTAGAGGGAGAGAATAAGGATCTTTTGGTGTGTACCACGAAATCCCATTGATTGTTGATGAAAATAATGAATAGAGGGGGGGGGGTCTATTTATAGTTGTCAAAATACTTGGAGAGCAAGAAAAGAGATTGCGATTAGGACTCCTGGAAATTATCGCGAAACCTTCCCACCGTTGGATCATCCTGATTTTTAGATATATGTTGGGAATAGAACTCTTCTAGATTGTGTAAAAATTTCAAGTCGATCAAATCTCGGGAAGGTTCCCTTTCGTTTTGATTGGTACGAAGAGTTTGTGTCCGCGTAGGAAAGTACTTGTTGTAGACAAGGTCCCTTGTTTGCACGACAAGTCAGGTTCTAACCGTTGGACCATGCTGAATTTTGGATATGCATTGCCAATATAAGTCTTCTAGACTCTGTAAAAATTTGAAGACGATCGGAGTTCGGGAAGGACTCGGTTCCTCGAATTGTTTTCCCTCCAAATGTTTTCTAGCTTGTTTCCAAATTTGAGGTCGATCGGAATTCGGGAAGGCCAATATTTATTTTAATTTGCAACGAAGGACAAATTGTTTCTTGATGATCCCATGTCCGACAAAGATGAATTTTGAATATGTTCTTCCCCACAATAAGGCCCATCTACTTACCAAACCTTAAACCATTTTAACTTCGAGAAGACCTCCATTTGATCACCCAAAATAAACTCATGATTTTCTGAATTTTCGGAGATCCGACTGTCGGATTGAGCTGATTTTCGAGTATGCTACTCCTCATTGTAAAGTATAACAACTCTCAAAGTTTGAGGATGATCAAAAATGCGTAACTCTCCTTTCACAAGTTTCCAGGAGTTTTGACGATTTTCGGTTCTGGCAATTTTCGATAATTTTGTAACTCCTCATCCGGGGTCCTTTTGGCTTTCTTCTTTGACCTGTATCACATGTACATAGTTTTTGTGCATCCAAAAATGCTCGTGCATGCATGCGTGTTCATTTCTTTGAAAAATCAGAATTCTTGCGGGTGTCGCAAAATGAAGTGTTCACAAGTGTATCGACAAGAAGACCCGAACAGCTTTTCAAAGGCTAGCCTCTCCATTCATCATTCGCACATGCTGAGCGTGCCGAGGGTACACACACCGAGGGTGCCGGAGGTACATGCATTGAGTGTATCGACAAGAATACTAGAATAGCTCTCCAAAGACTAGCTTCTCCATTAATCTTTCCCACACATTGAGGGTGCCGAGGGTACATACACTGAGGGTGCTGAGAGTACACACGCTGAGGGTGCCGATGGTACACGCATTGAAGGTGTCGAAGGTATATGTACTAAAGGTAATAAATGAGAAGACCTGTACGACTCTCCAAGGACTAGCCTCTACATTTATCATTTACACTGAGGGTGCCCTACCCACACCATAAAGACCTTCTAGTTGTCCTATCAGCAGAACCAGAAACTCTATCTCTGAAGATAGAATCAAGTCAACAAAATCAATCGGTTTAGCAACTGAAGGCCCTGCCTCTCTCAAAGATCAAGCCAGCCCACATCCAGTCATGAAAATACAGAACATAGGTAATCCTCCTGAGACTGAGGGTATAAGGAAAAGCAGCATCGCGCACGGGTTCTGACAAGCTCAAGAATCAAAAAGGAGATAGCAACTTGTCAAAACAGTAGCATGATGCTGGATCAACCGAATCCTAAGATGAAAGCATGCCATTTCTCCTGTTAACGATATTACCTTGCACTCACTCACTAATTGATCATAAATCAATATTTGCCTTTTTAGTGATGCTATGTTCTCGAAAAATGGTCGGTTTTGCATGCTTACATCTACACGTAGATAATTTCAAGTAGAGTAACATACTTCATAACTCAGGCAACTCAAGATTCATAACCTCTTCAAAACCAAGTTTTCAAAACGATGGTATAATAATTTAAGAAGTATGCGAGTACTTGAAATTTAGGAAAGCATGGTATAAGCATTTGCATAGTGCATACACATGAACACTTGTATAAGTATAACGGGCACTGGCCTAAAAAGAGATAAGCACCAGACTCCATGACCTGCCAAACAGGCTTCACCACCGCATCCTGGTGTATACCTTGAGGATTAGTAACATCACCATCACAACGCTAATCAACGCACTCCAGATCATTAAGATAAGATCACAAGCCCTCCCAGAGAGGCGAATCAATTCACATGTCCTCCTAGAGAAGTAAATCATTTCATAAAGTCTCCCAGAGAGGTGAATCACTTCGCATGTCCTCCCAGAGAGGCAAATCATTTCGCATTCCTCTCAGAGAGGCGGATCATTTCACAAAGTCTCCCAAAGAGGCGAATCACTTCGCATGTCCTCCCAGAGTGGCGAATCACTTTACAAAGTCTCGTAGAGAGGCGAATCACTTCACAAAGCCTCCCAGAGAGGCGAATCACTTCACAAAGTCTCGCATAGAGGCGAATAACTTCGCATGTCCTCACAGAGAGGCGAATCACTTCACAAAGCCTCCCAGAGAGGCGAATCACTTCGCATGTCCTCCTAGAGAGGTAAATCATTTCACAAAGTCTCCCAGAGAGGCAAATCACTTCACATGTCCTCTCAGAGAGTCGAATTACATCACAAATCCTCCCAGAGAGGCAAATCACTTCACAAGCCCTTTGTACAGGCAAATCAAATCCCAAGCCCTTTCTACAGGAACTAATCTAGGCCCCTTTTACAGGCACCAACCCAAGCCCTTTTCACAGGAAAATCCAAGCCCTTTCTACAGGCACATACTAAAGCCCCTCCCACAGGCAAACTTAAGCCCTCTCTAAAATCAAAAAATCCCCCTTGAAAGGATATTAGAGAAAGACTGGAATGAGAAAATTTTACAAAACACAGCAAACAAACCCCACAAAAGGATCTTTGGCTCAGTTTCTTATCTTCTAAGATAAGCTTTCAAGATATACTCCCAAAGGTTCTCAGACAGAAAATCACAAACACGGCACGATGATGTTAAATGCGAACTTCTAAGGCAAACATTCTTAAATTGCAAGGACAATGATGCTAAAAAAACTTGACAAAGTGAGAAGGAACAAAGTGGGTGCAAAAAAAATTTGAAATAGTAGAAAAGAGGATAAATCCCACAGTGCCAAAAGAAAAGAATATTGAAAAAACAAAAAAAATGGGAGGAGATGGCAGCGAGAGTCACACCAAGAGTGACAGCTAAGCCAAAAGGCCCAAGGCTTCGTCTAAGGTGAGGAAGGCTGCTAACCATGCAAAAGAAAAAAAAAGTAAGCTGTATAAAAAAGCTTTCAAATAATCAAGGAGGAATAAGGGTATTAAAAAATAGAAAATGATGCAGGCGCACAAAAATTCTTCTCTCACGAAGTCAGAAAATAATAGACAGAATCGTACCCTAGCTAGTGACACGAGAAAAATTCCATGGAAGCAAAGCAAGAGACAAAGTCCAAAAATCATGCACGAGGTTTGAGAATTAAGATAACATAACTCGATTTTTCTTCAAAGAAAAAAGAAGCCAATCAAAAGTTCTTAAAAAATGTATCACACCAAAACTTTCTCTCTCTATCTCTCTATGTATGCTCAGAGACTGTCACCCCCTAAGGAAATTATCAACTTTCGTCACCTCAACATATCATCAATCACCCACATCTCAGCCCCACATCATCATATTCCCAGCAGATCACCAACTCTTAGCCTTTATCCTAACTAATAGAATTCAACATATCCTCAGTAGACCACCATTCATCATATCCCCAGCAGATCACCAACCCTCAACATTTATCCTAACCAGTAGGATTCATCATATACTCAGTAGACCACCATTCATCATATCCCCAGCAGATCATCAACCTTCAGCCCTCATCCTAATCAGTAGGAATCCTCATTCCCTAGTAGATCATCAATTCACATTTCTCCAGCAACTTTTATCCTAAATCACCAACTTCCTTCACCAAAAAAAAATCTCCAGCACACCAACAACCATCAACTTAGATCAGCTGCCCTCATCCCTTCTCAACACCCTAATCAAATTATTGATAGAATCGTCCCTACCGATGGGAGTATATCTGCTCAACAGCCCTATCAAATTATTGACAGCACCGTCCCTACCGATGGGAGTACATCAGCTTAACACCGCAATCAAATCGTTGACAGAACCGTCCTTACCGATGGGAGTACATCAGCTCAACACCCCAATCAAATCGTTGACAGAACCGTCCCTACCGATTAGAGTACATTAGCTCAACACCCCAATCAAATTATTGACAGAACCGTCCCTACAGATGGGAGTACACTAGCTTAACACCCCTATCCCTACCGATGGGAGTACATCAGCTCAATACCCCAATCAAATTGTTGACAGAACCGTCCCTATCGATTGGAGTACATTAGCTCAACACCTCAATCAAATCGTTGACAGAACCGTCCCTATCGATGGGAGTACATTAGCTCAACACCCTAATCAAATTGTTGATAGAATCATCTCTACCGATGGGAGTACATCAGTTTAACACCCTAATCAGAATCGTTGATAGAGCCGTCCCTACCGACGGGAGTACATCAACTCAACACCCAATTAAAATTATTGACAGAACCGTCCCTATCGATAGGAGTACATCAGCTCAACACCCAACCAATTTCATTAACAAAACCTCTTCAGCCAATGGGACTATAGACGAATGAAGTCACAGTAAAGCACAGTGCATGTCCCAAACAGTCCAAAAATCACCCATCCTTCCAAAGAAGAGATAAACAACATAGCACGATATCATTCGCATAGCACTGATTTTAAAATATTACTTGTAATTCATGCAACTGCCGCAAAATGATGCGTTCTCATTGTCGTCCAGGTTTCTTTGCTTCACAAAGAACCCAGGTTGAGAGGGTCTGTGAACACCTCATTTTGTAACCCCCGCAAGAATCTTGAACTCTAAGAAAATGGGCACACATGCATGTACAAGCATTCCTAGATGTATACATACCATATACAAGCGATACAGGTTAAAGAAGAAAGCTGAAAGGACACCTGGATAAGAAGTTACGAGAATTATCGGAAGCCGCCAGAACCGAAAACCATCAAAACTCTTGAAAACTTGTGAAAGTAGAGTTACCAATTTCTTATCATCCTAAAATTTTGATGGTTATTATATATTTCCACAAGTAGCAACATACTAAAAAAATGCTCAATCTGACAGCCGGATCTCTGGGAATTTAGAAAACTGAGAGTTTACTTCGGGTAATCAAAAGACAACCTTCACGAAGTCCAAATGATCTCAAATTTGTTCAATATATAGGGTATAAGTGGGAAACAACGTACTAAAAAATCAGATTGATCCGATCATTTGTTTACCAGGAATTAAAGAAACCGCGTACGGACACACACCCCCAAGGGTGTGTCCCCACAACACACGAAGGTGTGTGTCATGAGGACAAACTCATTAGAGGGTGTGTCCTCATGCCAAACACCTGTGTGTATCGTGGGAACACAAGCATTTGGGGCTTATGTCCGTGGATAAACCCCTCATAGCCAATTTTTCGTTTTTTCTTGTTTTGATACTTCCCGACCTCCTAAAAACATGAAATTTTTTTGGAGAGCTAGGAAATGTTACTGGTAATAATATATTAAAAAATTAGCCCCATCCAACGGTCGAATATTTGAAAATTCAAAAATCGAGAAATCAATTTGAAAAATCAAACGGAGGCCTTTCCGATGTCCAAAAATTCTAAAATTTGGACAGTAGGTAGGTCCTAACATGGGTAATAACATGTTAAAAATAAGATTAATCTGATGTTTATTTTGGCTGGAATTGCAAAAAAAACGTCACACGTGTAAATCAGGGGCTTGTCCGTGGACAAACACTTTCAGCTCAGCCCATTAATTAATTTACAGCTATAAATACACCTGCATTGACCCCATTTGAGGCATTAGTCAGCTCTAGGACTTCGGGAAGAGTGCTGTAAAATAGTATTATACTATTTTCGAGGCTCTTAGGTATTTTTTATATCAGTCCGGCTTTAATTTTTTTATCTGTCTTTATTTTTATGAGTTATAATTGATCAATTGCAAGTAAAAATTGCTGTTTATCTCAAAATCAGTCCATATTTCATATTTAAACCCCGTTTTCAAAACCAAAGGCGTAGAAAGAGATGTAAACCAATTTTAAACATATTTTTATCAATTAATTTCACAAAATTCTGGTTTTATCAGTCTCGGTTTACGAAAAAATCAATACACGTTTGTATCCGATTTAATCTATAAATCGCGGTGCTTACCTAAATATCCAATATGAGAGTACTGGACTCGTCAACACCGGTTTAAATTATTAAACTGTGGTACACTATTGTCGAACGAATCTCGATGATTGCCGGATATCCGATTCCAAATTGAATTAGCTTCCGAAAAGCCCTAGATCTTTTCAAAAACACTTGTTTTGCTATCTATCATTATAAAGATAATTTTTTTCAAATCACACACACATCAATTTCTAAAATCAATGGGCGAAATACGAAGCACATGGTTTTCATCCCCACCCCAAAATCCTATTTTTCCTAAAACTATGGACCGATATGCAATAATATCAATTAACATACAAATGTTCGATTATAATTCCACGCATATCCTACTTAAAAACTGAAAGGGCGAATTGGGGTGCCTAACACCTTCTCGATTCATAACTTAATCCCCGAACCCTTTGAATCAACTGGTTTCGCATTTATTGTGTTTATGAGGGCGTTTAATCCATAATTGTTTCTCTTTTACAAAGACTTTTTTTTTGTTTAATAAAATAAACTGGCGACTCTGATTCCTTTGCAAACTTTGCAAATTGTCGCCTTTTTCTCTATAATAAAATGAACCGTTTTTTGAAATTTAAAATCGGGAGACCGGAGGAATCGCCGCCATGGGGGCCAGGCGTTGAGAATGCAGGTTCTCACAACTGTCATTTAAATTAAATTATTGACAATTATATTAAATAACTTCTCAATCCTTGAACTCACTACTTAACTTATTTGTCATTTTGGATTAACATAATCTAGCTGCAGGGTTTGACATGATCAAAACTTATAAACTTCTCAAGGGGTTATCATTAATCCCTATACCTGAACCTGAACCTGAACCTGGACTTCGTTAATAATTAATATTCATCATACATATAGTGTCGTTATCCAATTCATGGGGCTTATTGATTCATAAATGAACCTCACTCTTAATGAGTAAAAAAACCTAAACACTACATATATATGTCTATTAGTTATTTCAAGATTAAGAGTATAATCAATCATAATAATCATGGGATTTTAATAGTCAGTATAAAAACAATTAACCCAAACTGGTTCTGTTCAATACACACAAAGTGTATTAGCACAATGAGTTGAAACTATACAATTTCCTGTAGTCAAGATAAACGACTAAAACTTGTGCTACAATCATATCGATGGGTGTTCAATTCCATCTAAGACTATGAACCACTAAACTTTTTTTTAACAAGAACTGATGTTATGATCCTCTGAGTGTAAGCTAAACTTTACATATCAAATCATCTACTATATAAAATAAAAGATAAAAACTTGCACAATATTTAAACAAATAACATAATGTAACCATTGCCCATAAAGATTCTCATTAAAATAGTAAAATCGAATTTATATAACATATAAAAACCAATAATAATAATAATAAAAACATGGCTTTTAATATATCACTCTAACACTTGTTGCTGCTTATTTGCTTAATTTTAAGATTTATTTTTGCCAGAGGTGCGAAACATCAAAGCACATAACATAAGTGAGAATATCATAGAGAAGAGAGAGAAATTTGTGACCTGATGAGTTGGCAGTGCCCCCTAGGCATTCTATGGGAGTGGTGTTCTATGGTTGTATACGTAGCATTGTCCAACAACAGTGATGGATCATGTGGGGGGGGGGGGGGGGGGGGGCGTCGCCACCCCAATTTTTTTTTTAAAATAGATTAGATATAGTAGAAATTTTGTATTTATAAAAAAATTATAAATATTTGTCCCCCCAAATTATTTTGAAAAGATTAAGTATGGCCCCTTCAACTATTTATATTGACATATTATATATGTTATATTTTTGCGTTAACTTGCTTTATTATTTAATGGTAAAATTTAGTTTAAATAATTTTTGTGATAATTATTTCTTGCCGTCGGTTTATTTATATTCTCGTCCCCGCAAACCTAAAATCCTGGTTCCGTCCGTGTCCAACAATACTCTTTATTTGAGTCAGTTAATCATTATTTTAGTTGTTCTTTATTTTCTAGTGTTTGTCTGTTTAATTTTTTTCCATTTGGTTGCAGAAAAATCAAAGTTGGTTTAAAATAATTTTTTTTTATAATGAAACTTGTACATGAGAACAAAAATGTGAAAATTAAATATAGCCGTAGAATATATTAATTATTCCTTCCATCTTAAATTAATAATCTTACACTGACTTTGGTACTAATTTTCAAATAATCAAATGTGGATGATACAAATTGGGATAGTTAATATGAGATATACTGAAAACAAAAGTCGATCAAACTTAAAAAAAGAAGTAGTTGGCATTCGACCATGGGAAAGGAGCAAAAAGAAAAAAAAAAAAAGAAAGAAGAAAGAAGAAGAAAGAGAGAATAGAAAGGGGAACAATGCGGTCAACGTCTCATTTTTTATTTGAGGTAGGGGAAAATACCCTATTGAGTGCCTAGCTACTTAATTTTAATCATGTTTCAATTATGTTTGTGTGAACATACTTATAATTATATTTGTGTGCATCCATCTTTGTTCTTACAATAAAATATGATTATCGCTTGTATCTTGTTTTTTATACAATGATGTGTTATTGATTTGCTTGTTATGAAAAAATTGGATAGAGCTCATGTATTGTCTAAGATCATACTAGGCATCATGCTCACCCCAATATACTTTTGCAGGTTTGATTTTGACCGGGATAAAATTGGAAGATTAAAGTGACGAAGTTCTTACAAAATTTTATTAATATTAAATTGTTGAATATGATTTCTTTATTTAGTTGTGATGGATGTGGGACGCTTAAATCCTCAAACCAATTATTTTTGTATTATAAAATATTTATTATTATTGCAAGTTGGACTTTATCATTAAATTTTAGAATTATTTATTGTTCACTCAAAATGCTATTATTTTATTAAAAATTTTCCTTTCACGTCCCGAAAATCGGGTCGTTACGCCATTCTCTAAGATTTGATTTGACGGCTTGAATCATCCTATTTCTTAAACAAATATTATAAACAATGACCATAGTTGACGGAAAAGCAAGACCCACCTAATTGAGTGGTTCTTTAACTTTAGGTGAGATAATTATTTCGTCCAGAGAGATTGTAAAAAAATCAATAATAAGTTTTCTTTTTGCTTTTTAAGTTAGATTGATGAATCACAATAATGCTTGGCAGCGGCAGCCACGAACCGCGAGTGGAGATTAGTCGAGGTGCGCGGAAGCTGGCCCGGATACCCCGTGAGAAACGAAAAAAAAAAAAAAAACACCTAATCCTTTCTCTCCCACTTCTTATGCCTGCGAGCATTATCAATGTATTATAAGATTATTGTCTAAATAAACAAAATTAGGTATATATATAAATATACTGGGAAGCAAAAAATAATAAAATATCGACATCTTTGTTAATAATTTCAAAATAAGAGTAACCGATATAATGAAGAATCGGCTCGAGGTTTGAATTTGGTTTCACGTATTTAAATTGTAAAAAAATAGAAATATACTGGAAGCCAAAAATTAATTATTATCTGTAAAATATAACTCTCCGATTTTAAAGATAAAAAAAAGTCAAGAAACAGCTTTTGATTTCGTGTTTTCAAAATCTAAAACCAAAAATACGGAAAATCAAGATTGTAATTTTGATAATACTCTTTAAGTTTTCAAAGCTGAAATAATTTTCTTCGAAGTTAACGGCAAGAGTGCATCTCGACTAGACATTCAAAGTCTTTAGCGGTGTCCAATACGGCTAACATATTTATCTGAAAAGGTACTTTTGGAATAAATTAAGGACACAACTTTTTTTTTTTCTACTAATGCCAACGAAAAGTCAAAAAGATCATAAACATAGAAAAATATGATACTGCTAAATATTAGAATATGATAATAAAATATTTTTATATATCTAAATAAAGTAGATCGTACTTCAAGAAAATTGATAGTCTCATGTTAAATTAGGTATTACATATATTTAACAAACATTGATCGGCATGGGAAAACAACATTTGGTGATGTATTAAGGTCTCGTTTGGTTTAAGGAATGAAAGTCAATTCCCTTATCTTTCTCATAGATGTGGGAAACTAAAATTCGTGATAAGTTTCCTTTTTTGTGTTTGGGAAAGTATAAAAAGTATTTAGTTAGGGTTATGGTTGCCCAAAATTTTTATAATAAATACTGGAAAATCACGAGAGAAAATTAATTTTATAAGTTTTGAGAGGAATGACTTTACCCCCTACTCTCCCTTTGTAAGTGTTTCCGAAATTTGTGCTTACCAAACAAAGAAAAGAAAAATACTTTCTTTTCCTGAGTACTCAAATCTGTGAACCAAATGTGGCCTTAAGGTTAAGTCATACCAAGAAATATGATGAAAAACATAAACAAAGTATGCAATTTGATACCCATTCCCCTCATGTCAGTCCATACTCAAAGCCCAAACAAAGTTTTCAAAGCAAATTATGTAGTAACCAGTCGAGCCAGATCAACAATTCAGATGTTATTAGGGAAAAAATGTCATTGTGGATGGGTAGCAAGGAAGCCATAACCGAGCCAGAAGTGATACATAGCTAATAGATAGTGTTAATCCTTGTTTAAAAAAACTCACGGACATGAATTTGGACAATGAAGAAAAATAATAATTCCTGAAATCAATACTAGGAACGATGAAGGGGTACGCAACTTTTTCAGTACATTAATGGAAGAACCTGTATCCATAATGATAAACGCGTAATTTTGTAGTCGCTAACGCTCTTTTGATTGTGTTTATCGCGTTTATTTTAGCCTAGATTAATTAAATTAATCCACTTCTTGTGCACACACTCAAAATATCAAGAATTGCTTTAACATGGCTCAAAGTAGCCTTTTCTAGTGTCTTGATTATGCCCATAGATTTTGGAAGCAAGTTGGAGAGCTTTGGGAAGTGTACAAGAGAGATAGAAGCCAAAAGAGAAGAATCAAGTCTCCCGAAGTAGTCCTCTGATAAATCAGAGGAGCCTCTGATTGATCAGAGCCCACCTTTTAGTGCAAAATCTCCCCTCTGGTCGATCAGAGGGTGCTCTGATCGATCAGAGCCCACCTTTAGAGCCAAAATCTCCGCTCTGATCGATCAGAGGAGCCTCTGATCGATCAGAGACCTCCCAGAATGCACAGTACAGCCCCCAAAAGCAGCTTTTCTTCCCTTTTGATGCATTGAAACTCACCATAAAGGCTGGACTTTCTATTTCTAGATAGGATCAGGTGTTTTTCCTTTGGATCTTTAGAAAAGTGTACTAGAATACTCATTTTTGGGCATTGCTCTCCCATTATTTAATTGCTCTTTGTCCCTCATGTAAAGGATGTAATTTTTCTAGATCTAGATTCAAGTAATATAAGAAATTTTCCTGCACTTTCTCTATCTATCACTTATGTAAGAAATCTAGTTAGAGAAACTCTTGAGAGAAATGGAAATCCCTTTAATGGTTTTTGTTTATACAACTATCATGGAGTAGTTTCATTGCTAAGGCTAGAAGATGAAGTTTGCATTGCATTAATTATGTAAGTTTGTTTCTCATTCCATTGTTAGTATTGTTAAATACTTGTTGAATCCTTCATCTTCTCCATTCAATCAACCATTCATAAGCTAGTAAGATAATCCTCATAAGGTGATTAGACTTTGTATGCCTTGTATACATAGATCTCAAGCATTAATGAGGAGATGATATATTTGTGTATTTCTTATTAGCCTATGTCCATTCTTTCTATGATTGAGATACTTTACATTGCCAAGCATATTTAGTCTTTGAATATTCATAGAAATACCATAAATTTGAGACTCCAATCCTTGAATGCTTTAATGATATGTTGAGTCTTTTTACACTTTATGTGATTTTGAGGCTCAATATTTTCTTAGTTAGAGTGTTGCCAAGGAGGATCTATTAAGTTTATGCCATAATCAACTACACTAATCACCTTAAGGATTCAATTTGTATTTATCAAATGTGTCTAAACCGGATGATTTAATCTCCACCTAGACCTCCCAATCTTAGACAAATGAAATGTTATGATTTATTGTGCTAAACTTTTTAGTTGGCCATTTTCATAATCAAGTCAATTGCCCAGGGAAAACTAACAATGAATTCTCAATGCCTAGTTTAATTTTATGCCTTTTCTTTTGGTGTATCTCAAGTTTGCATCTTGGTTGGACATTATATGGGAATAGGTTGCACTTGCTTCACGCCCTTTGTTACTAGATAAAAATGAGAGATACATTTGTGTTGAGTTTTACTTACACCTTTTCTTTATATGGCAATTATATGGGAATGGGTTGCTCTTGCTTCACACCCTTTTGCTTAGAAAAGTATAAGATACTTAACACTTAGGAATTGCATTAAGAATTTTGAATGAGATTAATTTTACATAACATTGCAAAGCAAATGAATTCTATAATGCCTTAGCCTTTTCTTATCAATTGATACATCACTTTAATTTTTATTGCAAGACTTTAAAATCAACAACTAAAATCAACCAATCAAATTCTCTTGAACAAAGCCTTGGACTCGTAATCACCACATCGTCTTTTCGACTATCCTTGTAGTTCGACACTTGGACTTACCAAGTATTATAACTTGACAACCTACACTTGGGTTCCTAAGCGCGGAAGTATTTTCGGGCGCGTCAAATTTTTGGCGCCGTTGCCGAGGATACGGCGAAAGAAGGATTACGGGTTTTGTACAAAAATCTGCTTTGTAAGTATTTCTTCTCCCTTTGTGAATAAGTTTTTCTCGCTTATTATTTTCTTCTTTTATAGGTGGCAATTTTCTTTAAGATCACCTTCCCGGGCTTATACTCGGGGACTTGTACATTGATCTTCGCATAAGTCCACCAAGAGGTCGACCACCACTAAGACATCCTTCTCCTTCACCCACTCCATCCGAGATGGATAACAAAGACAATGAGTCAAATGCCGGAGAGAACAATGATCACAATCATCCGTCCGCACCATGCGAGATTATCTTCAACCTCCTAGAGGAACTTCAAACTCTTGCATCGTCATTCCCGCGGGACAAGCCAGAACATTTACTCTCAAACCGGGCATGTTGCAACATATACCATCATTTCATGGTATGTGTTGACCTTAAAATCAATTAATCTTATTTTGATAATTACAACAAGTTAATAAAGTGTTATTTAACTCGGTTGTTCCAATGATAATAGCCATTTTAACCGACATATCTTCCGACCAAGTGTAACTTCAAACCGAAGCAATCAAAATCTCACACAAGCTTTACAAACGCCTCTACTCACAAGAAATGAACTCAAGTGATATACATGTGCTATACAAAGCCAAGAAAAGATCTAGATCACCAAGCAAGTGAAGATATGCACAAGAATGATCTCCACATGTTCTACAAGTTATCAAAACCAAGAAAGGATCAAGAACATCAAACAATTAAAGATACGCACAAGAAAATCAAGCATCACGAAGACTCGAATTATCATTAAATGGAGTGAGTGCTTAGATTTTATGTAAAGATACTTTATTGATCAAATCCCTATAGCTCAAACATATTCTTGCATCTTTTAAAGATTGATTTAAACTAGCTTGAAATTGAATTTATTTGAAAAACATCATTTTACAAAAATCGAGTTTCAAAATAAATTCATATTAATTTTAAATGATAATATTTTAAGCTATAATAAAAATGGGTATCTTAGAAACATATATTTGAGGTTCAAAAATCATTAGAATTTTATTTGGAACTAAATTATTAAATTGGAAAAATATTTTTATTTTTCGTTTAAAATTCGCTCAATTTTTGCCCAGTTTTGATCTAACGGTAAAATGGAGGCCTTCCCGACCTCCGATCACTTTGAAATTTTTACAGAAGTTAGACAACATCTCCTGGAAATGTTGAATAAAATTTGAGCATGATCCAACGGTCTAATTGAGAGAAATTAACAAAACAATTTTGAATTTTTTTGTCAAAACTAGCTGTTGGAAAGTTTGAAAATGTATACCTTGGAGCCAAAACCTCTCTTAATCATCCCAACGGCCATATGATTTTGTAAGCTATAAGTATGATGTCTTAGACATGTTTTAACACACACTTGAATCATTCTACAAACTTATTTTACATATATACAAAGTTATTCAAGTATTCAATTCATCTTATTGATCAAATTCTTCATTTTTGAGCTGTATACTTTGATCAATTTTGATATCTCTTAGTGTGAGCTTTATTTGTATTTTGTTATACACAAGAGAGATATTGTACATTGGTGTTAGCCACCAAAACTTATTCAAATCATATTTGTGAGAGGTGTATCTCATAGAATAGCAAGAGGGATTTCTTGTGAAAGTATTGAAGGTGTTTTCAATACTTGTGAGAGTGTGTGATAAGAATACACTTGTAGAGGTTTGATCTTCACCCGAAAGGAGATCGGTTATAGTGGAAATTCTCGGGGAACTAACCGAGCGCGGAGTAGGGGGAACAAGTCGAACCGTGTGGACAAAAAATCTTGGATTTCGATTGGTTTAATCTTTCTAACTCAATCTCTTTATTATTGATTGTTTTGTTATTGCTACATTCCTTGATATATATTTGTTAAGTAAATTGTTTTACTTAAACTTTTTGAAAAGATTTTTAAATTTCGCATTTAGTTTTATAAACCCTATTCACCCCCCCCCCTCTAGGGTATTTTCCGACCTACAATATGGATTCTGAAAACCCTTACATGCATTTAAAAGATTTTGAGGAAGTTTGCTCTACTTTTAAAGAAGCTAACACAAATGAGGAAGTAATGAGGTTGAAACTTTTTCCATTCTCTTTAAAGGACAAAGGCAAAATATGGCTCAATTCTCTACGTCCCAGTTCCATTCGAACTTGGCAAGAATTACAAACCGAATTTTTAAAGAAATTCTTTCCCGTTCATCGAACCAATGCTTTGAGAAGGCAAATTTCAAATTTTTATCCTAAAGAAAATGAAAGTTTTACAAGTGTTGGGAAAGATACAAAGAACTTTTGAATTCTTTCCCCCATCATGGACATGAGACATGGAGAATTGTGAGCTATTTTTATGAATCACTCACTCCCGCCATGCGCACGTTTGTGGAAACGATGTGTAATGGAAATTTTTTGAGCAAAAGTCCGGAGGAAGCTTTGTTGTACTTTGATCAAATAGCCGAAGGTGCCCAAAATTGGAACACCTACACGGATGAGGTTAAGGGTAAAGTTTCTGAGAGAAGGGGTTTGTACCAATTGTCAAAAGGTGATGACATTGAGTTAAAATTTATTCAATTGTCCAAGAAAGTCGAAGCCATGGAGTCTAGTAAAATGAGAGAAGGTAGTGTAGGTACTAGCACCGTTTGTGTCATTTGTGAGAAGGTGGGACATTCCACGGAGGAGTGTCACACAATTTCAGTCTTCAAAGAGGTCCTTCAAAGTCCCTCATAAGTCAATGCTATGAACTCATATTCTAGGCCACACAATGACCCATTTGCTCAAAGGTACAATGAAGGGTGGAGAAATCATCCTAACTTTAGTTTGGGGGGAAACCAAAATTCGAATGCAAATTCAAATTCCTACCAACAAAGACCACCTCCACCCCAAAACAACTTTTTTGGCCAAACTAACCCAAACCCAAATTCAAATTTGGAGTCTCTTTTGCGGCAATTTATAGATAAGACCAATAGAGAGGTTAGTGATTTGAAAACCCAAATGTCCAAACTCACCACCGCATTGTCCACTCAAGAAAAAGGGAAATTTCCATCTCAACCCTTAGCTAACCCAAGAGGCCAAGCTTTAGTGATCAATGAGGGTGAGTCGAGTGGGAATGTCGAAGAATTGAAATCCATCACCGTCCTTAAGAGTGGGAAAGAGATTGACAAAACTATAGTTCCTAAGGCCAAAAAGCCGGCGGACATAGCCAAGTCAAGTCAAGTCGAGGAGATCACCCTAGAAGAGAGAATGAGGGAAGAAGAGAGAGTTGGAAAAGAGGATTTGGAGAAAATCAAGAATAGTGTCAAAATTCCTTTTCCGGAAAGGTTATCTCAACCTTTCAAGGAAATCTGAAATGCCGGAATTCTTGATGTGTTTAGGAAAGTTAAGATCAATATTCCTTTACTTGATGCGGTCAAGCAAATACCTTCATATGCTAAATTTCTCAAGGATTTGTGTACCACCAAAAGAAGGTTGAAAGTTAAGAAAAAGGCGTTTATGACGGAGCAAGTGAGCTCAATCATGCAAGGCACTCACATTCCAAAATTTAAAGATCCCGGTTGCCCAACAATTTCATGTTTAATTGGCAATTGTCGTATAAAAATGCCTTACTTGATTTGGGAGCTAGTGTCAATGTACTTCCTTTTTCGGTCTACAAACAATTGGGGTTACGAAAGTTGAAACCCACCAAAGTGACGATTCAATTAGCGGATCGATCCGTCAAGATACCAAGAGGGATAGTAGAGGATGTTTTAGTGCAAATTGATAAATTCTACTTTCCCGTTGATTTCATTGTTCTTGATATGCAATCGGTAGCAAATCCCGCTAATGAAATTCCCGTCATTTTAGGAAGACCATTTCTTGCCACATCTAATGCCATCATTAATTGCAAGAATGGAATTGTTAAATTGACTTTTGGAAACATGATTCTTGAGCTAAATGTGTTCTCTTTAAGCAAACAACAAAATAATTTTGATAAAGAAAGTGAACATGTGAACATGATAGAGTCATTAGTCCAAGATCATTTCAATGATACTTACGATTCGAACTCAATGGAAAACAATCTAACAACTTCCAATGAATTGGATGAGTGTTTGAACGTATTTTCGTTGTTTGATGACAAAGTTCAAGATCCAAAGAATCAAAAAGAGAGCACATCCGATCCAACACCAAAGCTTGAGGGACAAATGGAGCTCAAGCCATTGCCAAGCAACCGGAAGTTGCAACTTGAGGAGTTGGAGGAATTGAGGAGAGACGCATACCAAAATTCAAAATTAAACAAGGAAAGGGCGAAAAAATTTCATGATAAATCGATTTTAAGAAAAGATTTCAAACTTGGTCACAAAGTCCTTGTTTATGATACGCGTCTCCACCTTTTTCCCGAAAAATTAAAGTCTCGTTGGACTGGCCCCTACATTGTCAAGCATGTATTTCCATTTGGGCCCGTGACGGTGGTTGATCCAAAAACGAATTTTGAATTTAAAGTTAACGGGCAAATATTGAAATTATTTTTGGAAATTCCAACGCTAGAGGAGTCCACCCCTCTAAGCAACCCGACCTACGCCTAACAAGCGTAGGTCATGTTTGTATATAATTTTTGTTTATTTTCTGGAGTTTTAGGAGGATCGTCACATGTTGGAAAAAGTTCAGGGACTAAAATACAAAAATAACAAACTTGGAGGTACTAAAGTGAATGGACCAAAAGCCAAAAAATCAAACTTTCAAAAAAATTTGGAGTCCACTACTGCATGGCTGATCGATCAGAGGAAATTTTCGTGCAAAAAAAAAATATAAAAATTTTTGGTCCAAAAAAGCTCTTTTCTCTCCCACTTCGAGCTTCATCTTCTCCCAACCTCCATTACACCTCTCTTCACCTCCTCAAACACCAAAATACCTCCACCAAACACTCCATTAAAGATCATTCATCCATTAAAACCTTCAAATCCTCCATCAATCTCTCCTTTTTCACCCAAAAATCATCAAACCCATCACTTTCTTTCACTAAAATTTCAAACCTTCCACCCCACCTCCATTTTCGAAATCCTCACCAAAAATTCAGATTTTTGCCTTCTATTCTACCCATTTATCATCTCAAGCACATAACCTTCACTTTCATTCATTAATTTCCATCCAAATCCACCCAAATCTTGAATTTTGATCCCATAGATCCCCAATTTCGAGCTCTTCATAAACCCACCAAAATTTTCAAAACCCACTTATCCCAAGCTCCGATGGCATCATCCTCTACCAACCCAAGTCCAAGAAGAAGCATGGTCACTCCACCTAACTTTGAAACTCCATTTTTTTTTATTTTTTTTTGCTTTATTTTCTTTTTGGGTTGTTGGATTATCTAAACATAACTACTTGTGATGGGTTGAGCTTTAATTTTGCATGTTATGTTTGACTAATGCTAACCCATTTTTTCTTAGATTTTTGTATATATAGTATCTTTGAAATTGATCCTAGCTTCTTTTTGGAGAAATTAGAAAGCAATTTTTCAAGCATTCGCCCATTTTTTCGTCGACCTCATGAGCATTGAGGACAATGCCAACTTTAAGTTGGGGGGTAAGCACTACTTTCAAATCTCAAATTCTCAAGCATGCTTTCTTTCATGTTAATTTTCTCCATGCTAGAATCGATTTCACCATCTTATCGAAGTTTGAAAAATGGTGATCATTTTTTTTAGAATTGTCTTTGAATTGATGGTTTTTGGCATGAAATTCTTGATTCGG
This sequence comes from Lonicera japonica, assembly GCA_021464415.1. NCBI lineage: Eukaryota > Viridiplantae > Streptophyta > Magnoliopsida > Dipsacales > Caprifoliaceae > Lonicera > Lonicera japonica. The sequence continues at coordinate 34,422,608 of CM038465.1, read as the reverse complement.
ATAAGTAGTTGAGTGATAATCTCCATGGCATTGCTTCATTTAGATTCTTGAGCCTTGTAGTTTCCTATGAATATGCATAATGTTGTGGCTTGATTTAGTCTTTGGTATCACATAGAGTGATTTTCATCTTGTGTAGAGAGAAGTAATGTTCAAGTGCAATAAATGCTCTTTCGAAAAGATCCTCCTTAGAGGGGACACATGCATGGCACTTACAAAAATTTTGAAAACTTGGATGACTTTTAAACTTAATATTGACTTTAAGCTTCACTTGACTAAATTCATAAGTCATTTTGTCTAATATTAAGGATAGGCAAAGGTTACCATATGGAAAAAGGGTGAATAGCTTCCTTTGTGCATTCAAAAAAAAAAAGTTATGAATGCAAAATCACAAAGTGAGACCGCTGCCCTCCATAGAGATGCAAACCACCTTGAGCTAATTTAGCAAAAAGTCCAAGTAAAAGATAAAGAAAAGTGCTTAAAATTGACAAAGTTCTTGAGCTTTTGTTTTTGAAAGATTTCTTTCTTCCACTATTGATGAATAGAACTATTTGTGATTAAAAATGATTGTGTCATAGATCCATATGCTTAGTGTGTTCAAATGGGAATGTGGAGCTAGTTTCTAAAGGAGATTGTAAGCAATGGAGATCGTCATTCAAATGCCAACATTTCAAAAATTGTAATAGTAATGCCAAACACTTGAATCAATTCATGGAAATGCTTCAATTCTACTACTTAGAGTTCAAACTTCGGATGTTTGTGGGTATCATCACTGTAAACCCTCACGAGACACAACTCGTCTTCTAGGGGAACTTAGGAGTTCAAAGGCTTAATGCATGTGCTAAATGCATTTTCGGATATTATACATAGCTATTTTTATTTTGCTTGCTAATGGACTAGCAATAGTTTAGTTAGGAGGTGTTGATAAACGCGTAATTTTGTAGTCGCTAACGCTCTTTTAATTGTGTTTATCGCGTTTATTTTAGCCTAGATTAATTAAATTAATCCACTTCTTGTGCACACATTCAAAATATCAAGAATTGCTTTAACATGGCTCAAAGTAGCATTTTCTAGTGTCTTGATTATGCCCATAGATTTTGGAAGCAAGTTGGAGAGCTTTGGGAAGTGTACAAGAGAGATAGAAGCCAAAAGAGAAGAATCAAGTCTCCCGAAGTAGTCCTCTGATAAATCAAAGGAGCCTCTGATTAATCAGAGCCCACCTTTTAGTGCAAAATCTCCTCTTTGATCGATCAGAGGGTGCTCTGATAGATCAGAGCCCACCTTTTGAGCCAAAATCTCCCCTCTGATCGATCAAAGACCTCCCAGAATGCACAATACAGCCCCCAAAAGCAGCTTTTCTCCCCTTTTGATGCATTGAAACTCACCATAAAGGCTGGACTTTCTATTTCTAGATAGGATCAGGTATTTTTCCTTTGGATCTTTAGAAAAGTGTACTAGAATACTCATTTTTGGGCATTGCTCTCCCATTATTTAATTGCTCTTTGTCCCTCATGTAAAGGATGTAATTTTTCTAGATCTAGATTCAAGTAATATAAGAAATTTTCCTGCACTTTCTCTATCTATCACTTTTGTAAGAAATCTAGTTAGAGAAACTCTTGAGAGAAATGGAAATCCCTTTAATGGTTTTTGTTTATACAACTATCATGGAGTAGCTTCATTGCTAAGGCTAGAAGATGAAGTTTGCATTGCATTAATTATGTAAGTTTGTTTCTCATTCCATTGTTAGTATTGTTAAATACTTGTTGAATCCTTCATCTTCTCCATTCAATCAACCATTCATTAGCTAGTAAGATAATCCTCATAAGGTGATTAGACTTTGTATGCCTTGTATACATAGATCTCAAGCATTAATGAGGAGATGATACATTTATGTATTTCTTATTAGCCAATGTCCATTCCTTCTATGATTGAGATACTTTACATTGCCAAGCATGTTTAGTCTTTGAATATTCATAGAAATACCATAGATTTGAGATTCTAATCCTTGAATGCTTTAATGATATGTTGAGTGCTTTCTACACTTTATGTGATTTTGAGACTCAATATTTTCTTAGTTAGAGTGTTGCCAAGGAGGATCTCTTAAGTTTATGCCATAATCAACTACACTAATCACCTTAAGGATTCAATGTGTATTATCAAATGTGTCTAAACCGGATGATTTAATCTCCACCTAGACCTTCCAATCTTAGACAAATGAAATGTTATGATTTATTGTGCTAAACTTTTTAGTTGGCCATTTTCATAATCAAGTCAATTGCCCAGGGGAAACTAACAATGAATTCTCAATGCCTAGTTTAATTTTATGCCTTTTATTTTGGTGTATTTCAAGTTTGCATCTTGGTTGGACATTATATGGGAATAGGTTGCACTTGCTTCACACCCTTTGTTACAAGATAAAAATGAGAGATACATTTGTGTTGAGTTTTACTTACACCCTTTCTTTATATGGCATTTATATGGGAATGGGTTGCTCTTGCTTCACACCCTTTTGCTTAGAAAAGTATAAGATACTCAATACTTAGGAATTGCATTGAGAATTTTGAATGAGATTAATTTTACATAACATTGCAAAGCAAATGAATTCTATAATGCCTTAGCCTTTTCTTATAATTTGATACATCACTTTAATTTTTATTGCAAGACTTTAAAATCAACAACTAAAATCAACCAATCAAATTCTTTTGAACAAAACGTTGGACTCGTAATCACCACATCGTCTTTCCGACTATCCTTGTGGTTCGACACTTGGACTTACCAAGTATTATAACTTGACGACCTACACTTCGGTTCCTAAGCGCGGAAGTATTTCCGGCGCGTCACATAAAAAAAAAGGAAAAAATGGGATCTACTTCAAGCAAAATTTACTAGTAAATTAAGACTAAATGATGAAAAATGGTAACGAACTTTCGCCCTTTTCACACTTTGGTCATCGAACTTTATTTTGCGGTTAATCATGGCAAGCAACCTTTCAATTGTTTTTACTTTAATCCATCAGTTCGCTTCCCTTAAAATTGGCTAATGGAATATAATATTACTTAAACAAACCATGCCAACTTTCCAAGTATTTATGCAAAACACCCCCAACTTTTCAACTTCTTCGCTAGTAAATCCCTCAAACCCCATTTTTCTCTCTAAAATCCTTGTTTTTTGTAATTCCTCATGCCATTACTCTAATATCTATACATAAGGTAATAGGAAACTTAATACTTATACTTGGGAGCTGATAATTTTCTTTTAAATAAAAAATGGGGTTTAAAATTTTAAATCTTTGCTTCACCAACCCCAATCCTTCATTGTTGTAGTTATTATAGAGACAATAATTTTTTTTACATTAGAATTGAATTTGTTTCGCTATAGTATGAAATTGAAGTAAAATCTCCTAAACTTTCATAATTTTTTGTTACTCTTCAAATTAGGGTACTTTGATTTGACTTCATACTATTTTTTAAAATACACATACGAATTTAAATGTAGTCAATTGTAAAACAGAAAATTTCTTACTATATTGAAATTTGCATATAGTGATTATGTGTAAATAAAAGAAACTAACTGAACTGTTAATTTGGAATATTTCAAACAAAAAATATTAGTCGATCAATTTAAAATGGACAAAGTGTAGCAGAGGATTCTCACCCATTTAACTATTCTTTTTGTTTCACTTATTTTGAGTGTTTGCACAGTTATTTTAATTCTTTATAACATCACATATATAATCATGTGTTATACAAAGTATCTTACTCACATGAATAATTAAAATAATTGTTATATTGTTGCTTGAGGTGGTGATGGGTGGTGAATGGTGAAGAGAAGATAAATTGTTGAAGAGAAAATGAGGTGAAGAAGCTATTGGCGAAGAAACTAAAAAAAGTTGGGGATGGTTGTGAAATACGTGGAAAATTGGTGGTGCTTTGTGTAAATAATGTATATGTTTTGTTAGGCAATTGTAACGGAAGTTGACAGATGGATTAAAGTGACAAAAGTTAAAAAGTTGCTTTTATGATTGACCGTAAAAAAGGTAAATTCAATGACCAAAGCATGAAAATGGCGAATGTTCATTAACATTTTTTGTCAATTAGCTGTAAATTAATTAAAATCATTTTATATTTATTATAAGTTAAAGATGTTATATTCGTAATAACCCTCTTTACTATATGTTTGGGGTCATTAGGATCGATTCTTCCTTAAAACCATATCTATCTTAATCGCAGTTCTTGGAGTGTATATCTTTAGGGCTAACCAACAAGCATTGTCTTTGTTAGGATCAGGATCACGCACCTACACATGATACACCCCCATTGCACAGTAATTTATAAAATATACTCATCAAACAAAGAAAACTTTAAATAGCCTAGACAATTATTTCAACAAACCGAGACATGAAAATAAATGGTGTCTAGTTGAGCTTGAGTGTGAAAATTCGGGCCTAGGTCAATTATTTTTATTTTTTAGTTAGATGAAAGCCTAAATCAACTTAAATTTATGAAAATGTTTCAATTAGCGCAACGTTGTCCCACATCTAAACCATATGAGATAATCACCTGTTTATGGGTGATGCTAGCATCGACTGCAATGATGGTCTTCATAGGTTAGCCAAGTATGGTTTTTTGCATTTTTGAGGTCTAAAAAAAGGTTTAGTTGTGACAGTTTTATTGGAAAATTGTCGTAACTGGTTGTAAAAGAGGGACATGGATACTTGTAACTTACTGGCATAAGTTTTTGAGCAGGTTATCGTGTCTCTTTTGTTAAAGGCAAGCTAATATTTTTCCTATAATATACGAAGCCTTGTTAAAAGATGCCTTGGCCCCCAAACACTTAAAATTTTGATATACTTTATCCCAAAAAGGCACATACAACAAATTCCCCACCATTCTAGGGTTTTTACAACGCTAATAGTAACTATTGATGGTGAAAGGTATTTGTTTTCATAAATTAAACCAAATATTTTGATATTTAAAGAAACCCTTTACCACATTGCCTCTAATCAAGTTGATTTACAAGGTGGTCAAGTGTTTTCACCTCATACTAGTAAGGAAATTATATTGATGCACCATATAAAGATTTCCTTATAGTGAGAAACATGTATAATCATTTGTAGAGAAGGGACAACAATCATCTTAAACATGGATACATGTTGCCCTCATGAAGTTCTATTATTAATTTCTCTTTCGTGTCATGAAGATATAGAATGGGGAACCAACAAACATCAAAATGAGCATAAGTATTTGTGTTAATGGTGTTTTGTAGTTTTATTGACTTATTAATCATGTATCCTTAAAACAAATTAACCTTACTCATAACTTTTATAACTATTTGACATCAATTCACTAGTAAATAACCATAGGAAGTTTTTTGCTATATATTATGTTATGCCTTTTTAAACCTTTTAACTATACTAGTTGATGCGGCGAAAATACTTCCACGCTTAGGAACCCAACTTGTCAAGTTATAATACATGGTAAGTCTAATTGTCGAACCACAAGTATAGTCGGAAAGGCGATGTAATGATTACGAGTCTAAGGCTTTGTTTAGATAAATGGATTGATTGATTTTAGCTGTTGATTTTAAAGTATTGCAATAAAAATTAAAGTGATGTGTCAAATGATGAGAAAGGGTTAAGGCATTATAGAATTCATTTTCTTTGCAATGTTATGTAGAATCAATCTCATTCAAAATTCTCAATGCAATTCCTAAGTATTGGGTATCTCACACTTTTCTAAGCAAAAGGGTGTGAAGCATAAGCAACCCACTCCCAGATAAATGGCATATAAAGAAAGGGTGTACGCAAAACTCAACATAAGAGTATCTTTCCCTCTTATCTTGTAACAAAGGGTGTGAAGCAAGAGCAACCCATTCCCATATAATGTTCAACCAAGAAACAAACTTGAGATACACTAAAAGAAAATGCATAAATTTAAACTAGGCACTTAAGAACTCATTGTTAATTTTCCCTAGGCAATTGACTTGAAAATGGCCAACCACAAAGAGTTTAGCTCAATAAATCATAAAATTTCCTTTATCTAAGATTGGGAGGTCTAGTTGGAGATTAAATCATCCAATTTAGACGTATTTGATAAATACAAATTGAATCCTTAAAATGATTAGGAAGTTGTTTATAGCATAAACTTAAGAGATCCTCATTGGAAACACTTTAACTAAGAAAATATTGAGTCTCAAAATCACATGAAGTGTAGAAAGCACTAAACATATTATTAAAGAATTCCAGGATTGGAATCTCAAATTTATAGTGTTTCCATGAATATTCAAAGACTAATCATGCTTGGCAAGGAAAAGAATCTCATTCATAGAAGGAATGGACATAGACTAGTAAAAAATACACAAATGTATTATCTCCTCATTAATGTTTAAGATCTATGTGTACAAGGCATACAAAGTTAAATCATTTTATGAAAATTATCTTACTAGCTTATAAATGGTTGATTAAATGGAGAAAGTGAAGGATTCAACAAGTATTTAACAATACTGATAGTGGAATGAGAATTGAACTTACATAATTAATGCATTGCAAACTTCATCTTTAGCCTTATCAAAGAAATTTATTCCATAATACATGTAAAGACAATAATTATCGAAGTGTATTCCATTTCTTTTCGATGAAAAATTACAAGCTCTTAATAAATTGAGAGATGAAAAGTGATAAAAGATATCCCATAAAATACAACAATGAAGACTATATATATATAGAGATATATGTTGTCTCCCTCCCCTTTCTCTACTAAAAGTCAAGAGTTGCTCACTTTCTAGCATGGGCAAAACAACCACTAACTAAAATAATATATTCTATGAGCATCACCAATTTCTTAGCTAAAGTTGTCCCTTTAAGCAAGCTATAGTAAATAGAGAAATAAGAGGGATGTGACATAAAGCATCAAGTATGACTTTTAGATCAATCTTGACGTAAGCTAGATTGATCTCACATGCTTTTTGTTAACTCTAGATTGATCATGTAATGAGCTAGATGATCTAGCTCTTTGACTTTTTGTTGACTTTTTGGTTTAGAGTCCAAAATTGCTTGGTTGATCTTTCTTCCTTTGTCCAATTCATTGATTGAGATCTAAAGCACCAAAATAAATACAAAATGTACATTTCCAAGCAATGTTAAATACAAAAGTGTTAAAAAACTAATTGCGAGCTAAGTTAACAAACAGGCAAGTTTTAGAAAGATAAACACGTCAACCAATTTTGAAAAAGAGCATATGAATGACAAATTTAGTGAAGGTACCAAATGGGCATGTGAAAGTGATTTTCTCTTGATCATTTAAATCAATCTAAATTTGGTTGTAGTCGAAAAATCCATCTAAGAACGCGTAAAAATCATGCCCGGCCACTCTTTCGAGTGTTTGGTCTAAAAATGGAAGCGAAAAATGATCTTTACGTGTTACTTCATTGAACTTACGATAGTCGGTCAATACACATTCGCCCCCTAGTGGTGACTTTTTGAGGAATTAATTCATTTTGTTCATTTTTTACTACCGTAAGACCAAATGTTTTTGGTACAACTTGGGTCAGACTCACCCATTTACTATTCGAGATTGGGTAAATGATTTGGGTTCAAACAGAATTGAAATTGCCTAGATGGTTTAGCATTTTCCTCTAGGTGGATTTTTTTAGTGCAAATTAAAGGACTAATCTCTTGGAGGTCAGCTAGTGTCTAACGAAAAGCTTTCTTATGTTTTGCCAAGCATACTTAATAACCTCACCACTTGCTCTTTTGAGAGTTCGGAAGAGATTACCATGGGGTAGGTTTCGGAAGAACCTAGGTAATGGCTTGAGCTCCATTTGTCCCTCGAGCTTTAGTGTTGGATCGGATGTGCTATCCTCTTGCTCCTTCAGATCTTGAGCCTTATCATCAAGAAAGGAAAACACTTGCAAACACTGATTGGATTCATTCGAAGTGGGTAGATTCTCTTCCATTGAATTCGAATCGTAGGTATCATTAAAATGTTCTTCGACTAATGACTCTATCATGTTCACATGTCCACTTTCTTCATCAAAATTATTTTGTTGTTTGCTTAAAGAGAATACATTTAGCTCAAGAGTCATGTTTCCAAAAGCCAATTTAACAATTCCATTCTTACAATTAATGATGGCATTAGATGTGGCAAGAAATAGTCTTCCTAAAATGACAGGAATTTCATTAGAACTCACATGTTCCTTCATAAATGCCTTTTTCTTAACATTCACACAAATCTTTGAGAAATTTTGCATATAAAGTTACTTGCTTGACCGCGTCAAGTAATGGAATATTGATCTTAACTTACCTAAATACATCAAAAATTTTGGTGTTGCGATTTTTCTTAGGAGGTTGATTCAACCTTTCGGGAAAAGGGACTTTAATGCTATTTCATATTTTTTTCTATGTCCCCTTTCCCAATTATCTCTTCCTCTTCCCTCGCATTCTCTTCTTTTCTGAGCCCCTCCCTTGGTGTTGACTCAACTATGTCCTCCGGCTTTTGGGCCTTAGGAACTATAGTTTTGTCAATGATCATTCTACTTCTAAGGGTTTTGATGGATTTCAACTCCTCTACCTTCCCACTAGACTCCCCTTTCTTAACTACCATCGCTTGCCCTCAAGATTTAGCTAATGGTTAGGTCAAAAACTTTCCTTTTTCTTGGGTTGCTAAAGCCGTGGTGAGTTTGGACATCTTGATCGATCTTTTTCAAAAATTGATGCAACATGGTCTCTAAATTTGGATTTGAAGAACCAAAATAATTTTGAAGTGGGGGTTGCCTTTGGTGATTTTGAAAAGAATTAGATTAGAATTTGCATTTGCATTGGCATTTCCCCCTAATTAAAGTTTTTGTGATTTCTCCATCCCTTATTGTATCTTTGTGAAAACGGGTCATTTTGTGGGCGATTGTAAGAATTCATTGCATTAACTTGTAATGGGTTCAAAAGAACATCCCTAAAGGCCAGAATAGTGTGATAATCTTCCGTGGAATGTCCACATTATTACAAATGACACAAACTGTGCTAGTACTTACATTGCTTTCCCTCATTTTACTAGACTACATGGCTTTGATTTTCTTTAACAATTAGATGAATTTCAACTCATTGTCATTTCCTTTGAACACTTGGTACAACCCCCCTCTCTCGGAAACCTTACCCTTAGCCTCTTCCGTGTAGGTGTTACAATTTTGGGCACCCTCGGCTATTTCGTCAAAGTACAATAAAGTATCTTTTGGACTTTTTTTGCTCAAATATTTTTATTACACATTGTTTCAACAAACGTGCGCATGGCGGGAGTGAGTGATTGATGAAAATAGCTAACAATACTTCATGTCTCATGTCCATAATGAGGGCAAGAATTCAAAATCTTTTTATACCTTTCCCAACATTTGTAAAAAGCTTTCATTTTCTTTAGGAGAAAAATTTGAAATTTGCCTTCTTAAAGCGTTTGTACTTTTATTTGCATCTTTTGTGACAATTTCATATGTTTAGAATAGTTTTTGTTTTGCAATAGTCACAATCTTTTTTTAGGACACCCTTATTTTGTACTAAGTCACATATATTTGGGTGGTTATGGTTGGATACTCGAGATAAAACTATCAATCTTTCTATATTATATTTTACTCGTATACTTGATTTTGATTATAAAAATTGTTAATTATAGTGTGAATTTTATTTTATTGATGATTAAATTTTGTAAAAAAAAATATTCCATTAAGAAATAAAAAGGTTAATTATATATACTATAAGATTTGATTTGCTATGAAAATTTTATTTTATTTTATTATTATGTAAAACTTTGTAAAAAATATTTTTCTAAATGAGTCAATGGTATAATGCAACAAATCAATTTTATGAATTGAGTGCCCAAGATTTTTGGTGCTAAATTTTTTAAAATTAATAAACTTAATTATTTAAAGAAGGCAAACAAAGAGAATTATAAAAAATGGTAGTTTCTAATCCCACAATAAATGGGATAAAATAATCCCACCTCTTAGGTACGATAGTTATATCAGGTCTTTTTGGGGATATAAGGTTCATGTGGGAATAATTTGTCTTCCATAATATCCTATCCATTCTTGTACCAAACATGGGATGGGAAAACTATATCCTATCACGTCTTCCACCAGACACATGATATGATAACTATATCCTATCCAGTTTAGCACCAAATATGGGATATGAAATAATTATCCTATCCCCTCTTATATCCTGCCCACCCAACACACCCATAGTGTCTTTTCTTCGTTTGATCATTATGTGAATGAATCTTCACACATTGTTACATTGTTTGTATGCAATCTGTATAAACCTGTTTTTACAGTGTTAAAATGTCAACTTTGCCCTTAGATTGACCACATGTGAGCTACATATGCGTTTTTTGTTATTTTTTTTATTTTTTTACAGGAAATTAGACTTCCTATTTCGGACTAAACAAACACACGAAGGATAATTGAGGGTTTTATGCCTACGTTTTGAAACATCTAGGACTAAAGTAGCACATGGAGGATAATCGAGGATTTTATGCGTGCAATTTGAAACATTAGGGACTAAAGTAGCACACGGAGTAAATACTAGGGACCAAAGTTTTTTTTACCTTATATGGTCAATATATCCTGAGAAATTGTGTTCTTATATTTTCCATGTAATAAGTTACCAGTGAACATAGGGACTGAGTGTTGATTAAATAATTTTTGCCCAATTGTTATGTTACATGCAATAAAAAATTCAACAAGTGAACTGAGAAGTTGTTGAGATCTGAGTAAAATAGACTACTTCTACGATGTTTGTACTTATTTAATTTTCTATCTTATTATCAAAATATGATTTTTACATATGGCCTATCTTCCATTACTCCCCTATTTAATTTACAACTTTTTATAAATGTGTTGTACATATAAAGCTATTTATCACACTTTTTAAGTGTGTTCTCTTGTCTTTCTTTTACTACAATTATTTGTATCTTTTATGACGTTGATAACTAGAACTGTTTTTGGAGTGCTAGTAAGTGTTGTATATAGCTATATACCTCAGCTTTTGGCCATCGCAATTAACCTTTTTTGTTTATAAGACTTATTTCTACATGTAGAATTGGTCATAAATCATGCGGAAATGCATACAGAATTGGTCATAGGCACCTAATGGACTACACAAAATATAAAAGTTCAAAAAGTACAGTGCTAATTTTGTAATATATAATGCATATAGATATATAGATAGGGAAAATGACCTAAATACATTCATTTTTGTGTTGGACCGATTACATATGAGTCTTTCCATTGATAAAATAAACGCCTAATATCACTTAAATGCAAGAGGCAACATCAATAGCAAAAGAACCATTACCAATAGTTGAACCTTTGATTTGTTTAATTGGTGAATGTTGTTCAATTCGTTGAACCACTTCCTTTTATGCATAATTATATCAATAATTTCATCTACTTTCATGGAATACCTTTCCCAGGTGGGTCACATCCTGTAGCCCCTGTGCCTGGGCAAAATACTCCTGTACATGGTGCTGGTTTGCCATTATTCCAGCAGCTAGGTTTCCCTAGAATTAATTAAAGAGACGTACATGAGTACATGATGGTGTTAGGATTAATGTGATGAATCCGAAAACATAATGCTCGAACTGTAACAATATATTAAAAATAGAACTGAAAAAAAAAAACCCGAATAAATTTTGTTTGGGTTTGGGTGAACTGAACTGAATAAAACTGAAAGCCGAATCACTGCATGGATGACTAGAAGATAATATTACTTCAGTTTCGAACAATTTATGTTCCTAAAATTTACAAGTTTTAGTGAGAATAGAACTCTTTGTGCTATCATGAATATTGGAGCTAATATATAAATGTAAGAGTTATTATTTTTTTTGGACCAAAATAAGTAGGAGCAAATATAGAGTTATTGTTTTTCTTACCAAAGTAAGTGTTGCCTTACAATTTATATATTTTAAAAAGAAAATGTATGAAAACTGAATAAAATTTAATTACAAAGTTAGGTTCTGGTCTGGGTTTAGAAAATTTAGAAATCGAAACTGAATTTTCATATCCATTTATAGCTTGGGTCTCCATAGTTTTCACCCCGACCGAAATCGAAACCACCCCTAGTTGGCATTGGGTACGTACCCGAGAGTACTATTTTTTAGGGTAATTGCCTTTTACACCCCTAAAGACTGCTTGTTTTTTAACATTTTGATCCCTAATGTTTCCTTTGGCGCCATTTAGCTTGGTAATAAGATACAAAAATGTTGAGAAAAGAGAAAAATGACAGTGAAAAGGGAGGTTCTATTTCACGAATTATTGTTCGACTCGTTTTGAAAATGGAACACACTCTACCACCACACCGAAATGTGACGTGGATTAACAATAAGAACATAAAAGAGTTATTTATGTTTTAGACCTTAATGTTTGATGGCATTCTCACCTTGGTCTTTTAAGATTTATTTTTGCTAGTTCTATCCATAAATTTTATGGTGTAGTCACTTGAGTCCAACATCTAACTTGCCGTTTGTGTTTTTTTGACAAAACATAGCGCGTTTAGCTCACACATACAACAACCATTTCACCTTTACCTATATGCCAAGTGAGTTGCACGTGCTATTTTCCATCAAATAAACAAACAATGGGGTGGATTTTGGACTAAAGTAACAGTGGTATTAAACTTTACGGATGAAATTAACAAAAATAAAACTTGATACACCAAAGTGAAAATCAGTCAAACTTTAATGGTGTAATTAACTCATGTGAAAAATTGATAACCCAGATGTATTGGTCTGAATAATAAATGTGTAAAAACCAACTCTATAGTCAATATATAGCCACCGTGCCAAACAAAACATATGATGAATAAGAACCAATTTTTTATTTTATTTTTCCATGAATATTTTATTTTTGCTGGTGGTGAAGAAAAACTTTCACAACAAAACAAATGACGATAAATGACATGTACTCATAAAAATGAGTATGGAATGGAGGACACGTCACATCCTTCAACTTATTTTTCAGCTTCCCACACAAATCAATTTGTTTTACAATAATATTTCATTTTGTTATCAAACAGACTTTTAATTTATTTATTTTTTTAAATTTCAGTTATCTATTTTTCTGAAATTTTAAGAGAAAGAATTGGGGAAAAACAACTAACCATATACTGCTGATGAGAGTACGAGGATGATGAGAATAATAAGAGAGGAGATCTTGTACAGTTTCATTTTCATTCTTTGAAAGAATAGCTCTGCCCTTTGTTATATTTTCCACTTACAAATATGCTGTTAGAAATTGGCAGAACTCCCCTTTTATAGATGATATTTTTAGGTCAAATTCAACCACTTTTAACCCCTTCTTTGCTTCAAATTGATGTTAACACTCTCGTTTTCATATTGCCTTAAATTAATCGGTCCACACTTTTTTTTATAAAATTTTCAAATTGATAGTTCTATTTTTTTATAGTCATAATAGAAAATAAATTAAATTATTATTATTATTATTATTATTATTATTATTATTATTATTATTATTATCCCTTAATTAAATTACCATTATTATTAACATTAAAGTGGAACTATATAAATTAATTAGTAAAAGAAAAACTCTTTCAACCATTATAAAAGTAAATGATGACCCACAAATTTTTGTCAAACTATTGAAGCTTCCTGTTTAAGAGAATCTACTTTTCACACACGCGCACTTAGCTTGTGTAGATAAAAAAAAAAAAAAAAAAAGTGTAGTTTGAAGCCTAAAAACGGAAGAAATAAAGAAAGAAAAAGGGGACACCGACGCTGAAGGAATCTAGCCTTGAGTCTGCAATAGGGGACACTCTTCTCGGGTTTTTAATTTGCATCTATCCCTCTTTTTTTTTTTTTCTTTTTTCTCTAAGGGTCACCCTGCCCCTTCTTTTTTCATGATTTTTTGAAACGACCGAAAACCCCTTTTATTATGGGCCCATGTGGTTGGATAATTTTGCTAATTTTAAAAATAGTTCACTTTCGAGTAATGAATCGTATTTTTTTTTCAATTGTAAATAATTTTATTTTATTTTTAATCTTCGGGAATGTTTAATCGGAAGAGTTAAATAAGAGTTTATGAATGTTAGAATAAAAATATTTCTAAATTCTTCTATGTTATTTAAAATGTTGTATATATAGAGACATATTAAATGTAGATGATAGAACTCCTTAAAGTATAGAGTTGAAGTAAATTCTCATGTTCCAGACCTAGGCAAAGATAAATTGAAGAATGAGGACAAAGGGAAAGGCCCAAAGCAGGATGTCCCCAGCCTTACCGCCAAGTAGAATTAGAGTAAAATTAAACCAATTGGATTGCTGAAGATGCCGACATGGTCATCCTCACCAATGAGGACATGACACATATGCCAGCCTATGTGGGCACACAATTACGACGAGATTGTCGTCAATACCAATGACATAGGAGCAGTTGTAAAGTGTGAAGTTAATTACTTATGGATGATGATTATTCTACTTGTAAAATGTTGGAGTGGTGCTCAAATTTTGCCCTTTGTAATTTATTGTTTACTTGAATGGTCATTGTAACCCTAATTCTGTATATATAAATAGTTATTTTACTGTTTACTCTAATGAGCATTGCAACCCTAATTCAATACATATAAATAGAAAGATGAAAAGTTCATTAATGGGGATCCTGAATTTGATGCAATAGGCAACAGATGGAGAAAGAGAGAGAGCTGGTAGCTTGTATCATCTTCAATCGTTATTATCAAGTTAACAAAAAATCCACACCCACACAAAATGAGGATATATTGCGAGAAGGATGTGAAAATCCCTGGGAGGAACTTACATATAAACAAAAATATATTATTCATTATCTTTTTTATCCCGTTTAGATTAATTTTGCTTAGAACTCCTCACTGTGAGTGAGTCCAAATTTTTGGTCACCCACATAGCTAAAATATTATTATTTTAACTTTTATTTTTAAAAGTAAGGATATTGTAATTCCCCACTCGGGTTGAGTCTGAGAAGATGTCCTACGACAAAGGAGAATATCATCCGAGCTTTCGAGATCATGGATGCTTCCCATATCAAATTATCAGTTATTTCTACTTTTAGAATTATTACCAAGGATGTCAATATTTTATTAATTTTAGTTTCCAGTATACATTATGTTGACCTTAAAGTCAATTAATCTTATTTTGATAATTATAATAAGTTAATTAAGTGTTATTTAACTCGGTTGTTCCAATGATAATAGCTATTTTAACCGACATATCTTCCGACCAAGTGTAACTTCAAACCGAAGCAAATCTCACACAAGCTTTACAAACGCCTCTACTCACAAGAAATGAACTCAAGTGATATACATGTGCTATACAAAGCCAAGAAAAGATCTAGATCATCAAGCAAGTGAAGATATGCACAAGAATGATCTCCACATGTTCTACAAGTTATCAAACCAAGAAAGGATCAAGAACATCAAACAAGTAAAGATACGCACAAGAAAATCAAGCATCACGAAGACTCGAATTATCATTGAATGGAGTGAGTGCTTAGATTTTATGTAAAGATACTTTATTGATCAAATCCCTATAGCTCAAACATATTCTTGCATCTTTTAAAGATTGATTCAAACTAGCTTGAAATTGAATTTATTTGAAAAACATCATTTTACAAAAATCAAGTTTCAAAATAAATTCATATTAATTTTAAATGATCATATTTTAAGCTATAATAAAAATGGGTATCATAGAAACATATATTTGAGGTTCAAAAATCATTAGAATTTTATTTGGAACTAAATTATTAAATTGGAAAAATATTTTTATTTTCGTTTAAAATTCGCTCAATTTTTGCCCAGTTTTGATCTAACGGTAAAATGGAGTGCTTTCCGAACTCCGATCATTTTGAAATTTTTACAATAGTTAGAAAACATCTCCTGAAAATTTTGACTAAAATTTGAGCATGATCCAACGGTCTAATTGGGAGAAATTAACAAAACAAGTTTGAATTGTTTTGTCAAAAGTAGCCGTTGGAAAGTTTGAAAATGTATACCTTGGAGCCAAAACCTCTCTTAATCATCCCCAACGGCCATATGATTTTGCAAGCTATATATATGATGTCTTAGACATGTTTTAACACACTTGAATCATTCTACAAACTTATTTTACATATATACAAAGTTATTCAAGTATTCAATTCATTTTATTGATCAAATTCTTCATTTTTGAGCTATATACTTTGATCAATTTTGATATCTCTTAGTGTGAGCTTCATTTGTATTTTGTTATACATAAGAGAGATATTGTACATTGGTGTTAGCAAGAGGGGTTTCTTGTGAGAGTATTGAGGGTGTTTCAATACTTGTAAGAGTGTGTGAAAAGAATACACTTGTAGATGTTTGATCTTCACCCGGAAGGAGATCGGTTATAGTGAAAATTCTCGGGGAACTAACCGAGCGCGGAGTAGGGGGAACAAGCCGAACCGTGTGGACAAAAAATCTTCGACTTCAAATTGGTTCAATCTTTTCTTACTCAATCTCTTTATTTATTTGTTATATTAATTGATTAAAGTTGCTTATATTATTGCTTATTCTTGGGATTGATTATTTAATTGATTGTTTTCCTTGATAAACTTATTTAACTAAGTTGCTTTGCTTAAATATTTTAAAAACGTTTTAATTCCGCATTAAGTTTTTAAAATCCTATTCACCCCCCCCCCCTCTAGGGTATTTTCCGACCTACACATTATATATATAACCCACCCACCCCCCTCCCCCTCCCTAATTTTGTTTTTTGAGACAATAATCTTATAACATACTGGTAATTTTTAATAATCTCCTTATAGGAATTAAGTTTAAGGATTATAGAGAATATAATTCCTTTTTTATTATCTTATATGATATTTTGATTAAATCTCAAAATAGAAAATGACAATATATTAGAAATCCCGAAAGAAAATTATGAAATTACAAATTGGAGACATTTCGAAAAAAATGTAAGACTATTAATTTGAAATGGATGGGACATTTAATTGAAAGTAAAAAGAATTTAGGATCCTGTCCTTGAACTTAAATGTTTTTAGGATGCGGTCCAAAGATACATGTTTCTTCAGGGATGCGGTTTTTAGAGTTATTGCGTGACGTAATATTATCTCCTGTGAAAATTAGTATTTGTTGGCCTGAAAATTAGTATCTGGCTCTAAAAAAATTTGTATCTATGCATAGTATCTCGTAATCTGAGGTCTCGCTAGAAGTAGATGCTAAATTTAATACATTGACATATATACTAAAAGAGAAATAGAACTATCAATTTGAGACATCTACCCCATCGATCTCTGATTATATAGTGAGGTTATTTACCAGCGAAGCTTCCTAGAAAATGTTTCAATAAAGGCTCTCCACTTTGTGTTATAATTATAACCATTTTTTTTCCGTTGTTTATCCTCTCTGTTCCTAATTAATATTTACATTTTCAAATTCTAGTATAATTTTATCGACATAAGTTAAAATCAGTGTTTATTAAAAATTACATGATTCAAAGTAAGACTATCAATTAAATTGAAGTTATATTTTATTTAGATACATAGAAATACTTTATTATCATATTATAATAATTAGCAGTATCATATTTTCCTATGTTTATGCTCTTTTTGAATTTTCGTTGGTATTTTAATATCTTTATTAAATAATCATTTGTGGGAAAAAAATTTGTGTCCTTAATTTATTCCAAAAGTTCCTTTTTATTTAAATATATTAGTAATATTTGACACGGCAAAAGACTTTGAAAGTTGAGTTGAGCTTAATCCACTTGCATCAGGCCGCAGTTCCATTTCCACTAACTAAGTGCAACGCACATTTATAATCAACATTGCCACTAACTTAAAGAGTATTATCCAAATTAGAATCTTGATTTTCCGTATTTTTGATTTTCAAATTTTGGTTTTAAAATTTGAAAACACGAAATCAAAGCAAATTAAGCGGTTTCTTGATATTTTTTTTTTTAAAATTTAAAATCCGAGAATTATTTTTTACATATAATAATTAATTTTGGCATCTAGTTTATTTTCCTATTTTTTTAGAATTTAAATAAGTGAAACCAATTTCAAACCCACCGCCCATTTTTCATTATGTCGGTTACACTTATTTTTAGAATTATTAACAAAGATGATGATATTTTATTATTTTTGCTGTCCAGTGTACATTATATATATACCTAATTTTGTTTGTTGAGACAATAATTTTATAATAAAGTGCTAATGTTAGCTGGTATAAGAAGTATGATAGAAAGGGTTCAGAGTTCGATTTGTCAACCTAACTTGAAAAATGAAAAAATATTTATTAATATTTTTTTTTACAATCTCTCTTCACGAAATAATTATCCCACCGGCCTAAAGTCAAAAACCACTGAATTAGTTGGGTCTTGCTTTTCGGTAAACTACGGTCATTGTTTGCTATATTTGTTAAGGAACCAGGAAGATTCATGTTGTCAAATCAAATCTTAGAGAATGGGGTTTAGGTTTATTAATATATAATATAGGAAATAATTTAGGTGGAAAAATCCATTCCAAGACTTAATTATTCACCTACCGTGATCTTAAGTTCAACAAATAAATTGTGGATCACTGAGCCAACGCTTGCAACCACCATTGAACTTCCTGGTAGCAGTATCGTTGCGACCCAATAAAATTCTCTTCGGGTCCAAGAGCTCATAATTTCACATTTAGTTAGTAGAACTCTTCATAGGAAGGACAACTTACGACGTATTTATAGCACAACATTTTACCACGTTCAAGCAATGCGATAAATATCCATTATGTGTATATGACAGCTTTGACAGCTAAGCGGCTTTGCGTAAATGCAATCAAATAAGAAATAAGACTAGGAATTATTTAGTTTTCTATTCATAACGAGTTGTAGGTTCACATCTTCAAGACATGAGTGAATTAAATTATCATATAAAGTATTAAGGCCTCGTTTGATTCGGATATTAAAAAGTGGGATGGGATTATTAATACCACTTTTTTTTATAATACATCGTTTGATTCTCACAAATATGCTGGGATTACTAATATCGGTACTAACTTAATACCACTATTTGTGGTATAATTTAATACCAGGGGGGAGGTGGTATTATTTATCCAGAATTAAGAAAAATGAACCATATATTTTCAAAAATGTCACTACTACTACTACTACTACTACTACTACTACTACTGCTACTACTACTACTACTACTACCACTACCACTACTACTATATTATTATTTTATTAAAAAAATAAAAAAAGAATTTGTTTTTAAATTTTTAAATTTTTTAAAATTTTTTTTATTGGTCCAAAATATAATCCCGTATACGAGTTACAGAACCAAACATGGTATTAACATCAGCAAGAGATAACCCGATATTAATACTGCATGAATTAAACAGGGTATTGATATTAAATTAATACCATGATTAATAATCCAGTACTATTAATACTTGTATTATTAATCTCACTGACCCTAATACTTGAATCAAACGAGACCTAAGAGTACTAATCACGAGTTCAAAGAAAAAGAGTAATCATATCCAAGAAGCTTGTGGGCCACTTCGACTACACTCTCTATGGGTGGTTTAAAGCTAACTCAACTCATTTTGTGTGGAATTAGCCTAGTTTACTCGATTGCCAATCAGAGATTGTGGGTGAAAAAGATGAACTAGGTTAACCAACTCAAAAACAACCAACAAGAATGAACAGAAGACCCAATTTATTTTGGGGTAGGTTCCTCTGGTAGCTTTAATTCCTAATCCTGCAGTATATCCTTCCTTATCCTACAGTATATCCTTCCTTGTGTGCCCGATGATTATATTAGCTTAAGAGCTTCAATTGAACACTGCAACAGTGAATTAGGCTTTTTGCTTAAGGAAGGAGGATAATGTGTGCGAGTGAATGTAAAGGGTATTAAATTCAGTGTGTCTCTAGCTGTGGTTTCCCCTCCTATTTTTATGTACAAGATAGGGTATGAAAATTACTATAAAAGGTAAACTTGGGTACTATTCTAAAGTACCACTTATCCCTGACTCTGTCTACACTTGTATAAGTGGTTATTTTCCATCACTTATCTTCCAGCTCAGCTATCTTCTCTTCGTTAGTTGATCGGAGTTGGTTAGTCTTCCTCCAATTCACCTATGTTGATCAGTTGACTATGTTAGTCAGTTAATTCTCGACTGTCATACAAGATATATTGCTCAGCTAGGCAATATCTCATATGTAAAGATGATTGGCCCAAAGACTTTGATTATAGGCTGATCACAATGTAGGACTCCTAAGGTGGGGCTTGATGTAACAGCCCCGCCTTAATCTACAGAATAACACCCGTAATTAAGACTTGTAGCGTTACTAACCCATCTTAGATTGACTAAAATGTGTCTATATATAAATAAGAAATCAAGTAATATCCATGCCACGTGTCAAACAAACATGTAAGACGAAACAATAGTATAATTCCTACACATGCATTTAACAGTTATACAAAAACCAAACTAGATAAAATCAAAGCAATATACAACACTTCGGGATAGCCCCGGCTTCCCAAGAACACATATACATCACAAAAATGGTAAAAAAATGGTCATCGTATGAGAGCCTCTATTTCGCCCCGGGTCCAGTTGTATCCTTATCCTCGTTAGTCTCCTC
Source organism: Lonicera japonica (assembly GCA_021464415.1). Lineage (NCBI taxonomy): Eukaryota > Viridiplantae > Streptophyta > Magnoliopsida > Dipsacales > Caprifoliaceae > Lonicera > Lonicera japonica. The sequence continues at coordinate 34,401,973 of CM038465.1, read as the reverse complement.
GGTACCTGGATTATTTTAGAAAAGCGGAGTGAGCTACATGCTCAATAGGGGGAAGATAAATGAGGGATATTTTATTTTTAAAAACAAACTTTAATGTTCCAAAATCAAATAGTGTTTTAACTAACAATACAAATTAAAAACCATTATTATAATAAACAATGCACGCACATGCTATGCAAGTTACTTCTCGTGTCAACCATTACTGCGCCATTGAGAATCCAAACCGTGAACAAGAGAATGCATCGCCAACACAATAATAGAAGTGGGACTATTGCCCTTAATCCGAACCAACATAGATATAAATCGAAACCATAGTGCCTTGCCCATTGCCTAGGTTTCCGGGTTCCTCACCGGTGGCTTATAGGTAGTCAAACATTGCTCCCCTGGGGGTTTAGGGATTTTTAACCCAATGGCACCAAGCCCTACCTATTTTTCATCCCGACAAGCATTATATATCCATATCAAGAATCCAATCCTGAGAGAAATAAGCTCTCCAAATCAACAATGAACAATATAGGCTTTCAACATAGTAGATACAAGATGTAGTCCTCCCAAAGGACGATTTTTCATGCCATATACCCACCGAATACTCCATACTTGCCAAATGAATTGCCAAGACTCCGGTTGACATGATAATCAATGCATAACATGCAATTCATATTATTAAATGAATACTTGAAACAATTTATGCCATATACACCATACCAATTCAATCCATATTCCATAATGTATATTTCTTACCAACAATCAATTTTCAACCACATATAACATTCATACATCTATGGAATATCACAACTTAGGTATATATATAGTGTAAATGGCACATATTCTTTCACAACACACTTATAAAACTTGTAACTCATGGAATATCAATCTGAACAAGTCTAGTATGGTTTATTTTGAAACAAATATGGTAAAAGCATAATAATCTTCATAGAATAAACTCATATCTCGAATTTTGAAAACAAATAAATCCCTACCTAAAAATTATAAGCTGAAAGGAAGCAACAAAGAGGATAATCGAAGCCCTGTTCGATGGAATCCCAAATTTCTTATATCACCTCGATCCCTCAACGCATAGGACAAGTTTCCTTCAGGTCAAATCGCAATCCAAAACTTAGTTTTTGATAAATTCTAGAGAGAGAAATATATAGGAGAAATGAGCTCTCAAAGCTGAGATTTTTTTTCCTAAAAAATGGCTTGAGAATCCTCTAGAAATCCTTTTTAAACTTTTGAACGGACATTGCAATAGGAGCTTGTCGGCCCAACCGTCGCCTGTTTTACAAAAACAGGCCGCTGTCTAATTACGATAGAAAACAAGAAAACTATCCTGGGCTCGCCTTTCAACAAGCACCCATTTTTCCATAATAGGCGCCTATTGGGTCTCAAAAATTTATATCAAAATTTGGCTCAATACATAATAATGGCTTTGGATTCACTTAATAAGGAGTTAAAATGAATTTTTGGTGAATTTTACAAGTTTGGTCGACGAAATCGGTTTATACCCGGGAACAATAGAAAATTTTCTCACATTTCCATCATTTTCCATGCTTTATTGCACAAAGCAAACAAAGTAATTCCTAATTACATTAATATAAACACCGGGTGTTACACTTGACCTACATCATATGTATAATTTTTACCTCTCAAAATTGTCCCTCGTGCATCTGGTCTTAACTTGTTTGTTAGGGTTAGATGTTCGGCCTAAGGGAATAGCTAAAAATCTTCTCAGCTCAACATATAAGAAGTGGTGAAAGAAGAATTGTATATGTAGTTATCCATTGATTGAATGAAAAGGTAGTAACTTCCTTGTGAAAATTTATGCTTAAAAGTTGTGGCTATGTGCTGGGCCAACTGACACTGATCTAATTGGACTGATGTGCTATCAGAGATTGATGGGTAGTTCGGGTGGGCCCCATGCCCTAAATGCTCACCATGTAATCTCTTTTCCTACCAAAACTCTTGCAATTTGAATTCTCATTGCTAGAAAACTTAAGAAACCCACCAGAATCATCAAAAATTCTTCATTTCTCTAAAAAAATTCCCCCTTCTTTGCGTTTTTTTGCTTTCATCTTCACTCTAGATTCATGAACATCCAGATCAAGTATGTTTTTTGATACTTTTTTTGGGTTTTCTGGTTGCTCTTGTTTGTTCTCAAATTATTTATAGATCAATAAAAATTTAGCTAGAACGCAAGGCTTGATTTTGGCTAAAGCTTTTCTTCATTCGAAAACTTCCCAGATTTGATTCTAATAAATTCTTTCTTTCTTGGGCTTGCTTTATTAGCTTCTCTGGGACTCTTTCATTCATTCTATTCATGCTTGAGCTTTGGATTCACTTATTGATCTCAATTTGGTTTCGAATACAACCGGCAACTACTAACTTTGGGAATTTTGCTTCTAGTTTTCATATTTGCTTACCTTTTGACGACGATAAAATATCACATGATGTTAACCCAAGTGTAGGTCCATAAACTTATAATGAAGTCTCAGTAGTCTGAGTATCGGTCCACAGGGATAGTTGGAAAGAAATGAAATGGAATGTGGATTGTGGTTTTCTTTACCGAGAAATGTCCTCTATAAGCTTTCGAGTGGCAAAAGGACAATACTCTCTTAAATTCTTTGTTCGGAATGCACCGGCATATAATCTGATCTGCACAATAATTGAATAAGTAGGGTGGCTCGTGTAGGGAATTAGGGCAGTAATCATGCATCACATACACATATTTACGCACTAATCTTAAAACCCTAGGATCTATGCTGTTCAATAAAATCGACAGAAGACATACCTTATATGCGATTTGGTGTTAATGAAACGAACAGGATGGATCGGATCCTTCTGTTGTTGTCATCCTTAGTGTAGAAACTACGACGCCTCTACGGTATGCACACACGAACGAGGTGAGATCTTGCTTGGTGTACTAGCGCCTTCTAGGGTTCTCTCTATTATTTCGACTCTCTGGCCTCTCTAAGTTTCCTTGACGGCCAAGATGAATAGAGGTTCCCTTTTATAAGGGAACCCTAGTGAGAACCCTAAGCAACAAACGAACTGGGCCCAAGTCCAACTTGGCCCATTTTAATTCGTTTTGATCCAACTTGTTTTGGTGTGCGACCCTGTAGGTTTTATACTCTTTGGCAGTATAATTAAAAGCCCGTTTTATTATACGAATAGTAAGCGGTCTCTAGTAAAACATTACTACTATCCAAAGGGTATAAAGGTCAAAAACGACACAACTTTTAAATTGATATTCCACATATTAACTCCTTTTGTCATTCGATATCTAGATTGAACACAAGACTAGGCAAGTGTCATTCTTGTATAGTTCAATATTTATTTCTTGATCTCTAAGTATAATTAATCTAAAACAAATGACATCTCATTTGTGCATGGCCATGCAAATATTAATTACATTTATCAAGGGGCCCAACGATATCTCTCTCAATATATGAGAGTGACAAATCCCATCTTGATCAACCACATATCTCTACATAGTTCATAGTATGCTCGGTCATCATCTTTATAATTACTCGATCAAGAGCAACGTTTGATAATGCCTGACATGCTAATCCCTATGTTGGTAACCATGGCGATCTCAGGTCTGAGGATAATACGATATCACAAATGGGGAACATCACTGATGACATTATGTAATACTCCTTGCAGTGTCCCCAAAGCGGGTCAGTCCAATACTTTGTTCCCTAACAAGTATCAGTATGTTCAGCTTGACATTTCCTTATCCATGACTTGTGGAACATAATCATCAGCTGACCCATACTCTAATCATTATATCAACGTGATCCTAGGTTATTGACACATTATTAGGGACATCTAAATAATATTATTATAACACTACTAGCATCCCACAATCAAGTCACGTACTTGATGAACTAGTATTAATATATATTATTTACAAGAGAATATAAAGTATAATAAATAAACTTTATTAATAACAATAAGCATAAAATATCCAAGTACAAATCATAATCTATGAATAGTCCTAGGACATATCTCTTTCAGCTCGTCCCATTAGAAAAGTCCCACTTCACTCAAGAATTTTCTTCTGTCTTATGTATTCCAAGATTTCGGTATCTTCTCAGTGACAAGATAATTGATGATGTCCGCATACCATGAAAGTGTCAAAATCAATAAAAATTGCTCGTTTAGGAATGAGTCTTAGATTGGCCTTTCCTCAATGTTGTTGGTGAAAGTGAACCAAGACAAATAATCTGCCACCACATTCTCCACTCATTTCTTATCCTTAATGTTTAAGTGAAATTCTTGTAACAAAATGATCCATCTTTGAAGACATAGCTTTGCATTCTTATCGGTGAATAGATATTTCAAGGTTGCATGATTCATGAAAATTACAATGGGTGATCCTATCAAGTATGATCGAAACTTGTCTAAGGCAAAGACAATCGCCAGAAACTCTTTCTTGGTCGTGATGTAATTCATATGTGTGTGGTTCAAAGTTTGACTTGCATATTAGATTTCACCTAGTTTCTTGTCTTTCCTTTTATTAAGAACTGCTTCGAAAGCATAGTCACTCGCATCGCATATGAGCTCAAATGTCAAGCTCCAATAAGGTGTTTGCATTATTGGTAAGGTAGTGAGCATATGCATATGTGAGGTAAATGTTTCCTCATACTTGGCATCCCATTTGAAAGGTGAATCCTTAAGGAGGAGATTACACATTGGTTTCGAGATGGAATTGAAGTTCTTCCTAAACCTCCTATAAAAGCCGGCATGTCACAGAAATGATCGGACATCCTTAAGTTCTTGGCCGTAGGAAGCTTGGCGATTAGCTCGATCTTTGCCTTATCGACTTCAATTGAAGAAATGATATGCCCCAACACTATACCATTGGTAACCATGAAGTCGCACTTCTCCCAATTCAAAACCAGTTATGTCTTAACACATTTTCCTAACACCTGTTCAAGGTTAGTCAAGCAATTATCTAATAACTTACCATAGTAGGTAAAGTCATCCATAAACACTTCTAAAGTTCGTTCCACCAAATCGCTAAAAATAGTTAGCATGCAGCGTTGGAAAATTACTGGTGCGTCATATAGTCCAAAGGGCATTTTTTGATAAGTGAAGGTGCCGAAAGGACATTTAAAAGTGGTTTTCTCTTGATCATCAAAATCAATCTCGATTTGGTTGTACCTAAAAAATCGTCTCAGAATGAGTAAAACTTTTCTCCGGATATCCTTTTTATAGTTTAATCCAAAAATAAGAGGTGGAAATGATCTTTACGAGTCACTTCATTGAGTTTGCAGTAATTTATGCACATTTGCCACCCAATGGTGACTCTTTGTGAAACTAATTCTTCGAATTCGTTCTTAGCTACCATAAGATCCGATTTTTTCGGTACCATTTAGGTTGAACTAAACCATTTACTATCCGAGATTGGACAGATGATCATTGCATCTAACAATTTCAACACCTCATTTCTAACAACCTCTTGCATGTTAGGATTCAAACGGCGTTGGAATTGCCTTGATGTCTTCGCCCCGTCCTCCAAGTGAATATTATGGGTACTAATTAACGGGCTTATTCCTTGGAGGTCGGCGATAGTCCAACCAAAAGATTTTTTATGTTTTTCGAGCATATCTACTAATCTTACTTCTTGATCATTCGACAGTTCAGATGAAATGATTACGGGGTAAGTGTCGGAAGCTCCTAAGACTGCATACTTTAGATTGCTCGGCAATGACTTTAGCTTTATTTGGCCTTCAAGCTTTTTGGTGGATGTTCCTGTGTTTTCTCCTTGATCATTGGAAGTTCAACTTATTTATCAAACAAAGAAAATACTTGCATACATTCCTCAAGTTCAGTGGAAGTGGTTAAAATACCTTATGTTGACTCCGATTCAAAATTTGCCACGAAGTGGTCTTGGACTAATGTTCTAAAAGGCGCTAGGCGGACCTAGGGCAACCATAGAGCACCTAGGTGGAGCCTAGGCAGTTTTTTTAAAATATATATATAATACATGTACAAAGCACGAACAACTCATTGGGTTCATTATCCAAAACAGAACATATATGCACGATATTTAATTACTTTCAATGTTGCACGACACAAATGCATTTTTGTATCTTCATATATAAACCCCTTATAGTTCTCACAAAACCCGTGTTTGGATCACTCCCATTTTCAAACCAGTTTTGCAGGTACGCTCTTGTTATGGTGCGAGTATTAGTTCTTAAGGCACTGTATCGATACACTCCACCAACGGTCCCTATTTCTAGAATTCAACTGGTATGGCCCCTTAATAATCTATGTTTATAACTCGATCCAATTACAAAACATGTAAACTAGGCCAAAGCCTAAAACATAATTAAGGATTTTTATGTTTATATTTTGGTGTTGGCTTGATTCTGATGCCAAAAGTACTTGTTCCTTTGTAATTGTTTTAACCGTATTGAGGATTTAAAAATGCGACAATCAAAAAAAGTTCACTGAAGACCTAAGGTAGGTAAAGGTAGGGGGTTTGATTCAATTCTAGGTTGTGGTTAAGTGGTAAAATCAAAATCAAAATGGTTTTGAGTCAAACTAGCATTTTGATTTTATAATGACAATTTTCCCAAGCCCGTTGCATTCCATCAAGTCAAGAAGATGGTGAATCTTGTTTTTTAGATGTCTAACATGTTCTATCAATTGCCTCTAAAATTTGAATCGAATTAGAGTTCAAATGGACATAAATAATCAAAAAGAGTTGTAAAATGGGATTGGTCTGCCTTAAGGGTGGACCGGTACACATTAACAAAACATAGACTGGTCCAGCTATAAAGTTGCACAGGAATTTGATTTCTAAAATTCGTATTGATACATCCTTTGGTATCGGCCCACCCATTAAACCTAGTGCACATGATTTTAGTCGCACAAAGTCGTTTCTTAGTGTTTTAAAACAATTCCAAATAGGATTTGGTCTCTAAATTTTTTAGAGTGTTTTTAAGCAAATTAGACATATCAAAAACCTCAAAACACTTTAGAGACAAAACCACACTACTTAGGTTTTGTTCACGCCATAAAGATTTATTGTTCTCTCTTTTCAAAGAACTAGGGTTTCAAGCATTCAAAGAAGTCCTCCGGGAGTGGCTTTGGCTGTAGTTGAAAGAGAGGAGGGAAGTTTTGGTTGCGATTGAAATGAGAAGTGGCTAACGAGATAAGGGTGATCGTAGATGGTGGTGAGGGATTGTGAACGAGATCTCGAATGAGGCAATTTGTAAGCAGAAAAAGTGGGAAGTGTTATGTTAAGCAAGATGCATTGGATTCTTCAATCAAGGGACTAACGAGACTTTTGCATAAATTTTGGGGAAGCAATTGTTATAAGTCATCGAGTATGTATTTTTATTTTATTTATAGTGAAGTACTGTTGGTTAGTCTCGATGATTAGTCTGACATGAGTAGGGATACCTCATTATTTTCTGGTGTTGTGGATTGCTTTTGTGTGATTGCTTACTTGATTGCTAAAAAACACAACATAAGAATTTCGGCAATACTAAATTTTGGAAGACCTAAGGCTTGGATTCTGTTTATCAAAATTACAAATTATTTTTGATAAACCCCAAAAATCAACCTGGGTAAGTAAGAACCTAAGTTTTCAGTGCTGATAGCTAGCGTTTGGCAATTAAGGAGAGAATTATGACCTTTAAAAGTCATGAAGGGTCCAATATCACCGAATACGCAATCTTTAACTTTGAGTCACCAAAACTCGCTCGACTCATTCGATTTGCGTTGCAACCATGCACACATGTCACTATGCCTAGTGGAAGTTTAGGTGACGTACACTGTACGTCGCTTAAGTTAAGTTTGTTCGTCACCTAAGGTTTAAGCGACGAACCACATGTCACCTAAGCTCCGTCACCTAAGTGGCGTGGCATATTGTTTAGGCGACGTACAAATAAAGGCCCGTCACCTAAGTATCACTTAGGTGACATACAATGTGTACGTCACCTAAGTGATCCATAGGCGACGTACACATTGTACGTCACCTAAGTAATACTTAGGCTTCGAGCTTATACATGTCGCCTAAGATTCGATTGTTCGTCGCTTAAAGGTATATCTTAGGTGACATACCTTTTTAAGTTCGTCACCTATGATTACCTTTTATGTGACGTACTATTTATGTTCGTCACCTAAAGGTACATCTAAGGTGACATACTATTTTTATGTTTGTCACCTATAAGTACCTTTTATGTGACGTACTATTTTTATGTTTGTCACCTATAAGTACCTTTTATGCGACGTACACTTTTATGTTCGTCGCCTAAAGTAAATCTAAGGTGACGTACTCTTTTTGTGCTCGTCGCCTAAGTGGGATAACTAGGCAACGTACATAGTTTGGGTACGTCGCCTAAGTGCAAAATCATAATTGACAACATTGCTGAAAATTACAGTAATCCCTGCAGTCGAAACTGCATTTTAAACACAAAAACCTGCACTTTATATCATAAGCTGTAATCCCAAATAAATAATTCTAATACACATTAGTTCACAAACATATAATTCTCATTATCTAATAAAATTTTGAATTATACAAAAATATATGCAAGGTAAAAAGATGTTCAATGCCCATAAAAGTAAATGAAAATATTCAATATTCAAGTACAAAAATATAATAAAACAAGTGCCTATGACTGCTGGTCGGTAAAGGAACCACCGGCAGTATCCCGTCGAAGAAGCTCAAGGACCTGACGTTGCAAGTCGGCCATATCCCGTTGGAGCCCTTCGTTGGCTTCCATCAGCCTTTCGACGGTTGACCGGAGATTCCCATCGCTCACAGACGCCTGCCAATCTTCGCCTCTCATCTGTGGGTCCCTCCTGTACCCTGACCCCATGCCGCGAACGACCGCCCCTCTTCGAACACCGACCTCTCCCCGAAGAACCTCGATCTGTGTCTGGAGAGGGAGGACGATCGATGTCGACTAAATCGGGTTCGAGCCGTCTTCCACGGGCGGCGGCGTGGGATTCGAGGATTCGAATGAGGCAATGGAAGCTTTCGCCGCAGACCTCATCGCATCCTGCAAATAAACAATAAGAGCCAACAATTAATCAATAATTCAATATCATACTATAAACTACAAATCAACAAACAATCAATAAACTCTTACCGCTTTATCCGGGGCGTTCTTCACATAAGCGTCCGCCCAGGCGTTTAGAATAGGGGCTTTATCCCCGTTTTCCTTCAGCTTCTTCGCTCGGTAGGCGAAGGGCACCGGTCCCGAGGTGTGGTCCACCTTATTCCGAGACGCCCGAATCTCTTTCATTCTCTGGGATCGGGCCTGCAATGCGAACTTTAAAGTTAGTAAAAATTCAAAACAAATTCAAAACGACAATAATAAAAATTAAAATAAAAATAATAGTAAAAGTAATAGTAATAGGATAAATGCAAAATAAAAATATTGATATTGATTTGATTAATGGAAAGTGCAGAGTTAATTCAAGCATGATTGTTCATTATCGTTTGGGAATGTTTTTTTTTTCCTAGTATTACTGAATAATAATACATTATACTAATCATTAATTAGTTGGCACAATTTATTAATATTAATACTAATGAAGTGGTAACCGTTGCTGGGAGTTAGTGATGCCATGCCAGCAAAAAAAAAAAAAAAGTCATGTGAAAGCAAAAGCAAGACTCATTGGCCCTGTTTGTTTGTTTTTTTTTTTTTTTTTTATGTGAAAGCAAAAGCAAAAGCAAATATGATGATAAATATACTATTTTATCATGTGAAAGCAAAAGTCATGTGAAATGTTAAAAAATCTTTTTACCTTGCATATATTTTAAAAAAGTTTGTTTTATTAAAAAATGTTAAAAAATTAACCGATCTAATGAGTGACCCAAATTCGTTAAGCGTAAACTCATGTGAACATTCCTTTTATGTACATGTAACATGTATCTAATAAACCGATACTTCTATGTAGCCATGGTGGTTTTTAGAATGAGATAACCAATTCAGTATCATTTCGAATTGAACATGCGAACCCAATAATTACCACTCGGATTTATTAAGAAACTAGCTAAACTCGTGTAAATCACCCATCAGCATATAACAAAGTTTGTGTAAAATTGATGGCATCGCTCTGACCTTGAGTAGTTTCTTTCTTTAATTAGTACTCTTATTATTCATTTAAACTATATCATGGAACAAAATATAGATCATACCTAATCGTGTCATATCCAAGTCCAATTTGATTGACGATATAGCATATCAATTCAATCCGTGATCTCTGGCATGTCGTTTGATTCGTTCAAGTGGTGAGCAATGCTTATGTGCCGTGCTTTTATTAAAATCCCACATATTAGTTTAATGGGTCGTCGTGTTCAATCTTACCAATGTTTCTTTCGAATCCGATTCAACTCAACATGACCTATTATCAGGTCTAGTAGCATACACGTTAATCTAATGTGTGCTATTTTTGAACAATTGATTAATTAGCAATATGAATGTTTTCCGTTATAATTAATATGAACAACATTTCTTAATATTTATTTTGTCACTAAAATTTCCTTGCTAAAGTTACGTTTTCTTGTAGTGTATTAATGATATTGTTCATAAATTTATAAAATTCTTAAAGCTGAATAATTAAATATATATATATTATAATTATTTTTTATAATCCGTATCGAAGACGTATCATATCCTACATTTTTTTAATTTCTAATTTTTTCGTATCACCGTATCGGTACATCCGATAACCATATCTATATCTGTGCTTCATAGATATAAAACAATGATGTTTTACTAAACTATAGAGCAAAATCCTCCTTTTAGATAAAAAGCATTATAATGTTTCGAGCTATTATTAATTTGTTAATCACGAAAAAATTATATGTTTACTTAAGATGCAGACCATCTATTTAATTTTAGTATGACTAGTTTTAAATTTAGTACAATCATAAGGATCATAAAATAATTAGATTATAAAGAGAAAAAAAACATATTTTTCATATTTTAACGACTAAACAAAAGGATTCGCAAATAAAAGTACTAATAAAAAAATATTAATTACAAACATTGTTCCTTAAAAAAAGTATTTAATGTAATAATCATTAAGTTATTGAATATAAATTATAAAAAGGTTAAATTATAAAATATGTAGGTTTTACAAAATAAAATTAATTAATTTTAAAATATCAATTATATAAAATCAAAATTTTTAAAAATTCAAAATGGTCTGATTTTTCAAAAATATAAAAATTTCGTTCAAAATTATGGTGGGAAAATAACTTTAAGCGACGTACATTGATCAGTGTACGTCACCTAAGTGGCATTTTATGCGACGTACATTAATTAGTGTACGTCGCCTAAGTGAATTTTAGATTTTTCAAAAATTTAAAATTTTGTTGAAAATTGCGGCGGGAAAATATCTTTAAGTGACGTACTTTTATTAGGGTACGTCACCTAAGTGGGAATTTTACGCGACGTACATTAATCAATGTTCGTCGCCTAAGTCAATTTTTAAAATTTTCAAATATTTAAAATTTTGTTGAAAATTGCGGCGGGAAAATATCTTTAAGTGACGTACTGTTATTAGGGTACGTCACCTAAGTGGGACTTTTACGCGACGTACATTAATCAATGTTCGTCGCCTAAGTGAATTTTTAAAATTTTCAAATATTTAAAATTTCGTTGAAAATTGTAGCGGGAAAATATCTTTAAGCAACGTACTTTTATTAGGATACGTCACCTAGGTGGGAATTTTACGCGACGTACTTTAATCAATGTACGTCGCCTAAGTGAATTTTTAAATTTTTTAAATATTTAAAATTTCGTTGAAGATTTGGGCAGGAAAATATCTTTAAGCGACGTACTTTTATCAACGTGCGTCGCCTGAGTGAATTTTGGGAGACGTACATTGATGTACGTCGCTTAAGTGGATCTTTAAGAGACGTATATTTACGTACGTCGCTTAAGTGGAGTTTTAGGAGACGTACATTAACGTACGTCGCTTAAGTGGAGTTTTAGGAGACGTACATTAACGTTCGTCGCTTAAGTGGAGTTTTAGGAGACGTACATTAACGTATGTCGCCTAAGTGAGTTTTAGGTGACGAACCCAATTTGTGTACGTCACCTAAAACCCATCTTGGCATAGTGTGTGTATTGTCAATAATATGACCTACGTAAGCTAATTGTATTATACAAGTAAGTCCGAATCGAATTTGACTAGTCAAGCCCACGAACAAGAATAAATCACACTTACGAACGAGGTAATACCTCTATACTCAATCGGGCCATTTGATACATGGTGCAACCACACACTCAAGTTCAATTACATTAATTGGACATATAGGGAGACATTCGAACTATAAAAAATGGTCTTGGATCAAAACTCATTACCCAAAACCTCCTTTAAAGAAGGGGCTTAGGCTAGTATGGAAAGGATACCGGGTGATTAGACAATGGATTGTTACAGATATCTAGCGGCCAAAAAAAAATAAAAAATTGTCACTCAAAATTTTGCCACTAATTAGCAAACTTCTTGTAGAATTATGCATGTTCATTTTTAATGATACCAGATGCGTGCACGTCTTACCCTATTATATATGTTAAAGTAATTAATAAAATATGCTCATTGACTTCTAAAGATTACACGTGGAATGCATGTAGTGTTTTATTTGTAATTAAAATTTAATAGTATAAAAGAAACTGAGTTTATAGCCATACCCTATCACATGGAATGCATGTAATTTGTTTTTATAATTTTAAATTGATAAATTAACACTAAAAATTTCTCATAGTTGACGTCAAGAAGTTGTAGAATTATAAGTTAACAAGGTTCAAACTTTTTTATATAAAATTATCATTTTATATTTAAAAAAAAGAATAACAACTTAAATTTATACTATTGTACCCTATGGCCATTATTTGTTAAACAATATCAAATGGTATTCAATGAAGCGGCCATTAATTGTTGTCGGAAGGGTAAGAAGATGCTTCCCTTTTAAAATATAATAGATTTGTTAATTCCATTTAAAGTTGATGGGATAAAATATTGATTAACTTAATCCAACTTAAAGCACACATTAATTTTTAACGATAATTGTTATTTTCTAAAATTAAAAACTACACTGAGTTGTCTAAATATTCGGTCTCCTTCAATTATTATTGATCCTTAAAAAGAAAATATTAAGGTCAATGTTACATTAACAAAGAAACGTCACCAAACAATTTTTTTTTTCTTTCTAAAATCTAAAATATTATCTAAGTCAAATTTAACCAAATTAAGATCAATCTCCATTTGTGCCAACACATTGACAGAGTAATTTTAGCTTTTAGTATTAGGAATTGTACAACATAAATTGCTTTATCAATTTTATTTGCTAGGAACCTACGATAAAAGTTATGAACAATAATATATAGGAGGTGGTGAATCTGATACAAAAACAAGTACAACTATTGACTGAATATGTTCGAAGATGTTATTTTTGAAAAAAAGGCTTAATGACATATTTGACAAACAAAATTTATCACTTTTTTTTAATTTAGTCACTAATTTTTTTATTTTTTTCGCTAAAAATCCATTGAATGAGGAGAACATCACATGTGCATCTCACATGATGGATTTTGCCATCTCATATGTCCACAAGGATGCCACTTGGACTTCTTAAAGTTCCAATTAGATTTTTGGTTAACTCTAATTAACGATGTTAAAGAGTTTGGTTAACTCTAATTAACAGAGTTCAATGTGTTTTTAGAAAAAAAAAAAGGTTTAGTGACTAAATTGAAAAAAAGTGATAAAATTCATTGTTCAAATATGTCATTAAGCCTGAAAATAAATACAACTTTACAAAGTGATACAATACCATCTTCTGACAATGTCAAAACTCGTAACTACTTTGGCGCAAGCATAACATAAACATAATTTTTGTTTTGTTTTAATCAATGTTCCAAATTCCACAATTCTTGAAAATATATGGATTAAGTTGTTACTTTGGTCAAAAATACCTAAAAAGTAAAATATCTCCAATCGTCTAATTAAAATAATTATACTAAAAACTGAAATAGCAGCATTTTGTTTTCTTTTGAGGATACAAAACATATATATAAACAGTCCCCTTCTCTTAAGGACCGTCCTTAAGTTAGCTAACTTAAGGACCGTCCATTTCGTGGGGTAAATAGATGAATTTTTTCATTAAACTTGTAAGAATGATCTCTTTAATGAGTAGATCATCTTCACCAAATTTCATAAAAAACAATCAAATGGAAAGTGGGTTAACTAAAAATTTAAAATTTCAACGTCTAGAAATGCGCATGTATATCAATTTTTCAATTAACCCACTTTTTAATTGATTTTTTTTCTTATGAAATTTGGTGTAGATGATCTACTCATTATAGAGATAATTTCTACCAAGTTTCATGAAAAAAATTCATATGTTTACCCCCCTTTGAAAGGACATTCCTTAAGAGAATGGCTCTCTATATATACATATCCAAAGGAGAAAAATTAATAGAGGATGGTAGCAAATTAGTAAAGAAACCATGTTTCACAGCAAACATCATACCCTTTACAATGGTTAGAGCTAGCTTCTGCCATCAGAATTCATAACATCCCATACATGCATGTTTCTGGGGTACTTAATTGACTTTTATACCTCTAAAGTTTCCCTATTTTCTCACATTGGTCCTTAAAAGTGTCATTTCCTACATTGTTGTTCCTCGGAATTTGAGTTGCATCTTACTTTCATTCAAAATTAGATGTCCCGGCCCTTCACTTTTTCATTTGGATGAAAATCCATTATTTGGACAGAAAAACCATGCGTCGCATGATTTTTCCTTTCAAAAAATTGACGGACCAAACTGCAATTAAGTTTAAATTTCGAGAACCAAATTGTAGCAAACGAAACTTTAAAGATGAAAATAAGAAAACAATTAAATTTTAGGGGTGTAAAAAGTCATAAGTTCGAAACCTCGGAAATAATTTTTGTGCAACTTGATTGGCCTAGTGATTATAAATGTGTCAACCCAAATCTGGAAGATCCCGAGTTCAAGTTTCACTGTGGGTGGAGTGTGAGTTGTTTTCATTGTTATTTGTGCAAACAATAGAAATTTAGACATACAGATCAACAAATACTTTAAATTTTCAGCTAGAAGTTTTTAATCATTCAAAAGAATTGCTCCCCTCTGTTGAGTTAATCGAAAGTCGCAGGCCAATTCCTTGCAGAGAATTTATATGTATTATGTTTCTCATAAATTATTTTATTAGGCACATCAAAAATATATATGAGATCTTTAATGTTATGAAAATAAATAAATTAATATTTGTTTTGATCCTTACAGCATTAATTTATATTTCTCCCTTGCCTATATATACCCCACCATGAATGCACCAACCGAACATAAACATAGAGACGAGTATATACTCTCTCTTTCTCTCTCTCTCTCTCTCATTCTCTTAGTTTCTTCTTCTAGATCTATCTGCATCTCTCTCTGTTGGAAAAAATAATACAAGTATCCCATACCTGTATACGCAGCGGATTGATTTGGATCTTGTGCGATTGGCCTTACGATACTCACGTTGTGTATCGTTACACGAACGACCACCACTGTGCCCACAGCTTTAAGTACTCTCTACAAGGAACCCTAGAATGTGCTTGAGAAGAGATAACGGCCGCCTCTAATTCTGTTGTGTATTGTGTGTTATTATTTAGGTCTAAAGACCTAAATATATATCATTAGGCTTAAAGAGCTTTCAAACCCTAAGGCCCACTATGGGTGTCCCTGTTGGGCTAAACCAACAGGCTCAAAAAACAACATCTCCCACTCGCACATAGTGGGCGAATAATCGCATTCTCCCTCGCACTATTCTAGATTCCTCGTTCATACTTAGTAAATGAGCTGTGCGACCGCGAGCCACCTGAAAAGAAAATTTTGGAGTACTATGCCAAATTCCCAAAGAACCAGCATAGAACATGCCCATAGCGTCTTGTTCTACCCCTGACCTATTTAGCCACATTCAGATTAAGCATCTCTAATCCCTCGGAGTCACATCTCGGATCAATGCTTAAACCTCTTCCGTTTTATTCTCACAGCTATGTCGCTACTCTCAGAAAGCGACATAACTTGGTACCAGTGATCATAAAACTTGAACGTGCTACCAAACAGTCATCCTTTCGCTCTTATATCACTTAGATTATATTCAATTGCTTTCCCAACGATGTCCCTTTAGGCTGCATCAGTCTTAGCCATAGGATACACACATTAAAGTAGCATACACTGAACTTCCTCTTCATGATGCAGTCAAAAGTCACATAGGGCAAAAATAGTAAAGGACCATACATATTGTATCAATCCATAAGGACTCACACAGTTAAGAAGCAGGGATCATTCTTTCACTTCCTTATATAGGTCGTGAAGCACGTGTAGTATGAATTACATGTTACGGTGGAGTTCTCTTTTAATAAAGAGCGTATGTCTCTACCAAACACCGTACAGATCTTAGTTCAGTCGCTGTCAAGTGCCTAACCCGAAAAATCTAATTGCTCGCTCGTCTCAGCGCCTAGTTGAAATTTCGCATTTGGCTATTCATAGGTTATATATGGATAGTGGGGTATCCACATTCAGTCTTCGAAAGACTCTATCTTGGCCCTTTCCAAGTCAACACTTCAATCAATGTCAGCTCAGCTCGCTATCACAGCGCCATAAGCTTGACATGTCTCATCTTTGCTCGCCTTCCAAGCGCCAAAGGCGATCACTCGTGTGAGAGAGTCGATCCATACCTATTGACATACTCATACCATGATATCCCAACCATGGGTAATGTGTGTGCTAGCAATTATATTAAGACAATAACATAAGAGCAATAAATTCTAAAAATTTATTAATAATAATATCAATGACATCAAATATCCTCTATGGTTAGGAAGCAAACAATCACAACCTACGTAGCCCTAAACTCCTAACATGAGAGTGGTAAACGTCTCTAGCTATAGGCTTAGTCAAAGGGTTCGCAACCATGCGACTAGTAGAGATATACTTAAGGACCACCTCCTTTTGTGCAACCATGTCACAAAGAAAATGGTTGGGTTCCCTTGGAACCTACTGACAACACCAACTGCATAACAAATGTCGGGTCGCGTACACATCATTGCGTACATCAGGCTAGCAATAGCGTTAGAATATGGAACACGAGCCATCTTTTCCTTCTCATCAGGAGTCTTAGGACACATATCTAGACTTAAGGTATTACCTTTCTCAACAGGAGTGTCAATGGGTTTACAAGCTTGCATTTGAAAAACGCTCAAGTACATTTCTTATGTAAGTCTCTTAAGACAAACCAAGAAGTTTCCTTGATCGAATCTCTTAGGATCTTAACTCCGAGCACATAACTTGCCTCTCCTATGTCTTTTATTTCAAAAATTAAAGACAACCACGTTTGTGTGGCGACAACCATCTCCTTGTTGTTTTCAGCTAATAGTATGTCATCTACATATAAAGAGAGAATCAAGAAACTATTCCCAGAACATTTAACGTACACACAGTGGTCCTCCTCGATCATCGTAAGCCCATTTAAAGAAATGGCTCGATGGAATCTCAGGTACCATTGTCTAGATGACTCTTTAACTCATAAATGGATCGTTTGAGCTTGCAAACTTTGCGCACTTTTCCGCTAGCTATAAAACCAACAGGTTGATCCATATAGATTTCCTCATCTAGTTCTCCATTAAGAAATGCAGTTTTAACATCCATCTGAAAAAGTTCTAAATCCATATGAGCGACAATAGCAAGAATGAGGCGGATTGAGGCAAACATCACTACCGGTGAGAACGTTTCCTCATAATCAACGCCTTCCTTTTGGGTGTAGCCTTTCGCCACAAGGCAAGCTTTATCCCTATCAATGGAACCATTTGCCTTGCATTTGACTTTTAGAAACCATTTGTTTCCAATAGTCTTTCGCCCCAGCGGAAGATCTACCAAGTCCCAGACATTGTTCTTCCTCAAAGACTCCATCTCATCAATAATTGCAACTTTCGATTCAGTCAAAGCAGGGGATGTGATAGCCTCCTGATAATTTTCTAGGCTCATCTACATCTTTCAGAGTACACATGAAATATGCCCCCTCAATCTCAAAACGACAACGTGGGATACTTTCACGATTGCTCCTACGCAAGTGTGGACTTTGGGAATCAGTCTCTAATCGAGGGACACTCCCACTAGAAGGTCACACGCTCCCACTAGCAAGTGAGTCGGTCTCAGCATCCTCATTCAGAATTGAAATGCCTTCGTTCGATTCGACCATTTCAAACAACTTAATATTTCTGTCCACATCCCCTCTCTTGGGGAATTCTTTCTCTAAGAAATCGACATCTCGTGACTCAATCTCAGAAACAGATCCATCTTTTTGTTCACCAAGCATTACATATCCTTTAGATTCCTCAGAATATCTAATGAATATGCACTTATGTGCCATAGAGCCTAGTTTCCTATGCGAATGATAACTTGTGTGAACATATCCTGCCATGCCCCATGGGTGTAAATGGCTTAAGTTAGGCTTCTTGCCCGTCCAAAGCTCATAAGGCGTTGATGAAAAAGATTTAGAAGGCACACGATTGAGGATGTAGGCAGCAACTAAGATAGCATCCCCCCAGAAAGATATTGGGAGGTTAGATTGCGCCATCATCGATCTAACCATATCCAAAAGGGTTCTATTCCTTTTCTCCGCTACACAATTTTGTTGCAGAGTATATGGGATAGTTAACTGCCTCGAATACCTTTTTCATCAAAGAGCTGCTTAAATAGCTCAAATAAATACTCACGTCCACGATCAGTACGGAGAGCCTTAATGGTCCTTCCACTTTGATTCTCAACCAACCTCATAAAACGCTTAAAGCAATCCAATGCTTCAGACTTGTGGGAGATAAAATATACAAAATCGTAACATGTGTAGTCATCTATAAATGTGATAAAATAGCTAGTACCGTGCCTTGCCCTCACACTAAGTGGGCCACAGATGTCTGAATGTACTAATTGCAAAGGAAAAGATGCTTTAGCGGCCTTTCCAAACGGTTTTTTAGTTGACTTTCCTACTAAGCAATGCTCACAATTGGGCAAACTAACTTTAGCGAGCTGACCTAATAAGCCCTTTCTAGCTAATCGATTCATTCTGTCCTGACCTATATGACCAAGTCTAGCATGCCAAATTGCAGAATTATCAGCAGTAGTCAAGAAAGAAATAAAATTATTATTACTGGAATAATTAATATCCAAAACAAACAGTTCATCCGAAATAAAACCACTACCATAAAAACAATTTCATTAAAAATGCTAACATTATTGTTTTCGAAAACTACTCGAAATCCTAGCCTAAGCAAAGCAGAAACTGATAAAAAGTTCTGTCAAATATCAGGAGCAAACAAGACATCATGGATAAATAGGTGGCGTCCACCGCGCATGCTCAGCTTATAGGTATCAATACCTAAAACTTGAATAGCTTCTCCATTTCCCACATAAAGTACTTTGCTTCCTACGGGTATCCGGCGGTACTTCACATATCCAACTCGATCCCTCACGACATGTTTGGTTGCTCTATAATCCACAATCCAATCATAGGAAGGATGAGCTACCATAACATGACTTGTTACATAAACAAAAAGGAGAGTTAGAACTTAAGAGTACATTCTTCGGCTCAGTGCAGTCACGAGCGAAGTGACCTTCCTTGCCACAGTTAAAACATGCTTTGTCGACGTTACCCTTCTTACTAGCACGCTTGCCCAGCTTGCGTTTAGTAGAGTTTGCCTTCTTAGGAGCAAGTTCATCATCGTTCCTCTTCCCATTGTTCCGGTTCTTGTGCTTAGACCCAGATGCCTTACGCAAACCAGAGTGAACCACATAAGAGGAATTATTAGCTTTAACAGCTTTTAAGCGCTCCGCCTCTAACTCCAAATGACGCGCAAGAGCATCAAAAGTTTCGATGTTTTCATTGTGTGTCATATTGACTCTCATATGTTCCCACGAATTAGGTAGAGAACGAATCCCAGCTTGAACCTGCTGCTCATCGCTCAAGTTGTTCCCAGCTGCATTGAGCTCACGGATCATAGTTGACATCTGTCTAAGATGCTGCTTCATCGGGGTGTTAGAGTGCATCTTATATGAGTCAAACTTCAAATTCAGCACGCGCAATCTAGTAGCTGAAATGGAACCATAGTTAGCTTTCAGGGCATCCAACATTTCTCGAGCAGTCTTACAGTCCTCGAAAGCGTTGATCAAGTTATTGTGCATGCTCCTAAGCATAACAATGCGCGCACAACAATCCTTCTTGACCCACTGAGTGTAGGCCTCTTGATCGCGCCGATGTTGGGCACCATTGCCATCCTCCGGTGGTGGAGTCAAAGACTGGGTCAAGGTTTCTAAAACCTCTTACTCATCGAGGAGATATTGGATTTTACAGTGCCAAATATCATAATTGTCACCATCCAATTTCTCTCCTTTGTTCAAGTCAGCAACAATGTTCTTAGAAGTCATCTAATATGCGCAAAAATAGGGATATTTAATAAGGATATTATTATCAGCACAGCACACATAATATTTTGCAGCACAAATCTTAAATAAAATTTCATAGTTCACACATGACACGAGATCGAAAGATCGCTACGCTCACAATCATCTCCCCATCATGTGATATTATTAAATTAAAATCTAAATTACGCACAAAATTGTATAGGAGCTTTAAGCTACCACTACACTCCCACTATAAATAAAATAGGTAAAATAGGCAACACAATGATATATATAATAGTAAATAATATCAAAAAAATGCATGTACCGTAGCAAAAAAAAACACACCTAAAAAAACTGTTTTTCCAAAAAATAGAAAAACAAAACTGTTTTATTTTCTAATAAACAAAAAACTGTTTTTCCAAAAAACAGAAAAACAAAACTGTTTTATTTTCTAATAAACAAAAAACTATTTTTCCAAAAAATAGAAAAAAAAAACTATTTTATTTTCTAATAAACAAAAAAAATTGTTTTTCCAAAAAACAGAAAAACAAAACTGTTTTATTTTCTAATAAACAAAAAAACTATTTTTCCAAAAAACAGAAAAACAAAAATGTTTTATTTTCTAATAAACAAAAAACTGTTTTTCCAAAAAATAGAAAAACAAAACTGTTTTATTTTCTAATAAACAAAAAAAAAACTGTTTTTTTTTAAATCAAAAAACAGAAAACTGTTTTTTTTAAATAAAAAAAATTGTTTTTCTTCAAAAAACAGAAAAAAACAAATTTTATTATTAATCAAAAAAAACTCTCCTAAGAGTATATATATATATATATATGTTAACACAACAGATCATTACCTACGAAAATCATACATACATATATACAAGATATTGCACATGCGTGATTGTGTATGAAGACCAATCATAAACCTCTGATACCAATGTTGGAAAAAATAATACAAGTATCCCATACTTGTATACGCAGCGGATTGATTTAGATCTTGTGCGATTGGCCTTACAATACTCGCATTGTGTAGCGTTACACGAACGACCACCACTGTGCCCACATCTTCAAGTACTCTCTACAAGGAATCCTAGAATGTGCTTGAGAAGAGAAGACGGCCGCCTCTGATTCTGTTGTGTATTGTGTGTTATTATTTAGGTCTAAAGACCTAAATATATATCATTAAGCTTAAAAGGGCTTTGTAACCCTAAGGCCCACTATGGGTGTCCCTATTGGGCTAAACCAACAGGCCCAAAAAACAACACTCTCTATATATATATATGGCTCAAATGTTACTCTCTTACAGAGATAATCTAGTTCTCGTTACACAACAAAAAATCAGGGTTATAAAAGATACATTAGGTGAAATGAAGATGTTTTATTTTTGTATCATTTTCTATTTATAGATATATACCTATAAATTGCTATGTCAATGGGTTGGGTTTGAACTCAAATCCGTTTGAATCCAATCCATTTAATCAGATATGGATTGAGATTTCTGATCTGTATATACAAATCTAATCCGAATTCGTTAGGCCTTTGCTTCAAAAATTTGATATAGATATATGTCGATCCAATCCATTTACAATACAATAAGATCCAATCCAAAATATAGACCGGTCCAGCTATAAAGTTGCACAGGAATTTGATTTCTAAAATTTGGATCGATACAAATTTTTCCTTTTGTATCGGCCCAACCATTAAACCTAGTGCACATGATTATAGTCGCATAGACTCGTTTCTAAGTGTTTTAAAACAATTCCAAATATGATTTGGTCTTTAAATTTTTTAGAGTGTTTTTTAAGCAAATTAGAGATATCAAAAACCTCAAAACACTTTAGAGAAAAAACCACACTACTTAGGTTTTGTTCACACCATAAAGATTTATTGTTCTCCCTTTTCAAAGAACTAAGGTTTCAAGCATTCAAAGAAGTCCTTCGGGAGTGGCTTTGGCTGTAGTTGTGACGCCGCTAGAATAGTGCGTTGTGGTAGCCCATGTGCAGGCACCTCAAGTTGTAATATAGTCTCGAAAGTCCGAGTGTCGAACCACAGGGATAGTCGAAAAGGAATGGAATGGATTACAGATTATATGGTTTTTCTTGTTTTGTAACTTGGTTTGAAATCGAATAATCGTAAAGTAAAATGGTTGTGAAAGGTGGTAAGAAAGCACTAAGGTATTGGGAAGTCGCTTGCGATACAATAGGCGACATTTGCTAACTCATACGAAGACATTCATACATTTTTCTAAAATATGGGAAAATTGATGATTTTCCTTAATAGCCAAAGGGTGCGAAGCATTACAACTCATTCCTTAGTGACGGCTATATAGAGAAGGAAACTAATCAAATTCTACCAAATATGAAACAATTGAATATAGTTCTTAGCAATGGGTGTATAGTAAAACAATCCATTCTCGGAGTTGTTAATCTGAAATAGAAATAATAGTTTCATTGGAAAAGGATGTAACATGAAGCATATATATGAAATCTCATAGTTTAAAGAATGAACATTAAATAGCAAATCTTTACTATGGAACGAGCTGAAGTTTATGGAATAAAATAGTCAACTGATCAATTATCACTTAGGATAGACAATAGAGAGTCTAAATATCATATAAAGTGTAAGATGCACTCAAAATATCATTAAATGAGGCAAAGATGAGCTAACAAAATTATAGATCATCTATGGACTTTTTAAGAACTCTTCATAATCTCTAAAAAAATGAATCATAGATAGGTGAAAAGAGCTACAAGCTTTTTAGAACCATATAAAAATGTTGTATTATCATTAACAAATAAGAACTAAATATATCACGCATATAAAGTCTAATCTTCAGATGAAAATACCTAAAAAGCTTGTAGGATGAAGATATTGAAGAAGAAAAATATTCACAAATATTTATCAAACTTTAAACATGGATTGAGTTAATAATCACCTAAAATCATATCGCAAGAGAAATAAAGAAAAGTTACACTTTTAGCTCTCCCTTCTCTCTAGAACTTTTGTATGTAGATATCTAGATAATCCTATCTACCCCTTTTCCTTAGCCTTAAACTAGCTAAAAAATAACTAAGAAATAATAAAATAATATAAGAAAAAATATCTAGAGACAATAATCCCTCAAAACATGCTAAAGGAGCAGGTAGTTGTTGTACTCGCCAGGCCATGATCGATCATGGCTATGCCATGATCGATCATGAAAGTGCACTGCCAGAAAATTTACAAGCCATGATCAATCATGGCTTTACCCATGATCGATCATGGGTTTGGGACTTTTTCACTCAGCACTTTGCAAACCTCCAAGCTTACTCTTGATCAAATCTATAAAGGCCATTGTATCACATTCCTACAAAAACATGGAATACTACAAAATATACACAAACTTGGGCCACATTAGATACAAAACTCGCGAAGGCATTAATCTCGAGATAAGTGGATAATTCGGCAAAGTTAAAACAATAAACTCATCAAGTGGCTCCGGAAAAGAGCTTATGCTTGACAATATTATGCATTTATCAAGTTGAAATTGAGAGGAGCCGAGAAGTGGCTAACGTGACAAGGGTGATCGCATGTGGTGGTGAGGGATTGTGAACGAGCTCTAGAATGAGGCGATTTGTAAGCAAAAAAAGTAGGAAGTGTTATGTTAAGCCATGTGCGTTAGATTCTTTGATCAAGGGACTGACGAGACTTTTGCATAAATTTTGGGAAAGCAATTGTTATAAGTCATCAAGTATGTAATTTCATTTTATTTATAGTGAAGTACTATTGGTTAGTCTTGATGATAAGTCCTATACGAGTAGAGATACCTTATTATCTTTTGGTGTTGTGGATGGCTTTTGTTTGATTGCTTACTTGATTGCCAAAAAACACAACATAAGAATTTTGACATTACTAAATTTTGGTAGACATAGGACTTGGATTCCGTTTATCAAAATTACAAATAATTTTTGATAAAAACCCTAAAATCAATCTGGACAAATAAGAAACTAAATTGTCAGTGCTGATAGCCAACGTTTGACAATTAAGGAGAGAATTATGACCTTTAGAAGTCATGAAGGATCCAATATCACCGAATACGCAATCTTTGAGTTTGAGTCACCAAAACTCACTCGACTCATTCGATTAGCGTTGCAACCATGCACGCATGTGTATTATCAATAATAAGACCTATGTAAGCTAATTGTATTATACAAGTAAGTCCGAATTGAATTTGACTAGTCAAGCCCACGAACAAGAATAAATCACACTTACGAACGGGGTAATACCTCTGTACTCAATCGGGCCATTTGATACATGGTGCAACCACACACTCAAGTCCAATTACATTAATTGGAAATATAAGAGACATTCGAATTATAAAAATAGTCTTGGATCAAAACTCATTACCCGAAACCTCCTTTAAAGAAGAGGCTTAAACTAGTACGGAGAGGATACCGGGTGATTAGACTACGGATTGTTACAGATATCCAGCGGCAAAAATAAATAAATTTGCCACTCATAATTTTGCCACTAACTAGCAAATTTCTTGTAGAATTATGCGTGTTCATTTTCAATGATACCAGATGCGTGCAAATCTTGCCCTATTATATATGTTAAAGTAATTAATAAAATATGCTCATTGACTTCTAAAGATTACACATGAAATGCATGTAGTGTTTTATTTGTAATTAAAATTTAATAGTATAAAAGAAACGGAGCTTATAGCAATATCCTGCACGACTATAGAATAGGAAATTAATATTAATTATCCATGGCTTCTGGTAACGTATATATATATAGGAAAGAAAAAAGTGCCGCTGGAAATATAGTTTGTTTGGTTCAAATTTTTTGTAATTTTAAATTAATAAATTAACACTAAAAATTTTCATTGTTGACGTCAAGAGGTTGTGGAATTTTAAGTTAATGAGGTTCAATTTTTTTATGTAAAAATATTATTTTATATTTAAAGAAAGAACAACGTAAATTTACAAGAGTTGTAAAAGCAATAAAGCATAGGAGTAAAATTACTATTGTGCCCTACAGCCATTATTTGTTAAACAATATCAAATGGTATTTAATGTAGCGGCCATCAATTGGTGTCAGAAGGGTAAGAAGATGCTTCCCTTTTAAAATATAATAGATTTGTTAATTCTTTTAAAGTTGATGGGATAAAATACTGATTAACTTAATCCAACTCAAATCACACATTCATTTTTAATGATATTCGTTATTTTCTAATAATAAAAAAACTACACTGAGTTGTCTAAATATTCGGTCTCATTCAATTATTGATGATCCTTAAAAAAAAATATTAAGGTCAATGTTACATTAACAAAGAAACGTTACCAAACCAAAAAAAAAACACCTAAAATATAAAATATTATCTAAGTTTAATTTAACCAAATTAAGATCAATCTTCATTTGTATCAACACATTGGGAGAGCAATTTTAGCTTTTAGTGTTAGGAATTGTATAACATAAATTGTTTTATCAATTTTATGAGCTAGGAACCTACGATAAAAGTTATTAACAATAAAATATAGGAGGTGGTGAATATGTTACAAGAACAAGTTTTACTATTGACTAAATATGTTTGAATATGTTAATTGTGAAAAAAGGCTTAGTGACATATTTGACCAACTAATTTTATCACTTTTTTTTTAATTTAGTCACTAATTTTTTATTTAATTTTTTGTCTAAAAATCCACTAAATGAGGAGAACCTCACACGTGCATCTCACATGATGGGTTTTGCCATCTCATATGTCCACGTGGACTTCTTAGTGTCCGAATTATATTTTCTGTTAACTCTAATTAACGGTGTTAAAGGATTTGGTTAACTCTAATTAACGGAGTTCAGTGGGTTTTTAGAGAAAAAAAAGGTTTAATGAGTAAATTGAAAAAGTGATAAAAGTCGTTGGTCAAATAGGTCATTAAGCCTGAAAATAAATACAACTTTTCAAAGTGATACAATAGCATCTTCTGACAATGTCGAAAGTCATAACTACTTTGGCACAAGTATAACATAAACGTAATTTTTGTGTGTGTGTTTTTTTTTATCAGCGTTCCAAATTCCATGATTCCTGAAAATATATGGATTAAGTTGCTACTTTCGTCAAAAATACCCTAAAGGTAGAGTATCTCCAATTGCATAATCAAAATAATTACGTTAAAAACTGCGACAGCAGCATTTTGTTTTCTTTTGAAGATACAAAACATATATTTACACATATATCCAAAGGAGCAAAATTAATGGAGAATGGCAGCAAATTAATAAAGGAAAAGCTATCAGTTTCCACCATGACTGTAAAGAAACCATGTTTCACAGCAAACATCATACCCTTTACAATGGTTAGAGCTAGCTTCGGCCATCAGAATTCATAACATCCTATACATGCATGTTTCTAGGGTACTTAATTGACCTTTTATGCCTCTGAAGTTTCCCTATTTTCTCACATTGGTCCTTAAAGTTTCATTTCCTACATTTTTGTTATTCCAAAATTAGATGCCCCGGCCCATCACTTTTTCATTTGGATGAAAATTCATTATTTGGACAGAAAAACCATGTGCCACATGATTTTTCCTTTCAAATAATTGACAGACTGTACCAAAGTGCAATTCGGTTTAAATTTTGAGAAGCAAAATGTAGCGAATGAAACATTAGAGATCAAAATAAGAAAACAATTAAATTTTACGGGTGTAAAAAGTCATATGTTTGAAACCTTGGATGTAATTTTCGCGTAACTTGATTATATAGCCTAGTGGTTATAAATGTGTCAACCCAAATCTGGAAGATCCCCAGTTCAAGTTTCACTGTGGGTGGTTTGTGAGTTGTTTTCATTGTTATTTATAGCAAAAAGTAGAAATTTGAACGTAAAGATCAACAAATACTCTAAATTTTCAGTTAGAAGTTTTTAATCATTCAAAAGAATTTCTCCCCTCTGTTGAGTTAATCGAAAAGTTGCAGGCCAATTCCTTGTAGAGAATTTATGTGTATTATCTTTCTCAGAAATATATATGAGATCTCTAACGTTGTGAAAATAAATAAAATAATATTTGTTTTGATCCTTACAGCATTATTAATTTATAGTTCTCCCCTGCCTATATATACCCCACCATGAATGCACCAACCGAACATAAACATAGAGACGAGTATATACACACTCACTCTCTCTCTCTCTCTCTCTCTCTCTCTCTCTCTCTCTCTCTCTCTCTCTCTCTCTCTTAGTTTCTTCTTCCAGATCTATCCGCATCTCTCTCTCTCTCTCAATGGCTCAAATGTTACTCCCTTACAGAGATAATCTAGTTCTCGTTACACCACATAAAATCAGGGCTACAAAAGATACATCAGGTGAAATGAAGATGTTGCATTTCTTGTATCATTTTCTATGTGTAGAAATATACCTATAAATAGGCATGTCAATGGGTTGAATTTGTACTCGAATCTGTTTGAATCCGATCCATTTAGTTGGATGTGGATTGAGATTTCTAATCTGTATATACAAATCTGATCCAAATTTGTTAGGCCTTTGCCTAACAAATGTTATATAGATATATGTCAATCCAATCCATTTACAAGACGATCCAATCCAAGACACACATGCATTCTTAATTTATCATCATATTTACAACCTTATGATTATTAGTTTATTACGCTTATAAATAATAACCATAACTCAAATACCATCAAATAGATTTCTTTGTAAAAGAAAATAAGAAATTTTACTGTTGTTAGGCTTAACTGTTATATTAAATTAATTATTGTTTTATATATTTATTAAATAACTATTACATAGTAAAAAAGTGTAGTCATATTGGCCATAACCTAGTCAAAACAAGTTTGTATATGAATTAATGTTTTGGTGATCCTTTTTATGATCCCATTTTGATAATGGTTTCTAAAGTAATTTTTTTTTCTCTAGCAAATGCACGCCGTAAGAAGCAAATAATAAGAGCGAGCCAACTGGATTTTAAATTAAAGAAAGATGAAGACCTAACTCAAGGCTTGACTGAAAGAATTAGAGAAAGATTTACAAAGTTAGATTTATCAGTATCTTCATACGACACTGCTTGGGTGGCTATGGTCCCCTCCAATAATAATGGAGGTTTTTCAAAGGAAGAAAAGCAACTTCCTTGTTTTCCAAGTTGTGTGGAATGGATCAAGGAGAATCAAAAGGCAGATGGATCTTGGGGAATAAATCCTAGCCACCCATCACTTGTTCAAGATTCCCTCTCTTCCACACTTGCTTGTGTACTTGCGCTCCAAAAATGGAACGCAGGAGAACAACTTGTCCAAAAAGGTATGATCTATTTATATTGATTTCGAAGTGTCACCTTTTCAAAAAATGAATCATTTTGCAATAATAAAATTAAAAATTGTAGCATAGTTACAATATAATTAAGAAATACAATTCACATTTCCTCTGTCCAAAATAAAATAAAAGAATACACTCTTCTTTTCCAGGCCTCGACTATATTGGATCAAATGGATCTGCAGTGGATGACAAAAACCAGATTTCTCCACTTGGATTCGATATTGTATTTCCGGGTATGATTAGTTATGCCCAAGATTTGGGTTTGAATCTGCCTCTAGACACTGCTTTCTTGGATCGAATGCACTACAATCGAGATATGCAAATTCAAAGGTATATATACGTGTATATATATATGAGAAGATTATACTATTATTATATATAAAAAATGCATGCAAAAAAATAAATTAATTGAAATTACTTAAATTATGAGTCTTATAACATTTAAGTAAAACTAAGTATATTAATTAAATAATTATAAGTATCTAATTGATTTAAAATCTTGCGTGCTTGATAAACAAAACAGTGGAATTGATGAATTATGAGTGACTGTAAAACTACTTAATATATATATATATATACGACTATATCGTTTAACCAATGTACGTAGCTACATATTATATTATACTGTTTCATCTTCAGTATTCCATGCATGCAACTTGTATATTTGACAGGACAGCGAAAAGGCTATATCCTTAAACTATTAAATTGTTTCATTTTGACCCTTCCATATAATTAACCAGATAAAAAAAAAGGCTAAAATTATGTATTAAATAATTTATGGACCAACTAAATAATTTATCTTAACAAGGAAAAAGTTCAAAATTTTATTTTTAAAAGAGTTGACGATATACATGTAGATAGGAAATAACAAAAGGAATATTTATAGTATTTACTATATTTTTGCTACAAAACTCGTATAGTAGATACTATAAATATTGCAGCAAAACTATTAAATTCTTCAGATGTAATGGTGCATTGTAGCAAAACTTTTTAACAAAATCAAGTCATTTTTTCACAATGACGTAAAAAAAAAAATTATCACAAACATTGGAATAAAATTTAATTCCCTCCGGAATGCTACTTTTCTTCTTAAAAGATCACAAACATTAAAGGATTTTTTTGAGTAAGGTCAAGCTATTAGGATTACAAATAAATATTCTAACACTTTAAACATGTCATCAATGCATCAAAAGTGTTACAAAAGATACATAGATAGTGTTACTACATACTTTTGAGGAATACTCATTTTTTTGTTCAAGTCATACTCTTTTGGGTATATATCATCCCAATTCTTTTTATGAAAAAAATTAAAAAATTAATAAGATCACGAGTCTTCTTCTATAAATCTTGATTAATGCATGTCTTTGAGAAAATGAATTTGTTAGATAAATAAAATATAAATATTTGAAAAATTGGAAAAATGATGAAAAACATAATTGACGTCTATTTGATTAATTTGGATAAAAAGATGTTTTTTTCTCCCTTTGGTGGCGTGTGATTATCACACGGACGAATTGAATTTTTATATCGCGAAATATTTAGAGAACCATTGTTATTTGTTTTGCAATTTCATATTCATAGGTATGTTGCTAATATATATCATTTTTTATTATCAAGATTAATAATTAAATAATGCTAAAACTTCAATTTGGCCCTTTTCCATTAGAAAAATTGAGTCTAGCTAACAGAAGGGCCAAATTGAAACAATGTTATAGTTTAAGGGGCATTTGTTCGTTTAGTTTTTGTTTAGGGGCCAAATTAAATTCCATCAATAGCTAGAGGAACTAATCCATTATTTTCTTTTTATATTGATCATAAAAAAATAAAAATGATAAGTCGCTCAGCGATTACCTGTTGTAATGATCGTTTTAAATATAACCATATGTTAATTTATTTTACAAAGGTTTTTTTTTTCTTTATTTCTAAGTTTACCTTTCCAAAACCAAATCTCTCATTATTGTTTTTCTTTAAATTAATTACTTATATATTAATCTCATACACATCGAGTATACACGAAAAACTAGCTCTACATATAGGTAGTTCTATTCTTAAGACGCAATATACATATCCGTGTATAATACAATTAACCGGTAGTTGTTACCAATGTCCAACAATTTCTATGAAACTAACAACTTTCTTTTATTTATACGACCTATAATTGTAAAAATACCACAACAAAAGGTAAACACAACTAATGGCCAATAACCATATTCATGTGGATTGAACTCGGAACCTTTCTTGTTACAAGGATAAAAAGAACGCAAATAGACTAGAATGACTGTTGGAATAAACCAACACCTTTCTAACTTTTAAATACTTTGCAATTTTGAATCCAACAAACATCTGGCCTCATTCTAGTATCTCTTTTAAATTACTGGGCTTGTTCTATGAGCTATAAAACTACAATGAGGGCCCTGGGAGCTTGTCCACCCTACACAAACTTCAAATTCTCTCCCAAATTATAGTTACATATTCGAATGATTGTGCATCTAAAATCATTAATTTTCAGGGGAAAGGCAGGTAGTCTTGCATACTTTGCTGAAGGATTTGGTGAATCATATGACTGGAAAGAGCTGATAAAGAATAAGCAAAGAAGTAATGGCTCTATCTTTAATTCACCTGCCACTACGGCAGCTGCTCTGATTCACCTTCATGATGATAAATGTCTCAAGTACTTGCAGTCCGTCTTGAAAATAAATGGAAAGGCTGGTAATGTTCTCTAAATACCTTTTTCTTCACATCTCCATATTGTGACTTTCCGATTCTGAATCTATCTGTTTTCCCTCCTTATGATATTAACATAGCTACTCAAACGTGAATATATTTGAAGCCATTTTCCTGAGGAAAATAAAGTTTTCGCATAAATGGAACATTTTGCCCTTAAAACCAGGCATAGTTCTTGCCCATGGGTTGAATCCATCGCATTTAACATCTCTCCTGAACAAGAGGGACATTAATTTTGAAACGTGGTCATCAGTTTTGTTAATAATAGAGAATAGACGATAATCGTACTAAATTGATAAAATTAAACTATTACAGTAAATAAACCATATATAGGATAGTACCGTGTTAATAATAGAGAATAGAAGATATAATTGTATTGAATTGATAAAATTAAATTATTACAGTGAAAGAGCCTTATATGGGCTAGTATATGAAATAAATATGGTATATAGAGTAATCAAAACGAGGTAGGGGATAACTGTTGATTATGGAGACTTTGACTAAATCAACAAGCTTTATTTAAAGATATTTGAATATATTATTAACGTATATATGAGAATAGCTTCCGGCATCGAAGGAATATTTGGATGTATAGAGATTCAAAACAGTATTCATCTGATAGAGGTCATAATTTATATGGGATTCTCAAAGTTATTAATAAAAAGTTAGACATGATATATCAAAAATTAAAGAGGAATTTACAAGAAGAATTACAAATGAATCTACAATGAAGCCATTTTGTTGAGGAAGAAAAAGTTTTCCCTTAAATGGACCATTTTGGCCTTCAAACCAGGCATACCGTATGCGTCTTGCACATGTGTCGAATCCGTCATATTTACCAGCTCACATGAACTAGAGGGACATTAATTTTGAAATGCGGACCTCTTAAAAGTTTAAGGGTCATTTTGAAACACGGGGTATAGTTTAAGGGGCAAATGCATAGTCTAGTCCTAAATTTATTTGCGTCCCCTATTCTTAAGTGCATCCATTACATTTATCCAAGTTTCACTATTAAGTCTACCCATTAAATTTATTGGCCTTCACCATTAAGTCCATCCAAAATAATTGTCAGTTACTTTTTTAAATATAAAAATATTAAAGATTCTTTACAACGAATAATCTGGAAATCTTAACCAACTTACTTTTATATTCATTCAAACTTTTAGATCACGTGGATAGATTCAAACTATCCAGTTTGTAATATTCTATATATAATCTTTGTAAGATTCTATATATATATAGGGAAAAGATCTCAAAATAACCAAATTTTTTTTGTCTTTAAATGCGAACCAATCATTTTGACGGGCAAAATGAGTGGAGTTTTTAATAAAACTCGGTGAAGATAATTTCCATGATTTCGGTTGAATTTTTCAATGAAATTTGGTGTAAATGATCTAATCATGGAGATCATATTCACCAAGTTTCATCAACAAATTCACCCGCTTACCCCCCAAAGTAGCTCGTCTGCATTTAAGGACAAACTAAATGGTAAATATCTTGCACAAATATATGGGGAAGGGGAGGGGAATGATTTATTGTCTGGGTTTGAACTTGAGACCTTGACCTTACACAGGAAACTATTTCCAACTAAGACTGCATGCGTATCTCGTACCACATTATACTTATTGGTGTTTTTATTTTTAAATTTCAGTCCCTACTATTTATCCTTATGATAAATACGCCCGTCTTTCCATGGTTGATACACTTGAGAGGATGGGAATCGCTCGATATTTCAAATGTGAGATAAATAATGTTCTTGACGAAACTCACAGGTATATATGGAGTTCCAAATTAAATGTAGTATCCGGATCAAATATTAGTGCATTTATCCATATATATAAAATGCGTACTAACATATTTATTAATTTTGATTGATCAACAGGTATTGGCAGCTGAGGAATGAAGAGATTTTTCTGGATCCTGCATGTTGTGCGTTGGCATTTCGGCTGCTACGGATGCATGGATATGAAGTTTCATCACGTATGTTAATAATGACAATTGCTATATATTGAAAAAAGAAAATTCTAACATTTCAAATTAAGAATTAAATTATTAGACAAAAATTATAAAAAACTTCAAGCAGAGGCATCTTTAGGAATACTGGATGGGTGCTAGAACAAGATTACCAAGACCTGGTGTTTATTTATTTTTGCATGTCAAGAGATGTATCAGTATAACAAATCAATATTTCTTGTAAGCTATTTTCCTCCATACCCGATTATTAAAATCTAGAGTTTCATTGAAAATCCGTAACAATTTAACTTTCAAATAAAAAATTGTCACAATTGAAAACCGGGATACTCTGTTATATATACAAGTTTAAATATAAAGCTCCAATTTGTCACAGTCATTGTTTCTGTGACAAACTTTTACACAAGTTTAAATATAAAGCTCTGATTTGTCACAGTCATTGTTTCTGTGACAAACCGTTTAATGAATTCTACGCTTCCCATGGTCATCATAGATATAAAAGTGACTGAGGAGCTTGCCACAGTCAAGAACCGTGACAAATCATTTGTAAGTATGCATACAAATATATAGGACAGCTGTTAAATTGTTACTGTTGAAAACCCTTTTGGGTGGGTACCAAGTAGTTTTTTAGTTTTCTGTTATTTTATTGTCTAGGTGATGGACTCTTATGACCTTTTTTGGTTTTTCCAAAAGCCAAGTAGTGGCGGCAATTTTGTTTTGCAGAACTTTTAGGAAAAAATCATGGGTGGTTTTTAGTTGGATCCGCCGTGATTCCAACGCAATTATGTCAAAACAAAACATACTTTTTTATGCTATTGTGAAAAGAGCTTGTTTATGTGGCACAGATTCATTGGTAGAATACGTTGATCAAGAGCATTTCTTCAACACATCAAGCCCACAAATTACAACGACAAACACAATAATCGAGCTATACAAGGCTTCAGAAGTCAAAATACTAGAAGACGAACCAATTCTTGACAATATACAGAATTGGACAAACACTTTCCTAAAACACCAATTATCGAATCAAGAGATTTGTGATGATCAATTACGCAAGGAGGTAAAGACAACAGCCTAATTCACGTAGTGGGACCTTTATTCGGGTACTTAATTTTTTTGATGTCGGTTTACTCGTTAAATTCCTAAATAATTAAGCAAAAATAATTCGTTGGCCAATTTAGGTGGGTTATGCTTTGGATTATTCAATAAACAGTGCAAGTCGGCTTGCGCACAGGAGCCGAATTGAGCTATACAATGCAGATCATTTTCGAATGCTCAAAACATCTTACAGGTGATTTTTTTTTTGTGTCTTACGTCCTACGAATTTAGGACAAACAATAATTATTTATATTTCAACTCCCTACTTTGTTAGGCTACTTGGTTGATGTTGTTTTATTTATTTGTAAAAGATGTGGTGTGTACTGTGTCAACCCCTTATTCGTTGAATATCCTGTTGTGTGATTTTCCCTATTTCAGGTGTTCCAACATTGATAACATGGACATTCATGAATTTTCAATACAAGATTATAACAAGTGCCAAGCCATTCTTCAAGAAGAACTTGATCAACTTGTGAAGTATGTACCAACATTAATTTTCTGAACTTCTTTTTCAGTCATAGTCCACACGTATGTGTATATATATACATATATATCAACAAAAATACAAAATTACCTACATAAATTACCAATGTATTTTATTGTACGCGTGCTTGCACAGATGGGCAAAAAATAGCAGAATGGTTAGCTTGAACTTTGACTTGCATATTCTAATCACCTGTTACTTCCAAATGGCCGCCGTTCAATTTTTACCTGAAGAAGCTGATATGCGTGCTTTATGGACCCACATTGGTGTGATCGGAACCTTTTTAGATGATATGTTTGACGATAATGGTTCTAGAGAAGAATTACTCAACATTGTTGAATTGGTTGAAAAGTATGTATCCATTTTCCTTCTATCTTTCACTCTTTCATCATTAAATTTGATCCTTTTGCACAAAATTAGACTTGCTTAAATACTCAGTCATTAATTGCTCGTACGTGTGTGTACTTATATACAGATGGGATGACCATTCAGCTATTGGTTATTCCTCCGAAAGAGTAGAGATCTTATTTTCTGAAGCTCAAAAATCAGTGGATTATTTTGCATCCAAGGGGTTCATTGCGCAAGGTCGATGCATTAGACGTGAGCTAATTGAAATAGTAAGACTATCAAAATTTTTCTTTTTCAGAAATATTTCTCAGGCATTGAAAATCAATATCACTCGTGCTAGCAAATGTCAGAGTTGGTTATATATGTACGACCACATGCATAGAATAAATTTTCAGTCCTTTTCCTCTTTTAGACTTTCAATAAGATTAGTAAACATCTCAAGCCCCACTCCAATCTGAGGGCGGATCTAGGCCTGGGCGGTCCAAAACTGTAACCCAGCTTGATTTTTTTACTGCATGCTATAATGTATTATTTTTTCAGTTATAACTCAGTTTAATCATGCCAAAGTGCATGACCTCCCTCAAATTTCAATCTATCCATACACCCACTTCTAGGTTGAATTTTTTTACGAAATTTGATGGATCTTCCAACAAGCTAATGTGTGTTTATATATGCATCTGGTTTTGGTTAATGTGCAGTGGGTTGATTATATCAAGTCTCAGATGAAAGAGGTGGAGTGGTGGAGGAAGAAAGAAACACCAAGCATGGATGAATATATTATAAATGGGGGTGCGACAATTGGCGTTGGACTTTGGGTCATTGGCCTCTATTTTCTTGGAGCCGAATTTTCAAAAGATACAATTTCAACTCCAGAATTTCAATCTCTTTACAAGCACGGCAGTCTTTTGCCACGACTTCTTAACGATTGTCATGGCATCAAGGAGGTATATAAGAAACCTATTTATTTTATTTTACTTTATGTTGAAACATTGTTTTCATAAAGTATACTCAATAAAATTAGACTTTAAATTTGACTTGGAGTGAGTCATGTTTATCTTATTTTCCCCATTCGGTCTTCCAATGTCTCTGGTAATAGGGATAAAACATTAATTTAGTTGTCATTTAGCATAAGCATTTAGGTTATGTTTGGCGTACCGGATTACAAAGTGAGATAACATTATATATTCGCATCCTATGTTTGTGGCAACTTGGATAAAGTACCAGATAAATTATCCAAACTTGATGGCTTATTCCATAAAACACATGCAATTATTTAATACAGTGTTTTGTGAAATATTCGATCAATCTAGTATTTTTATCTTGCACGTTAAACCGAGCCTTGTAGTACACCCAATTCAAGAGTTATGATGGGGCCCAAAGTTCTGAAAGCCCTGGCTATGATAATAAGCTGGGATATTGTAAATTTGGCTGAAACCATCCAACTCGATCAATTCAGCCCATAAACCTTTTTAGGACCCATGTATATATATTAGATCGTAAGATGTGCCAAAGATATTATCATACTACTAATCATTCAAAAAGTATTTTTAATTTCAGCCACACAATTATTTATGTCCTTAACATTTTCAAGATTCAAAAACTATGGCTCCTTCTTATAAATATATATATGAGTTAGGCTATAAACAGGGATTCCTTTACTTTGACTAAAAGAAGGGATAATCATTTGGAGGAGTAATTGGATACATTTTCTCGTAAGATTTTGAAGAGATGATTTATATTGTTAGTAGATCACCTCCATCAAATTTTATAAAAGAATTCAACCCAGAAGTGGGTGAGATGATCCTAAAGAATTTTAACAGCTGAAAATGTACATATATATCAATTTGTCAAAACACCCACTTTTAGGTTGAAATTTTCTATGAATTTTTGTAGAGGTGATCTACTCACTATATAGATCATCTCGACAAAATTCATAAAAAAATTCATCGGTTTACCCCTTTAAATGGCCATTCCTTCTTTTTATCAAAGTGAAGAAATCCCTCTCTATAGCCTAGCTAAATATATATATAATTCAAAAGTTAGGATAGATATAACGGGTTCATTAAGGAGGAGAACGGAGGCTTGAACCCTTGACCATAACAACGGCCAGATCAATTTGGACCATATATATTATGTCTGCTGAGCTGGCGCAATTACAATTAATCTAATTCTATTTGTTTAATTATGTTTTTGCACAGAGGGACAAAGTACAAAGGAAAATCAACGGTTGTTGGTTACTAATGAAACACAAAAATGGAGCCATAACAGAAGAGGAGGCTGTGAAAGAAGTAACAAGGATGTCGGAGTATAGTAACAGAGAAGTGTTAAGAACTTCGCTGCTTCGAACAGAAGAAAGTGTGATTCCATGGGTTATAAGAGATGCGTTTTTCAAAATGCTTCAGATTGGCCATTATTTGTACGACAATAGCACTGACGAATATAGGCGTCCAATCGAAAATTTTGATGACATTAAAGCCGTTCTTTATGAGCCCATCAGTATCTCCCCAAATATCCCCGTGGAAATGAATTGATTGACAATAACTATTGGCTAGCTTCAACTCATGTCAAATTGAGGGCTAAATAATCATTGTTGTTGTTGTTGTTATATTCATGGCATCAAGACGATTTAGTTTTTTGCGTATTTTGTATTGTTGTTATTTTTGTAAAACAATAATAATCTTTGATGTTAAGTGTTGGTGGTGGTGTTGTAATTCTTGTAAAACATTTCCATTTATGGCATGTTTTTTTATGTTTGTACAACATGGGAAATGTCAATTTAATAGCATACCAGTTAGTATTATTCATTTAGGTGATTTGGTCATAGTTTCTTATTTTTTTAAAAAATAATAATAATTTAATATTAAACACGTAAAATATAATTCTTGAAAAATTGATCGACTGCAAGAAAAGTTCGATCCCAAGGGCATTTTTAGTCATTTAACATTGCCATTTATAGTCATTTAGCCCTTGTTCTTTAAATCCATAAATGGCGAATCCTGAATTTTATTAAATAATCTATATATATTCTTAAAATATTAAGGAAAATATTATTGTCAAAGTTAAATAGATATTGGAGAAATGATTAACTGGTCCTTGAGTTTATGCCATTAAAACCATTAAGCAGATTTTCAATTGTATATCTTGTGAATTGTGTGAACTATGGAAATGAGAGCTAGTTTTAGGGAAAAACCATAAGGTGGTTAATTAGATACTTTTCGCTTCCTTCGAAAACGAATTGAAGTAAAAAAAGAAAGCTTCTACTAATTACATTCCAGTGCTTTGTGTTAGTAAGGTGATGGTTGTTTTTATCTTAATACTTAACGATGTTGACAACTATCGAGCATTTAATATTAATTAGATTTTTGCACACACACATTGTGTGTTTAAGCGCAACAGTCGAACCATATTATTTATGCAAAAATATTAAAAATTTTGTGAACTTGAAGCTCGAAGGAACAAAATCGGAAGCGCAAAAACCTGACATGGTTTTAATCCAACGAATTACGTTCTGGAATAATATAGTAGTAGATATGCAAGTTCTCACGCTAGCTTCCAAATGCTTATCGGGTGATCTTATTTACACCCAACTAATCATGCACTTCACCCCCATCCACTACTAGTGTATTGGATAGAAGAAGTAATTTTTTATATCCAAACTCTAATTTATTTTCTCTTCTTAAACACCTTGCTGGATGAATTCCTGTTATGCGGCATTGACACTGCCGATCATTGTCATAACTATGACATCCCATTCAATTACAACTTCAACAACAGAGTCCATGGCTTCGATCAATTTTCGAAAAACAAAGTCTTACTTTCTTATTTCCATCTTCCACGCACAATTCTTAACCTACACTAGATGGCTTCCATATATGGCTCTGGTTTTAATCTTCAATAACTTTTTAAAGACATAAATGAAATCCAAATGAACATTTTCCATGAATTATTATAAATACTCAACCCAACAAACCTAATACTTAGTTAATTCAAAAACAAATCATTTGGGATTTCTCTGAAAAAATCTCAATAATAAATTATAGGTCATTATTGGATTTGATTGAGAAACTTGAATGGAATTCGGGTTTGCAAGCCTCTGTATAAGCCATGCCAGCAGTGGGTAAGTTGCACCTTTACGAGGGTCTATTTAAAATTTTCCATGCGTATTCATAATGAAATTTTATTTTAATAGTGTTCTTGTTTGTTTGTTAACATATTAATATCATAATATTAAAGATATATAAAATTGTTAAATGTCATGCATTCATTAATTCAAACCAATTCAAATATATTCAAACAAAAGGTATATTTTATGAGAGTTCATAAACTAACTCGTACACATTAATTTTTCTAAGTTTTCATTAGCATCAAGCATTCAATATTGATATGATAATTTCATACATTTCAAAAAACACGTCTAAGAGGCCAAAATTTATATATAAACCTCTTGACTAACGGATATATAAAGACTTTTGATTTGATATTGAGATTCAAAAAAATAATTAAAATAATATGTGGCCAAGGGATTATTAAAGAGATTGAGCGAAGAGATTACATTGGGTGAGTCAAAAAGACTTACTTTGGAAGTCACATATCAGTGATAATTTAAGTTCCACATGAGTTTAACATTTTATGCTTAATTTATATGTCCATGTGCTATATTCTTGGATCTCATGCTGATACTTTATCTTAATATTATTATTACTAATATTATCCTTTTTGATTTTTTACTATCATGTTTATCTCTTTTAATGAGTTTTTGAGTGTAGTAAATTTGTCATTAAAAAGAGTTCCTACTCCGTCCGTGCACAATGAATTTTAACATTATAATTTGTTTCGTGATATTTTTTTTCTAACTTATTAAACTATTAGGGGTAACCTATGCTTACGGAACTTCAACATGATTGAATCGTCCGATCTTTGGGATAGTATGTGAGAGAGAAGTGCGAAGGTTTGTGAAAGAGAGAAGTAATGAAAGTGAGAACATAAATATATATTTACCTATAGTAGAGAGTGATAAATGCTTCATATTGTCATTCATTTGCTCATTTTCGAAGTTGTTTGACGCGTTTATTTCTCTAAAACTACTCGATTTGCCAACTTATTTCGCGATTAGTCTCGTAGCACTTTTGTATTTAACAATGCTTGAAAAGGCATATTTTTGTGTTTATTTTAGTGTCTTTAGATTTGAAGAAATATTGTATTTAATACAATATTAAAATTTTCCATGGACAAAAAGAATTAAAGAAAGTGGAAGTCTCCATGTGATTAAAGAGCATCCAAGAAAGAAAGTCTCCATGTCCATGTGATTAAAGAAAGAAAGTGGAATTCTCCATGTGACCAAAGAGCATCCAAGAAAGTGGAATTCTCCACCAAAAATAAACAATAAAAATAAAAATAAAAAAATAAAAATAAAAAGCATTGGTTATTATTTTAGCATCCAACACAACTCTCTTATTTATAGTCTTCATTGTTGTGTTGGAGAGGACACTTTTATTACTTCTCATTTCTCAATTTATAGAGAGCTTGTAATAGTTTTATTTTCTAGAGAGAGAAATGGAGTTCACTTTTATAATTCTTGTCTCTACATTTATTATGGAGTAAATTTCTTTGCTAAGGCTAAAAGATGAAGTTTGCAATGCATTAATTATGTAAGTTCAATTCTCATTCCATTGTTAGTATTGTTAAATACTTTTTGAATCCTTCATCTTCTCCATTTTTTCAACCATTCATAAGCTAGTAAGATAATTTTCATATGATGATTTGACTTTGTATGTCTTGTATACATAGATCTCAAGCATTAATGAGAAAATGATACACTTGTGTATTTCTTACTAGCCTATATTCATTCTTTCTTTGAATGAGATACTTTTCATTGTCAAGCATGATTAGTCTTTGAATATTCATAGAAACACCATAAATTTGAGATTTTAATCTTTAAATACTTTAATGATATGTTGAGTGCTTTCTACACTTTATGTGATTTTAAGACTCATCATCTTCTTAGTTAAAGTATTGTCAAAGAAGATCTTTTAAATTTATGTCATAAACAACTTCATTAATTATTTTAAGGAGTCAATTTGTATTTATCAAATAAGTCTATATAGGACGGTTTGACCTCCACCTAGACCTCCCAATCTTAGACAAATGAAATGTTATGATTTATTGAGCTAAACTCCTTATAGTTGGCCATTTTCATAATCAAGTCATTTGCCTAGGGGAAACTAACAATGAGTTCTTAAATGCCTAGTTTAAATTTATGCCTTTTTCCTTTTGTGTATTTTAAGTTTGAATCTTGGTTGATATTATATGGGAATGGGTTGCACTTGCTTCACACCCTTTGTCACAAGATAAAAATGAGAGATACACTTGTGTTGATATTTACTTACACCCTTTCTTTATATGGCATTTATATGGGAATGAGTTGCTTTTGCTCCACACCCTTTTGCTTAGAAATGGGTAAAATATTCAACACTTAGGAATTGCATTAAGAATTTTGAATGAGATTGATTTTACTTAACTTTGCAAAACAAATGAATTCTATAATGCCTTAGCCTTTTCTCATCTATTATTACATCATTTTAATTTTTATTGCAAGACTTTAAAATCAACAACTAAAATCAACCAATTATATTCTCTTAAACAAAACCTTGGACTCGTAATCACTACATCGTCTTTCCGACTATCCTTGTGGTTCGACACTTGGACTTACCAAGTATTATAACTTGACAACCTGCACTTGAGTACCTAAGCACGGAAGTATTTTCGGCGTGTCAGAGAGAGAATGAAGGTTAATTTAAAATTTGAAATAAAGACCACAAATCTGCTGTTCAAATTAGAATATTCTATATGCGCCCTACAAAATATTATCCCTTATACATTTTTTCCATCTACACTAGGCCCAACAAGCTCTTAGGAGACGCACATTGTCCGTCTCCTAAGCTAAGTATGTGCGTCTCCTAAGAGTCGGGCGACGAGCAATCCGTCGCCTAAGAGCCGTCTCCAGTGTTGCGTTGCCTAAGATCTCAGGCGACGTACAAATATAGGTTCGTCTCCTAAGAATCTCTTAAGCGACGCACATAATGTACGTCTCCTAAGTGATCTCTTAAGCGACGCACCTAATGTACGTCGCCTAAGTGATTTCTTAGGAGACGCACATTTATTAATGTGCGTTGCCTAAGTGATCAACTTAGGAGACGGACATTGATCAATATACGTCTCCTAAGAGTTAACTTAGGAGACGTACATTGACCAACATACGTCGCCTAAGTGAACTCTTAGGAGACGCACATTGGTCAATGTCCGTCTCCTAAGTTAACTCTTTGGAGACGTATATTGAGCAATGTCCGTCTTCTAAGAGTTTACTTAGGCGACGGACATTCACCAATGTACGTTGCCTAAGTATTTCTCTTAGGAGACGAACATTGACCAATGTGCGTCTCTTAAGTTTTAAACTTAGGAGACGTCTATTAGCCAGTGTACGTCGCCTAAGAGGAATACTTAGGCAACGTACATTTGTGAATGTGCGTCTCTTAAGTTGTACCCTTAGGAGATGCAGGAGACGTACATTGACCAATGTGCGTCTCCTAAGATGGGATACAGCGACGTACATAGACCAATGTGCGTCTCCTAAGTAAAAGACCATTTTTTCAGAAATGCTAAAATTACAGTTACCAATGCAGTAAGAGCTGCATTTTATATATCTGTTATCAAGATAACTAAGAACAACCTGTAATCCTAAACAACTAATTCCAAAACACCCAAATTCACAAAATTACAATTCACAAAGCTACATCATGCAATTCACAAAATTTAATTAAACTATCAATATATACATAAAGTCTCAAAGTACTTGGGATCAACAAAATTAAATATTTGTTAAAGTCTCAAATTATTCAAAATATACAGTCTTAAAATGAACAAAAAAGTTAACTTATGGCCGTTG
Organism: Lonicera japonica; assembly: GCA_021464415.1. NCBI lineage: Eukaryota > Viridiplantae > Streptophyta > Magnoliopsida > Dipsacales > Caprifoliaceae > Lonicera > Lonicera japonica. The sequence continues at coordinate 34,358,667 of CM038465.1, read as the reverse complement.
GCGGGAAGTAGTCTCGTCACCGAAAGCATTCCTTCCAAAAAGTAGCCGGAGTCGAGCTTCCATGTCTTCCATCTTTTGTTGTTGTTCTTCATTTGCCCGTTGTTGTTCTTCATTTGCTCGTTGTTGTTCGGCCTTGAATCGTCGCATTTCTTCGGCCTCTTGTTCTCGTTCATGTTGCATTCTTGCCAAGGTGGACCGGAGCTCCTCGACCTCGGAAGACGGATTCGACGTCCGCACGCCACCCTTCGACTGTGGACCCCTCTTGTACCATATTCCCAGACCGCGAATGACCGTCCCTCTCCGAACACCAACCTCTCGTCGGGCCCCTATTCGTCGGTCTCCTAGATGTCTTATGAGGCATCTTCGAATACCTGCATAATTAGACACATTAAAGAAATATGATTGGAATTTTCTGATAATAATAATAGTAGTAGTAGAATTAGTAGAAATAGTAGTAGTAGTAGTAGTAGTAGATTCAAGTATAAGTAGTAGTAGTAGATTCAAGTATAAGTAGTAGTAGTAGTAGTAGATTCAAGTATAAGTAGTAGTAGTAGTAGTAGATTCAAGTAGTAGTAATAGTAGTAGTAGTAGATTCTAGTAGTTGAGTAGTAGAATAAGTATAAGTAGTAGTAGAGTAGTAGAATAAGTATAATAAGTATAAGTAGTTGTAGAGTAGTAGAATAAGTATAAGTAGTAGTAGTAGTAGTAGTAGAATAAGTATAAGTAGTAGTAGTAGTAGAATAAGTAGAATAGATATAAGTAGTAGTAGTAGAATAAGTATAAGTAGTAGTAGTAGTAGTAGTAGAATAAGTATAAGTAGTAGTAGTAGTAGAATAAGTAGAATAGATATAAGTAGTAGTAGTAGAATAAGTATAAGTAGTAGAGTAGTAGAATAAGTATAAGTAGTAGTAGTAGTAGAATAAGTAGAATAGATATAAGTAGTAGTAGTAGAATAAGTATAAGTAGTAGTAGAGTATAAATATAAGTAGTAGTAGAATAAATATAAGTAGTAGTAGTAGAGTATAAGTATAAGTAGTAGTAGTAGAGTATAAGTATAAGTATAAGTAGTAGTAGTAGAGTATAAGTAGTAGTAGTAGTAGTAGTAGTAGTAGTAGTAGAAAAAATATAAGTAGTAGTAGTAGAGTATGAGTACAAGTATAAGTAGTAGTAGTAGTAGTAGTGTGTGCTGTGTGCTGCTGTGCGCTGCTGTGTGCCTGTGCGTGATGTGTGTGTGCTGCGCGTTACTGTGCGCGCTGCTGTGCGTTGTGTGTGAGCTGTGCGCTGCTGTGTGCGCCACAAGCCTACCCAGTCCAATCCTTAAATAACCCACAAAGAACATCCAAACCACTTCAATATTACATTTAATCCTCGTTGCAAAGGAGGATGCCAAACCACTTCAATATTACATTTTCTAGGCCTTATTTTCGAACTTACTAGAATTAAGTTAAAACCAAGCAATGTTAACGAGTTTCTCTTTAAAACACTTAGGAATGCACCAATGAACATCATGAATGAAATACAAAACTTTAGCCTTCAATTTATTAGAAAAATCAGTAGCATATTTCAAAAGATCAACACTAATTTATTAGAAAACCACCCCATCAACTGAATTATCTTCCATTTAAATAAACACACTACTCAGTTTTCATTTATTAAAAGCACAAGGGGTAACCACCCCATCAACTGAATTATCTTCCAATTATTGTTCCCTTCAAATAAAGCAAATCTTTTCTCTGGTTTTCAACATGTAACTATCCCCAATGTTTTATTGTTATGACCTTGGAATGAGTGTATTCTTTTCTCTGGCATTTTATCCCAAATAGTTACAATTGAAAATAGATTAAACTACTCCTAAGTACAGCAAGCAATGGAATTTGAAGAAGTGGAACAAGTGAAAATAATCCCTAATTGTATCACATACCTTGCGAAAAGAGGGCTTGAGCAGTGAAATAGCACAATTGCGCAGTGAAGGAGCAGCTGTGCGGGTGTGGCTTGATGTATTTTTTTCTTCTTCTTCCTCTCTCTGTCTCTCGGTCTCTCAACTGCGACTTCGTCCTTTTTCCTTCTTCTTCTTCTTCTTCTGGACCAGCTGTGCGGGTGTGGCTTGAATTTTTTTTTGTTGTTCTTCTTCTTCTCACTTCTTCTTCCTTTCTCTGTCTCTCGGTCTCTCAACTGCGTCTTCCTCTCTCTCTCTCGTTCTCTCGTTTTCTTCTTCTTCCTCTCTCTCGTTCTCTCGATATGTGGCTGCGCGGAAGTGTAGATAGAGATATATCGGAGATCTAACAAATATTCGAGTGGCTGAGATTGAGAGAGAATTAGGTCTAAATTAGGTGGGTATTTTATACAATAAACTTAGGAGACGTATATTAGTAATGTCTGTTGCCTAAGTTAATTTTAATTTTTTAAAATATTTAATATTTCTGTAAAGATTTAAGGTGAACCAACATATTTTATATTGTTAAAAATAATAATACTTAAATAATTTATTTTAATTTTACAATCTATATACTATTAAAAAATAAATATATATATATATATATATTGGGTTTGATATTTTCTGGTATGTGTTTATTTGCCTTTTTGGTGGTAACTGAGTTTACACATTATATATATATATATTCTATAATAAGAGGTAATCTATATTACAAAATATTATGTTTAACTAATTTTTTTTAAAAAAAAATAAAAAATTTAATAATAAAAGATTTTGTTTACATTAAAAATGCTATTACTTAAATATCAATAATTTTGTTTATATTAAAAATGCTATAATTTAAAATAAAAAATTCAAAATTTAATAAAAATTTAATATTTAAAATCTACTGGTTCGGATTGACATAAATTTATATCTAATTTGTTAATCAAATGCCTAACTAGTTCGGATTAGATTTGGATATACGGATCATAAATCTCAATCCATATCCGACTAAACGGATTGGATTCGGATCGGATTCGGGTACAAATCCAATCCATTGACAGGCCTAAGTGGAGTGCTATTTTAGATACATACAAGTAGAATTTATTATATATTTATTCCGTTACTTTTCAAATTCATTTATTTCTAAATATGGGATGAGGAAAAATAGAAGTAAGATTATCTAACGTGGTTGTGTAAATTGACTTTGTATTTTACACAACCTTAGTTCTAAACTATTAGATGACTTTTATACACATATCAAGATGTCATATCAAAGTTAAAACACTTACACCAATAATATACACATAATCAACTCTTACATACCAATAATTGTGTTTACATGAAAAATGTTATAACTTAAAATAAAAAATTCAAAATTTAATATTTAAAATCTACTAATGACACTTAACACATTCTCATTACTACCATCTTATATTAGAGTCAACACAAACTCTAGCATTAAAATCATTTACACCATAAATATATATAGATATATTTAGATATTTGATTCCTAGCGTTCGCTGTGTATATACATATGTTTATTTGCGTTTAATTTGAAGAACATAGAGTTTGTTTATTTAATTGTACGTATGGGTGATGAACGGATAAAGAAGTCATCCTCAAAAGTCGTCAAAGCATAAAATGTGTAGGGGTGTACACTACATATATAACACAAACTCAGATTTGTTAATCGAAGGCCTAACTGGTTCGGATTGGATTTGGATATACAGATCATAAATCTTAATCTATATCCGACTAAATGGATTGGATTCGGATCGGATTCGACTACAAATCCAATCCATTTATAGGCCTAAGTGGAGTGATGTTTTAGCTAATTATAAATATTTTGTATATGGATGTCCATATGTAATATTTATAAATATAAGTTATTTATTTATCTATTAATTATTGTTCATAAGATTTTAATAGATATCTTGACGAAAGCCGGGGGGGAAATTAGCTCCAGTTTGCAGAGAATCATGACGATATCTTGCTGCATTTTGTGGACGTCTGATTTCTTCAGCTCTCGAGTACACAACATCTGAAAGAATCTAGATAGCTCGACTAGCGGATTAACGACCGATTTCTTCAAATATGGTCGGATAACTACTGGCAGAAGACGTTGAAGTAGCACGTGGCAGTCATGAGTCTTCAATCCATAAAACTTTTTCTCGTCCAAATTTACTTTATTCTTTAAGCTTCCTACATAACCTCTCGGGTACTTGACGTCAGCGATCCATTCGAATATATCACTCCGATACTCAGGGGCGACTGTGTATGGTGCCGGAGGGAGTATCGGATTGCTTGAGGACCTAGAACCTTTTATCGCCCAGAGTTTCTTGCGTATTCCCATCTTTTCTAGAGTGGAACGAGCTTTTGCATCGTCCTTAGTCTTTCTTCCAAGACCTAGAACAGTTCCGAAGACTTTGAACAATTTAAAATGTGACCGTTGGAAAACTTTAGGCGAGGCACATTGGTCAAAGTGCGTCTCGTAAGTGAATTTTCAATTTTTTAAAATTTCAAAATTTCGGTGAAAATTGGGTAACTTTAGGCGACGCACATTGGTCAATGTGCGTCTCCTAAGTAAATTTCCAAATTTTCAAAATTATGTGAAAAATTTAGGCGGGAAAATTACTTTAGACGATGCACATTGGTCAAAGTGCGTCTCGTAAGTGAATTTTCAATTTTTAAAAATTTCAAAATTTTGGTGAAAATTGGATGACTTTATGCGACGCACATTGGTCAATGTGCGTTTCCTAAGTAAATTTCAAAATTTTCAAAATTCTGTGAAAAAATCAGGCGGGAAAATTTAATTTAGGCGACGCGCATTGCTCAAAGTGCGTTTCCTAAGTTAATTTTTAATTTTTTCAAAAATTCAAAATTTTGATGAAATTTGGGTGACTTTAGGCGACGCACATTGGTCAATGTGCGTCTCCAAGTGAATTTCCAAATTTTTAAAATTATGTGAAAAATTTAGGCGGGAAAATTACTCTAGGCAACGCACATTGGTCAAAGTGCGTCTCGTAAGTGAATTTTCAATTTTTAAAAATTTCAAAATTTCGGTAAAAATTGGGTGACTTTATGCGACGCACATTGGTCAATGTGCGTCTCCTAAGTAAATTTCAAAATTTTCAAAATTCTGTGAAAAATTCAGGCGGGAAAATTTAATTTAGGCGACGCACATTGCTCAAACTGCGTCTCCTAAGTTAATTTTTAATTTTTTCGTTAGGCGACGCACATTGGTCAATGTGCGTCCCCTAAGTGAATTTCCAAATTTTTAAAATTCTGTGAAAAATTTAGGCGGAAAAATTACTTTAGGCGACGCACATTAGTCAAAGTGCGTCTCGTAAGTGAATTTTCAATTTTTCAAAATTTCAGAATTTCGGTGAAAATTGGATGACTTTAGGCGACGCACATTGGCCAATGTGCGTCTCCTAAGTGAATTTCCAAATTTTTAAAATTCTGTGAAAAATTTAGGCGGGAAAATTTAATTTAGGCGACGCACATTGCTCAAACTGCGTCTCCTAAGTTAATTTTTAATTTTTTCGTTAGGCGACGCACATTGGTCAATGTGCGTCCCCTAAGTGAATTTCCAAATTTTTAAAATTCTGTGAAAAATTTAGGCGGAAAAATTACTTTAGGCGACGCACATTGGTCAAGGTGCGTCTCGTAAGTGAATTTTCAATTTTTCAAAATTTCAGAATTTCGGTGAAAATTGGATGACTTTAGGCGACGCACATTGGCCAATGTGCGTCTCCTAAGTGAATTTCCAAATTTTTAAAATTCTGTGAAAAATTTAGGCGGAAAAATTACTTTAGGCGACGCACATTGGTCAAAGTGCGTCTCGTAAGTGAATTTTCAATTTTTCAAAATTTCAAAATTTCGGTGAAAATTGGATGACTTTAGGTGACGCACATTGGCCAATGTGCGTCTCCTAAGTGAATTTCCAAATTTTTAAAATTTTGTGAAAAATTTAGGCGGGAAAATTTAATTTAGGCGACGCACATTGCTCAAACTGCGTCTCCTAAGTTAATTTTTTATTTTTTCGTTAGGCGACGCACATTGGTCAATGTGCGTCCCCTAAGTGAATTTCCAATTTTTCAAAATTTCAAAATTTTGGTGAAAATTGGATGACTTTAGGTGACGCACATTGGTCAATGTGCGTCGCCTAAGTGAATTTCCAAATTTTCAAAATTTTGGAAAAAATTTTATCAGAAAAATTTACTTTAGGTGACGCACATTGGTCAAATTGCGTCTCATAAGTGACATTTTTGGTGACGTACATTAATTTGTGCACGTTGCCTATGACTTAACTTAGGAGACGTACAATGACCAATGAACGTCACCTAAGAAATTTGTCAATTATGCGACGCGTCTTACCATGTACGTTGCCTAAAGGTTAAGTTTAGGAGACGTATTATATTCGTATGTCGCCTAAGAGTGAACTTAGGCGACGCAATCGCTTGTACGTCGCCTAAGTTAAGTCTGAGGAGACGAACGTAATGTTCATCGCCTAAGATGTATCTTAGGAGACGAACCTATTTGTGTGCGTCGCCTAAACCCTTTTTTGGCATAGTGCTACTTTATTATACAGATCATTGACTAAAATTTATGCCTTTGCACTAATCACCCTAGTGTTACATTAAGTATATATTAATGGCTTGTTATGAAGTCACTCCCACCTAAATCCCGATTTTCGTGTCTTTAAAAAATTAAACAAGTTTAATGGGGTGAAACGATAAGTATCATTTCACAAAAAATAAATTATGTGCCATAGAATGTTCGATCTGACTAATCTTTGTTTTTCAAAAACAAAGCCGAATCATCAGTTAAAGCGACTTAAGCCTGGACCTAAGGCCCAATTAAGAGGAGGGGCCTCATTATCTGGAGCATATATATTAGATACAACTAGGAAAAGGATGCACGACTTTATTTTGATCAAAATATGAACAAACAGTTTGTGTAGTGTATGGGAGGGCCCCACTATCACAAATTCACTTTGACCTCATTACTGATTAAACCTTTTCTGGCTTGCTCTTACACACACAAAATACAACGCACGTACTTCTGATTAAGTGATCTGGATTGTAAAATCTTATATATAATATTATTTTAATTAATTTTAGTAAACATAATCACTTTAGTTATTTTATCTTTTCGATAACTCAGTTATTTGCTCTTCAATTAAAATAAATAAAATAAATGTGCTGGAGACATAATATTTTTTTACTCCAAAAAAGCATGTTTTATTACTTCTCACCCTTTTAATATATCCGTCAATCTCATATAATACTTTTTTAGTTATAGTGTTTATCTAAATCTTCTTACATGAAAATATGATTGTGAATCTTAAAATTATAAAATATTTAGATCAATGCAATTAGCGAAATAAGTTCTTATGAATAGTTAACAACGAGATAATAATCAAAATTTAACTAATTATCTTCTTACATGAAAATATGATTGTGAAACTTAAAATTATAAAAATTGTAATATTGTTCTATACTATGTTTATTTCTTAGTTAATTTAACTAATTATCTTAAATAAATTTTCTTTTTTTGGACGGTATAACCTTACAAATATATTTTAAATCCTCTTTAATAAATACATATTTATTACAACACTAATTTATTAACTAATATAAAACGGTCTACTACATACAAAGATCGCTTCTGGTTGGAAAGCATGTAGCTAGCCACTAATTATTTTTCAATTGGTAGGACTTAACTTAAAAAACTACCGGTTGAACTCACCGCTAATTTTAGTATTGCAACCACTATCCATGATAACACTAGCTACAACAAATGCTCAGATCACATGGCCACATTTTGGGGTTACAGAAATCATAGTTCTTTACACTTGGGTTATTTTGGCGTGGCCTTCAGTGCACCACGTGATATCTTCCTTTACAAATATAAAAGAAAGCGGATAAATACATTTAGTACCTTATACTTTTGAACATTTTTCATCTTAGGCATCAAACTATTTTATTCGATGAATTGTGCCAGAACCTTTATTTTGTTTCAATTTGGCCCTTCGGGTTGAATACCGGTAATGCTCCGTTGCCATAAATCTAGGTGGATGGAGAATATTCAATTTTTTTATTTGACATTTTTTTAAAAAGTTGTAAGGTCTATATCTCTCTTATCTTTTCTACAATAATAACAAAAATACAATAAAATTTAAATCTCTTCCCTTTACTTCAATAATAACAGAAAAAGAGGTGCCTTATCAATTACTTAGTTAACTCCCTTGCTGGAGCATTATATTTGTTTGACCACATGGCTACTATGAAATATATATTATCCACGTGTGAAATTTCAGTGCTACGTACGATTTTTGACACATGTGACATTCACCTTTATTTCTGTTGACGACTTAAAATGCAACCAAAGATAAGTTCGCGCACTATTTAATAAAAACCAAAGTTTAAAGCCTACACTGAAAAACAGACAAGAGTACAAAGTACTAACATGCATTTTCCCAAAAATATATGGAGGCCACACTTTAAAAGCCAATAATTATAAAGGGATTTCCCACTAAATTATTATTTCCATCTTAGTAACTTTACCTTGCTATTTTTTAAGAAAAACATTCAATTCACCACAATGGTGGTTTGGTTATTGAAAACATAAAAATAAATATAGGAACGTTAACTTATATCGTCGCTAAAACAAAAATATCAAATACGAAACATGTATTTGTTATAAAAAAATTGAGAAATTTACTAAATGTCCTTTATTTGCCACAAATTTCGGTCTATGTAATTACTGCCCTTATGAATCTAATCTAATAGTATATATTTATATAACTAGAGGAATGACAAGAAATCACTCTTTAATTGCCACGTGTATTTACATTAATTGCATTAATTTTAACAAGGCTTTAATATTTTATTTTTTTTACAGGAGTCATGCACTCCATGGTTTTTTCATAGAAATTATACACGTGTCTTCATTTAATGCACTAAATTTCTAATACTATTGTTTAGTAACATTCATTCTTGAATTCCTTTCCGTTGTTTCTATGACACTCCTGCAATTGAAAAGTACAATTATATGTCTCTAATATTTAATGTACCATAACGTTCCTCTTCTCTAACTTAAGTGACTTATTTATCATTAATTAAGCATTAAATAACACAATGGAAGCTCAATGGCCTTCCCAATCTCCCACTTTGGTATATGCAACTAAGTATTTTAATCTTGTCACTATGTCCTCAAGATTCCGACTGCAACCTTCACCGGTTTCTCATTTCTTCTCATCAATTGACGTGGCCGAAATACTTCCGCGCTTAAGAACCCAAGTGTAGGTTGTCAAGTTATAATACTTGGTAAGTCCAAGTGTCAAACCACAAGGATAGTCGGAAAGACGATAAAGCGATCACGTGTCCAAGGCTTTGTTTAAAGAAGTAGATTGGTTGATTTTAATTGTTGATTTTAAAGTTATGCAATTAAAAATTAAAGTGATGTATCAAATGATGAGAAAAGGCTAAGGTATTATAAAATTCATTTGCTTTGCAACATTATGTAGAATCACTCTTATTCAAAGTTCTAAATGCAATTCTTAAGTGTTAAGTATCTTACACTTTTCTAAGCAAAAGGGTGTGAAGCAAAAGCAACCCATTCCCATATAAATGCCATTTAAAGAACGGGTGTAAGCAAAACTTAACACAAGTGTATCTCTCCTTTCACTACACCAGTTGGGGTCTTGGGCGACATACCCTATTGGGTATGTCTCCTAAAACACATCTTAGGCGACATATATTTCATATGTCTCCTAAGAAAGTAACTTAGGCGACATACATTTGATGTGTCTCCTAAGTACTTACTTAGGCGACATATATAGTTTGTATGTCTCATAAGTAAGTTTCTTAGGAGACATATATTTAGTGTGTCTCCTAAGTACTTATCTTAAGCGACTTACATATAATATGTCTCCTAAGAAAATTACTTAGGAGACATAAATAGTATCTACGTCGCCTAAATAAGTTTCTTAGGAGACATACTTTTAATGTGTCTCCTAAGTACTCATCTTAGGCGACATACGTATATTATGTCTCCTAAGAAACTTACTTAGGAGACATACAAAGAATCTATGTCGCCTAAGTATGTTTCTTAGGAGACATGTTATATGTATGTCTCCTAAGATAAGTACTTAGGAGACATAGATGCTTTGTATGTCTCCTAAGTTCTGTATGACCGGTTGGTAAATGGGGTTTTTTATTTCGTGAATCGTGCGATTCCCTTGCCGATGACACTGTAGTTCACATGGACCCAAACTCTCCGACGATGCAGAAGAGTTTAACAATAATTTCTTAACTGACAATGAGGATCAGAGTGATGATGATAACTACAATTGATGTTGTGTTGTTATTATTTGTAATTCAATCAATCGGTTTCGCTATTGTTGTAAATGTTATTAATTAAGTGAAATGATTATTGTCAAATAGTTAATTATTTAATATAAATAAAATAAATAAAAATGGTTATTAATTTTAAAAACTGACTGAATGGTTGCGGACATGGCAGTTGCATACTCCAACAGGTTCATCAACAACAAATAAACTCTGGGGCATAATTCCAATCTTCATACCCCATTCGAGTTGAATGACTGAATGGCTTCACACATTCTTGATCGTGCCATCATAACAAACAACATCTTGAATAGTGGCCATCATGTTCTTAAACAAAGGTTCCGGGTTCAGTCAATCCTCTAGTAAAACGGATCATCACTTCTCTACTACTAATTGAGTGGATCATCTCTTGGTACGTGTCCAGCCTATGAAATAGACAGCTCCTCACAAAACCGAATTCCTTAGTGAAGTAGGTACTGCTAAAATGATACTTCCTGTAGCAAAAAAAAATCATTTCTACAACATATGTGCTTGAATAGAGTTTCCCTTTATCTGACATTTGAACACCCAATAACCCTATTTGCTGAACCACCTTATCAATGGCCGAGTCGATCTTAGAATCGATTAGATCAGTCATCAAAGACGACTTCAAAATGAAATTTATGGTGGGCATTTTAACAAGCTTTAGGTGATTCTCTAGCTGCAACTCCACCAACTCATTGTAGGAGGACCTTATGTGATGCAACAGGGGGGAAACATCTTGAACACTCATCTGAATATTCTCTTGGAGTTCCTTGGAAATAAAAAAATCTTCCAAACCAACATTAAAACCTTTAAAATATAAATTCTCCATAAGCATCGGTTGTACATAATTGATGAAGCTCAGAACCTCATTGGGCCCATTCCCAAAGAAAATAGAAGTAACTATGTCACTGATAATTAACGGTATTACATCTCGATTAAAATTGATTATAATTGACCATAATTTCTACCCCGACCGAAAACGAAAACAACCCTAGTCCACTCTCCTCCCACACACCTTCACTATCTCCCTCCGGTGTCCACCACAATTAAGTGAATTAATTGTTGCAAACGTTATTAATTAAGTGAAATGATTATTGTAAAATAAATAATTTTTTTATATAAATAAAATAAATAACAAACAAAAAATAAAATTAATTTTTAAAACTGAAAACTCTTAAGCGACATACTAATATATGAATGTCTCATAAGGATTACTCTTAAGCGACATATATAAATTAGTATGTCTCCTAAGCGTTATTAAAAAAATTTAAATTTTTCGCGAAAAAAAAAGAGGCAAAATATTTTTATCCGAAAAAAAAAGGAGGGAAAAGGCTAAAATTCTTAGGCGACATAGTAATTTAGGTATGTCGCCTAAAATAGTTTTAGGAGACATACATAAATTACTATGTCGCCTAAGTGATGGTCTTAAATTGGGGAAAAAAATCCCAATTTTATTCAATCCTTAAAACCTAACCTAAAAGCAATTATCTCCTTCTCCTCACGCTCACCGCTGTTGCGCTCACACTCTCTCAGCCGCTGCCCGCTTCTCACCCACCACCACCGTCCACCTCTCTTCCACCTTCACCTCTCGCTATCTCACTCTCAGTCTCTCCTCTCCTAGTCTCCCCACCGCCACCGTCGTCCGCAAGCCATCGCCCTCCTCCGGTTTCTCCTCCGCTTGAGGTAATTCCCACCGCCACCTGTGATTTGCTCCATGAGATTAACTACTATTACATGCTTCCCTTTTATTGATTTTGGTCTAGGTTTTGGTTTTGGGTGATTTGTGGAGTTTATTGAAGAGGTTTTGGGTGATTTGTAGAAAAGGGAGAAGTAAAAGGGATGTGACATTGATGGGGGCTGGCTGGAACAGTATGAGAGGAACTTGCTAGAGAGAAAAGGGAAACGAGCGTCGAACACGGAGTAGTGGCGTGGGGCGTAGTGGCGTGGGGCGTAGTTCCACAGGCATCTTAACATCGCCTTATATCCCCCACCTCGTACGATCTCCTGCTCTCTCTATTTATATATTTTTCTCTCTGTATATACTACATAGACACATTATTTCATGGTCCACATTTAAAAAGTTTAAAACAAAACATAATTTCCATCATGTGGTTAAAAAATATCTTATAAATACATAAAAAGAATGTCATGTTATCATGCAATGTGTGAAAGAAGGTCGGAAATGAAGGCGAGTGATGTATGATTGTATTGTCCGTACCATATGAGGATTTCTCTCTTTCTCTCTCATTTTTATTATTATTAATGTTGAGATTTAGAGGTATTTCTTTGATGTGAAATCAAATCTAGTTCCTGAGGCCTGCCTTCTCCCTAATTTTCTTTTGCTATCTTTTCTTTTTAATTCAACGCATTCCTTTTTTTTTTTCAAATAAATAAATGGCTGTGATGATTGAAATTATACCATCAAACTATGAAAGATTTTTATGTCAAATAAATGTTTGTCAGAATATTTGGTCGGGGCAATCTTCCTCTCAATTTCTTCTTGTTATAGATTACTATTTTTATTATCACAGAAAACCACCATTCTTAACTAAACAAGTTCTCTGTCCCTCTCTGATTTGGTATTTGCCTTTGTGGGGTCATTGTTGTTCGGTTGTTCCTATGTTATGTGTGGGTGGTTCTTTGCTAAGTAAGAATGAAGGTGGAGATACTCTACTTCAAGAACCCCTTTTGAGTAGTTGAAATCGGGTCTCTCTTAGTCTCTATGTAGTTTCGTATATATGTTTATATATGCAGAAATTACTTCAAGAACCCCTTTTTGGTGCTGACATTACTTATTTGAATAGAGAGTTCACTTCTGGATGCTTGACGACTGAAAAGTACAATTTTAGGAAGCTAAGACACCTCCTGAATTAGCTTAGAATTACATATGGATTTTTATTTTTATTTTATAAATTCAGAGTTTATTGTATCAAATTTACTTGGCTTCACAATTTTTCTTTATTTTATTATATTATTATATATGTATATATTTATATTTTAGTCAGAAACAGTAAATGTCTAAGTTACATATGCTATGCTAGACCAGACAAAAATACCTCCACAAACCATGCAAAAACTAGTAGCATGTCCACCTTTATTAACAAAAGTTATTGTTAATAAAGAAGGGTATTCTTGGAGAACCTAAGTCCCCAAGCAAACACACAAAAGGGTAAATATTAAAAGTGAACTGTATAACTTATGTAAGGGTTATTATTATAAACATTGTAATAATATAAGGATTCAAGAAGTATTATATATATAAAAAATAAGCTATTTGTTTCAGGTTACGATGCCTCCGATTAAGACTAGTGCTATACCTAACAGTCGCGAGCATATCAAGGAGCGACTGTTGGCATTGCAGAACGCCATGCCCACTGCTTCGTCATCAGCGTCCCAGGACTCGCCGGCGCTGCCACTAGTGGTTTCTGCCTTTTCTACTACGGACAGCACCACGGCCACCACGGCCAGGCCTGTACGGAGTATTCGTTCACAGCAGCAAGCACAATCGTCGGGTAAAGTTTTTGATTTCTTAATTATATATCGTAATTATACATATGTATTTGATTGACTGACTATTATGCATGTTCTAATCTATAGGTGTGCAGAGTCAGGCTGTCACCGGAGACGATGGCAGAACGAAGAACAAGAGAGGCGTTGTTAGCGGAAAGAAGACGGCGACAATCGTTCGATCCCTAGGGAGGTCGGTGCTTAGTTACGACCCAGGGGTTCGGGGGATTCTTGATCAAAACGTAGAGGGGAGGGTAGTGTTAGACATAGGATCCTGTGTGAGGGACCGAATCCCTATGACACACCTTAACTACAGTAACATGCTTGTGGAGTCGAGGATGATAGTCTTTGACTACTTATCGGTAAGTGAACTTTACTTTACGAACATGCTTGTTAACTTTTTTTTTCTTACTTATCTTTTTTGACTTAGACTAATGTTTCTACTGTTTACTTTTGTAGGAGAGCTATATCATCGATCCCAATGATGATAACCTCATTGGGTGGATCGAAATAAAGGCTGCCGGGCGGTTTCGAGAATGGAAACACGATTGTAAAAAAGAGTGGGATAAAGACAAAGACGGCCCCGTTCCGATCGAGTTCTCCCACCGTCCTATAGAGTGGGAGTGCCTATGCGCCCACTTCAAATCTCAGTCTAATCAGGTATTTTCTCAGTCCCTATGTGATAAAAATCTATTTTGCACTAACAACTAATAAGGTTCAGTAGCCAAGCTTTTAGAGTACCTGTGCAACGAAAGTTGTTCTTTCTTTGTAATTAAAAGTAGATAGAACTTCCTTTTTTTGTAGTTAAAAAAAGAAGAAGAACATAGCCATAAATATTATGGGGAAGTTAGGACCACGGAATCTTAATTTTTATTCTGATGAGACATTAAAGGGTTACCTTAGCCCAAAGTTGTTCTTTAATACTTCTTGGATCTAGTGACATGTTGGCAGTACCACTACTACTACTACTACTGCTGCAGTAGATCCGATCTCTCTGTGTCCACTGTTTACGTTCTTTCCTTTTCACCCTCAGAACACAACTACAGATTCTACAATCCTCCACCCCCCTTTTTTTTCGTATTTGCAGTTGATGGTTGCTTCTAAATATATTAACTTATACCTTTAGGCTTCTCTAATATCAGTTTACTTATAAAATATTCTAGCTCAAAGAAGCAAATATTAACCAATTTATTATAGGGGGTGTTTGTGATAAATAAGGAGGGTATCAATATCACATATCTTATATATTTTATGCGTGAACGAATTATAATACTTGTAAAGAGTTGAACCCGAATTATAAAGGATCCAGTGTCAAATTAAGTTGCATGCTTAATTCTACACAACTTGTGCCTCTATATAGCAACATTCTTCTACACCCGATTATATATATATATCTTATTAATGTTTCATTGTTGCATAGGGTATCTGATTCCAGCTGCGAGAATTCGTTGTTGCTCCATCTGAAATTAATTTAAGAAATACAATATCAATACGTATATAATTAATCTCTGAGTAAAGATAAAATTGAAAGCAATTTGCATATATTGTGAAAGTTTCAGCGATTATTATTTAGTTAGTGCTTTTACTTGGAAAAGTTCGTGGAGATTGTTCTTGAGATAACAATATTCATGTTCGAGCACCTCCAAAGTCCTCAAGCACCTGTAACGAAAAATGTAGGATTTTAATATTGTAATTATATATGTGTCACGTCAATAATACACGCTTAATTTGTATTCTCTTATCTTAGAAACTAAGTGACAACTGAGCAGAAGTACATGTTTTGTGCAAGTGGTGATTAAAAAGTACGTGCCACCTCATTAGCTAAAACCGTGTGCAACATCTCCCCCTTGACCCCTTTACGTAGGCTTTGTTTGCATACATGTAAATTGACCCGGATACATCGGTTTTCATACACACACATGATTGCTTGATCATTTGTACGTGTGCTTGCCTACACACACAGAGTAAAACTATAAATGAGAAAATGATCCAGCTTCTTGCTGTGCTGTGCTGTGCTGTGCTGCCACCTTCCATCTAGTAATTTCTTCTTGACAAGGCACTTCTCATCTTGCAGGAAAAGGGGGCGAAAATGTCTTTGGCCCGAAAGTCCGAGAAGAAGAAGGACCACTCTGCTGGGAAGGTTCCGTTCGCTCACTTGGCGAAGAAACAGAGGATCAATGGAAAAGTAGCCCCCCACTTAGAGGCCTATATGGTCGTTTATTCGGCCACCTACCCCGACGGAACGGTAAAAACTTTTACACTTTACTTTTTGCTATTATTTAGTTATGCTTACTTTATCTATTAAATTCACCAAGAAAGAATAGTTCCTATATGATATTTGCATGTTTAGCCTTATTGGATATAGAAAGCAGCTTATATAATTAACAAGCAAGAACATTCTGATGTTTCATTAATAAGCATATGAGAAAACTCTTATAAAACCTCGTCCATTTGGCTTGGTTTTAAACCAGCCCTGCAAGTTATTAGACAGCAGGCTAGATGGATTGTTGGAAATGGCAAATGCATTGGCTCTATAACCATTTCTGTCCCTCAAAATCTCCATAATCTTTGGAGATTTATTTGCACAGCCAGCCTTAGTTCCCAAATCAGTAATCTTTGGATCACTGGTAGCCTTAGTTCCCAAATCAGTAATCTACGTCTTTTTTAAGCTGTTTATAATTAATAGAATCCGGAACCAGTCTGGATTTCCAAATTTTGAGAAACTGATTTCAACAAATTTGAACATTTGGCTACTGTACTGGCGACTTCAAATGAAAGGATAGATACTTTCCCCCACTTTGATGCCATATATATTAGATTAGATAGATAGATAGATATATAGATAGATACATAGATACATAGATAGAGAAAAAATGGATTTAGAATAAATCCTAGAAAGGTTCTGGAAGAACAGAATCAGGGAAGATATTGATGAATTGAAATGAAATGAAATGATACAGAAAAAATATTGTTGTTGGTTTGACATGGAAGGCAGTAAGCACCCACCTGGAAATTACAAAAAATTATATATGAGAGATAACATCCTACTTTTAAGATAGTTATAATACTAAATTTATGAAATTTCAATTTTATCCATGTCACAATTATTTAGGTTAAAAAATGAAAAACGTCATGTGAATTGAATACATATTCATTGAACCAGCATCATATTTATGGGTTGTACAATTCATAAATACGCTTACATCAAGCACCCAAATAACCTCCAAGTTTTAGTAAGTTTGACTTTTTTGTCCCATCTTAAATAAACTCCACTGCTATAAAATTTGGTGAAAAGATATAATCCACTGCTCACTGCCAGAATAATTTTTTCTATCATTTAATTCAGTTGACTGCCTACATGTTTTGGCTTATTGTTAATTCAGTTGCTGCCTGTTTTTTGGTGTTTAGGCTTTAATTGGAGATGGCCTCCTTGTATCTCCCCCCTCTTTTTTCTTATTTATATATGTCTCTCTTGCGCAACTAATTTTACTTTTAACTTGTTATTTGTAGGCGAAGGTGAGAGCTGCCACCGATGAGGCTGTGGCAAAAATAATGGCTGACCGGCCCGCCACCGAAGAAGGATCCGAGGCTTCGATCCTACTCCCTCTTGATGAAGAGATCTGTATCATCGAGAGTGAGATCGGTTCTTCAAGAGGGACTAGGATCCGAGGCTTCGGGAACTCTGTTGTCAAGGAGCCGAAGAAGAGAGGTCCCGGGGAGCCGGTGCAGATAAACCTTAAGATGGCGGAACGGATCGCCCAGCAAGATGCAAGGATCGCGGAGCAAGATGCGCGACATAAAGCAGAACTTGAGGCGATGGAAGAACGGGTACGAGATCTAATATCGTCGATGATGGCGAATCTTCCTACGGGTGGTGGTAGACCATGAGAGGTTTAATGATAGACTAGTTTATTTATAGACTATTTTGCATATGTATATATATATAGACTTTGTAAATTTCAACTTTAGCTTGTAATTAGACTTCGTACATTTCAACTTTTACTTATAATTAGACTTTGTACATTTTAATTCTGGCTTGTTTTTGTGTGTGAATGATTGAATACATGTTAATTGTAGAAATTTTTTTGTGTGAATGAATTGAATACAGGTTAATTTGTAGAAATTTTTTTGTGTGGTTGAATTGTGTATGAATGAATTAGTATCAAATTTATAATGCATGTTGATTTGTAAAAAAAGGTGTAGGTGTGGCTGCACATTAATACATTTTGTTATAAAACAGGGGTGGAAGTTCTTAGGAGACATACAAATAAAAGTATGTCGCCTAAGTGGTGGACCAAAACACACTTAGGCGACATACTTGAATTTATATGTCTCTTAAGATTAACACTTAGACAACATAAGAATCATAGTATGTCGCTTAATCTATCACTTAGGAGACATAAGATATTAGAGTATGTCGCTTAATCAGTCACTTAGGAGACATACGATATTCGAGTATGTCGCTTAAGTTATAAACTTAAGAGACATACCAAGAAGAGTATGTCGCTTAAGATTTAATTTGGGAGACATAAGAAAATTAATATGTCTCCTAAGTTATTACACTTAAGCGACATACCCAACTTAGTATGTCGCCTAAGATTTAACTTAAGACACATAAAAATTAATATGTCTCCTAAGTGATTAAACTTAGGCGACATATCCAACTTAGTATGTCGCCTAAGTTTCCAGATCTTACGCGACGTTGGTATTATTAATATGTCGCCTTAGGTCTTAGGCGACACCTCTTAAGAGACACCACTTAAGCGACATACCTTATGTCGCCTAAGGCTTAGGCGACATATGCCACGTCTTAGGAGACATAATTTCTATGTCTCCTAAGTGTCTGTTTCAGGTAGTGTTTGTATCTTGTAATCAAAGGGTGTGAAGCAAGTGCAACCCATTCCCATATAATGCTCAACCAAGATACAAATTTAAGATACACCAAAATAAAAGGCATAAATTTAAACTAGGCATTTGAGAACTCATTGTTAGTTTCCCCTAGCTAGGCAATTGACTTGATTATGAAATTGGCCACTTAAAGAGTTAAGCACAATAAATCATAACATTTTCTTTGCCTAAGATTGGGAGGTCTAGGTGGTGGATAAACCGTCCAGTATAGACATATTTGATAAATACAAATTGAATCCTTAGGGTGATTAGTGGAGTTGTTTATGACATAAACTTAAGAGATCCTCTTTGACAACACCTTAACTAAGAAAATATTGAGTCTCAAAATCACATAAAGTTTAGAAAGCACTCAACATATCATTAAAACATTCAAGGATTGGAATCTCAAATTTATGGTGTTTCCATGAATATCAAAGACTAATCATGCTTGGCAATGAAAAGTATTTCATTCATAGAAGGAATGGACATAGGCTAGTAAGAACTACACAAGTGTATCATCTCTTCATTAATGCTTGAGCACTAGGTATACAAAGCATACAAAGTCAAATCATCTTATGAAGATTATCTTACTAGCTTATGGATGGTTGATTAAATGGAGAAGATGGAGGATTCAACAAGTATTTAACAATACTAACAATGGAATGATAAATGAACTTACATAATTAATGCATTGCAAACTTCATCTTTTAGCCTTAGCAAATAAATTTACTCCATAATAAATGTAGAGACAAGAATTATAGAAGTGTATTTCATTTCTCTTCAATGAAGATAATAAATTACAAATTCTAGAGAGAGAGTGATATCCAAAACAAGCAAATAAAACTATTAATAATCCAAGAGTCTAAGTATATTTTCAATACAATAATGGAGACTATATATATAGATGAGTGTGTTGTCTCCTTCTCCTCTCTCTACTAAAGATCCAAGAGAAACTATCCCCTTTGTCCATTGGAAAATAGCCACTTTTGTATAAAATACAATATTCTAGGAGAGAGAGATTTAGACCACTTTTTAGTCTCCAAGCTAGCTATCAAAATAGGGTAGGTGTCATAAAAGGCAAAGCAAGCCATCTAGATTATTTTTGGCTTGAGCTAGATGGATCCAAGTGATGGAAAATATTTGTTGATTGATCTAACAAAAAGCTAGATAGATCCAACTCTTGTTGTCAACTCTTGATAGATCAAGGAATGAGCTTGATTGATCCAACTATTTGACTTTTCCTTGACTTTTTGCTTTAAAGGCCAAAAATTGCTTGATTGATCATTCTTCTTTTACTCAATAAATTCCTCAAGATCTAAAGGCAACAAAATAAACAAAAAAATTCTTGTAATAAAAGAAAAAAAAGAGAAAATATTCCAAAAGTGTGTAGGGCCCATTCTCTTATTTTAAACTCTCTTCTAAGCACCAACACTCAACCCCTAAGCAAATACTCCACTCCTTAGACAATTTTTACCATTTTCTCTACACACTCCATCCCCCTCACCCTATTGTCTACTTCTATTGCTAGACTTCTTTTCCATTTTCTTACATATATTCATTCCTATTTGGCCAAGAGAAGGGGAGAGCTTGTTGTAAAGTGAAAAATAGAAAAAAAGAATATTTGAGTGCTACATAGAAAAAAGGGGAGAGCTTGTATTTCCTTTTGGGGCTGTACATGTTGAGGATCCCAATACCAGCTTCGTGTTCAAAGTGAACAAACAACGCCTTAAGACGTTTTTGGAATTCCTACCTCGAGAGGAGTCCACCCCTCTCGAAGACCCGACTTAGGCCTAAAAAGCATGGGTCGATTTTGTAAATAATATTTTTTGTTAGTATTTTTGAGTTTTAGGAATTTTTATCAGAGGTTCGGGTGCAATTGGGAATGAACGGACCAAGTTGGGGAGAGCCATAAGGTGTTATAGAGAAAATCATGGAAAGAAAAAAAATTCTAGCAGACTGGACCATGATCGATCATGGAGGAAAAATTTTTGGCAGAGAGAGGCATTATCGATCATGGAAGACAAAGAAGATGGCAGTGGGCAGCATGATCGATCATGGGAATTCCATGATCGATCATTTTTACAAAATTTTGGCTGGGCAGGGAACACCATGATTGATCATGGGTTGGCCATGATCGATCATGGTCCAAATTTAAAACAGGGGAACCGTAATCAAAGCTTCCATTTCTCATTTCCCCCTTTCCTAAACCTCTTCAAATCCTAGCCCCTTCACCCCCATTCTTCCCAAATCCTCCCCAAACACCATTTATATCCTTCCCCACTTAAAGTCGCCCATCAAATCTCCTAAGTTTGAGCCTCAATCATCAAACCTATCCCAAACTCCACTTTTCTCTCTCTTCACACCAATTTTGAGCCCTACCCACTCAAATCTAAAAATTTCTCATCTTATTCCCCTCTAAAGCATCCCAATACTCCTTCATGGCTTCCTCCCACCCTCCCACCAAGCCGGTTGTCCTTCAAGCCGCAAGAACGGCTATCGCGGGTTCCGGAGTCGCTAAGAGTTTGAGTGGTGGAACTACACCTTCAAATCTAAGATGGTGGTGATTGAGAGGCCAGTCTACATCGGTACGCTAAATGATTTCCCCTAATGAGCAACATTCGAATGAAATTCGGGATGGATCAACTATTTGTGTAAACAAGGTAATCAATGTAATATAACTTGTTGACTTGAAAGTCACTACTCTTGTTTTGATAATAACAATAAACTTAATCTTGTGTAATTTAACTCAGTTGATGTTTTAAGCTATAGCCACAATAAATTGATCATATGTGGACTTAACCGAAAAGCCAGAATCAAGATCATTCATCTACAAAGTATTGCAAAATCAATATCTTACACCTCACATAACTCTTGGTCAGTACATGCCCAATGGCATTTCTTTGAAAGACATTGAGCTAAGGAAGAAGAAAAACAAAGATACGAACAAAGTCCTCGAAAACTTGTTATTCTATATGTGAGTGAGTACTTTAGTTTCCTTTGTAAAGATTCCAATTTAATCATCATAATAGCTCATACAATATTTCTATATTATAAGATTGATCAAATCAAAAGTTGAATCAGTTTCCTACAAAAATCTTATTTTTGAAAAAAACCGTTTTTGGAACAAATTCATTTTAAATATTAAACGAACTCATTTCGGAGTTCTTTACATTATAGAAGTCTTAGAAAGTCATATTTAAGTATCCCCAAGCTTCAAAATTG
Organism: Lonicera japonica; assembly: GCA_021464415.1. Classification (NCBI taxonomy): domain Eukaryota; kingdom Viridiplantae; phylum Streptophyta; class Magnoliopsida; order Dipsacales; family Caprifoliaceae; genus Lonicera; species Lonicera japonica. Next base: position 34,336,752 of record CM038465.1, on the reverse strand, counting down.
ATTTTTGAGCTAATTTGCAAAAGTATGAAAAATGGGATTTTTGGTCAATCTAGCAGCAGACCAGAGGGGATCATAAGTTGACTGGTGGGCTTTGCTCAGTAGACTGATGGCCACTCAGTTGACTGATGAGCCATGCTTAGTTGACTGATGGCCCAGAAACTAGCCGTTTGATTTCAGATTTTTTACCACTTTTGGTACCAAACTTCTACCAACTCCCTCCAAATGGCCATATGGTGTCCTAGACTATATATACACCATCCAAGACTTATTTAAACACTCTTGAATCATTCTTACACTATTCTATTCATCTGCATTCAATATTCAAAGATTCAAGAACATTTCTTTTGATCAATCATCTTCATTTTGAGCTATATTTTGTTGATCAAATTTGATATCTCTTAGTGTGAGCATAAATTGTAATCTTTATACACTTGAGAGCTATTGTACATTGGTGTTAATCGCCAAATCTTTTCTTTCAAACATTAAGAGAGGTTTGTCTCTTAAGATAGCAAGAGTGAAAGTCTTGTGAGAGTATTGAGAGATATTCAATACTTGTAAGAGTGTGTGAGAAGAATACACTTTTAGAGGTTTGATCTTCACCCGGAAGAAGATTGAAAATAGTGGAAATTCTCGGGGTACTAACCTAGCGCGGAAGTAAGGGCTAACAAGCTGAACCGTGTGGACAAAAAGTCTTCGACTTCTATCGGTTCAATTTTTCTTTCTCTTGATCTCTTATATTGTGATATTTATACTTTGTGATTGAATTAACTTTGTTTCTTGATTGCTTGATTGATATAGACATTAAACATTTTTAAATCAATTTTAAAAATCCGATTAAGTTTTAAAAACCCTATTCACTCCCTCTAGGGTATTTTCCGACCTACATAACTATTTGTCGCGAATTTGTTGTGAGTTTGATTCAAGTTACCAATACCTTGTACACATATGTTGCTCATGTTAGTGGGAAAAAAATTCTTTTCAATCTAGAAGTGTTGGGTGAGATCACGGGAATTCTGGCTTTGCCACACAATGCCTATGACTTCCCTTATTCGGATGACACAAACTATGTAGAGCCCTCGGCTAATGATTTAGCCTTATTTTTAGCCGGTAGACCCATGGAATGGATTGGGACCCAATTTGTTAGGAGCAACCTGCACGAGAGCCTTAGGACACTGTAGCTAGTAATTGCCAATGCTTTGGACCCGACCTTGCATATCCAGCATCCTTACTCTTCTCAAGCGTACGTATTATACGCTATAGCAACGAACAAGCGTTGTTGTATGCTGCGACATATCATTGGGCAAATTACGAGAATTATAGATTTGGTTGCCCACAATGAGACAATTAAATTATGGTCCTTCATTACTCGTGTACGCTTGCGAGTGGGTGTTTAAGAAAAGGATGAGGATGAGAAGAAAATGCCTAGAGCGCCTCTTAATAGGTCCACCCAAACTCGAGCCGCTAGTCAATTGAGGAACCGGCCGAGTTCTTCCACAGCTGTACCACCACAGGGTGATGAAGAAGAAGAGGGGGCAGAGGAAGCAGGAGCGGATCTCCCAGGTCCTTCGAGGCGAAGAAGAAAAGCAAGCTCGGGGTCGGTAGACGACAACATGGAGTTCATTCGAGCCCAGTTTGAGCAGATGAATGAAGTTATGCAAACCGCGTTTGCGGGCGTGTTCTCTTTTCATTAGGAAAGTATAGCCAAAGAAATGCCTCCGTGCATTTCGTGTTCTCTTTTCATTAAGGACAATGCTTATTTCAAGTTGGGGGGGATACGTTGCGTTTGGCTTTCTTTTGTTTATTTCCATGAGTATAGAGACCTGATCAAATTTATTTATTTTTAAGTTTGAAAATTGATGAATGACTGATATTTTGTTTAATGAAGACTATTGTTTCATTAGCTTTTGGCATGAATTCTTTAATCTAGATAGGAATTTGAATGATAATATAAATTGCCGTACTTCACTTAGTCTCATATCCGGTTATATTCCCTGTTCCATATGCTAGATTGCTTTGGGTGTTCCTAATTTGGTAATAACACCTAGATTTATTTTCATTGAGAGAAGAGAAATTTTTCTCCAAAAATGATGGAAGCTCTTTCGAAAAGATCTTCCAATGAAAGGACAAATGCATAGCACTTTGATAACTTGGATGACTTTTATTCTAATATTGACTTAAAGCTTCACTTGACTAAATCTTAAGTCTCTCTGTCTAATATTATGGATGGGTAAAGGTTACCATATGGGAAAGAGTGAATAGCTTCCTCCAAGCTTCAATGATTGAGCAGATTATGTAAAAAATTTATAAGTGAGACCGCTGCCTCCCATAAAGATGAAAACCGCCCTGATCTAATTTAGCAGAATTTCTAAGTAAAAGATAAAGAAAGTGCTTAGAGTCGACAAATCTTGGAGCTTTTGTTTTTGAAAAAATTATCTCTTCCTTCTTGAAATGATTATATATCTTTGTGTTTATATTGAATTGATTCATCCAAAGTTTAACAAATGGGCATTGGAGAATATGGGATGGTGTTCTAAAGGAGATAGGAGAATTAGATGATCATTCAAAAAATCCATCATTATGGAGATTTGATAATAATGCTTCTTGCTTTGCAAATTGAAATAAGAAATCTTCATTCCCGTCGTTCATCATGATCAAACTTCTAATGTTTGTAGGTATCATTTCTGAAAACCTTCACGAGATGCATCTCATCTTCTTTGGGAATTTAGAAGTTAACAACTTTTTGTATAGCATAGTATTTTTGTAATTTTTTTTGTCTTGCTAAGGGACTAGCAAGATATAAGTTGAGGGGAGTTGATAAATGCATAATATTGTCATTCGTTCATTCCTTTACGGAGTGACTTGACGCGTTTATTTGCATTAATTCTGCCTAATTATCCGTTTATCATGAGATTAGTGTCTTAGCTAGTTTGTATCTAATATCGTCCCGCTAGGTGTGCTTTTGTTGTGTTTATAGGCATAGGATTCAATGGCCCTCAAGGAATTGATTAAGCGCTAGTCAAAAGCTCGCAAAAGTGTTGATTTGAAGAATTTCCAGAAGCATGATCGATCATGGTACAAATCATCATCAGGAAGATTACCCCATAATCGATCATAGGTTGGCCATGATCAATCATGGCCTGGCAGGGACAGCCACCAACTACTACTTTTAGCCTTTTTTTGGAAATTCTTTCTAACGATCCGGTCCCACCTCAGTACAATATTGTCCGCTTTGGGTTACTCCCTCACGACTTTATTTTTGGGAGCTCACGACCAGCTTCCCAGGGGGTCACCCATCCTGGGATTGCTCTGGCCGCCTACTCGCTTAACTTCGGAGTTCTGATGGGATCCGAAGCCAGTGAGCCCCCAAAAGGCCTCGTACTTAATTAGCAACCAATTCTTACTTATATAGGTCTCAAAGAATCCCCCATCTTCCGATGTAGGATGCCCCCTTTGAGCTACACTTCCTCACCCCAAGGGAGTACTCATCACTCGCAGGGCGTCACATTCTTCCCCCCAAGGGAATCGACGTCCACGTCGACACACCGTATTCTGTGGGGTCTGCTCTAATACCATTTGTAAGGACCCAATCCCACCTCAGTATGATATTGTCCGCTTTGGGTTACCCCCCTCACGGCTTTGTTTCTTGGAACTCACGACCAGCTTGCCAAGGAGTCACCCATCCTAAGATTGCTCTGACCGCCTACTCACTTAACTTCGGAGCTCTAATGGGATCCGAAGCTAGTGAGCTCCCAAAAGGCCTCGTATTTAATTAGCGACCAATTCTTACTTATATGGGTCTCAAGGAATCCCCCATCTTCCGATGTGGGATGCCCCCTTTGAGCTACACTTCCTCCCCCCAAGGGAGTAGTCATCACTCGCAGGGCGTCACATTCTTGTACCTAAGATATTTTTCCTTGTTTATTATATTAATTAATGTACATTTTTAGCTAGCTTTAGTCTAGAAGATCATGGGAGATGATTAAATCTTGATTTTTACACAAGGAAGTTCTAGAGAGAAGAGAGAGCTAAAAAGTTGTATCTTTTCTTCATTTTTCTCTTGTAAGTTCTTGTTTTGTAAGAATGATTTCTACTTCTATAATATTTGTTCTTGCATTTATTATGGAGTAGTCTTTTACTAAGGTTATGGAGGTGAATCGCGATATAATTTTTGGTAATTAATTTCTCAATCCATGTTTAAAGTTTTTCAAATATTTGTAAATCATTTTCCTTTCTAAATCCTTCATTCTACAAAGTTTCTAAGTATTTTCATTGTACGATTAGACTTTTCATGCCTTGTATGCTTAGTGCATGTTGATTAATGAATATACAATATATTTATATGGTTCTAAGAAACTTGTAGCTCATTTCTCCATCTATGGATTTTTGTTCTTTTTTGGAAGAGTTCTTAAATTCCATAGATGATTTATAAATTTGTTAATCTAGTTTTTGAATTGCTTAATGATATTTTGAGTGCTTTGTACACTTTACGTGATATTTAGACTCCTTATTGTCTTTCTAAAGTAATGATTGGCTAGTTGGTGAATTTATTCCATAACCTTTCATCCGTGTTATTGTGATGATTTGCTACTTAATTTTCATTCTTTTGAACCATGAGATTTCACATACATGATAAATATAAAACCTTGTTTTGATGAGATTATCATCTCTACCTCGGATTAGCTTCATTGGGAATGAGTTTCGTAGCTTCACACCCGTGGCTAAGAGATAGATATGACTGCTTCATCTTTGGTGGAATTTTGTGATATTCTCTCTTGATATAGCTTTAACCCGAGAATGAGTTGCCTAGCTTCGCACCCTTTGCTATTGAGAGTTATCACAACTTTCCCCATTTTGACAACTTTGTGTTGAAATCTATATTTGAGATTGCAATTACTGTCTATCGTATCGCAACCAACCTCCACCTTCCTTAGTGCTTTCTTATTAATTTTTACAACTTGTTTACATTTACGTTGTTTGATTTCACCAATCCAACTTACAAAACCAGTAAATCATATAATCTGTAATCCATTCCATTCATTTTCGACTATCCCTGTCATTCGACACTCAGACTTCCGAGACTATACTATAACTTGACGTGCATGCACTTGGGCTAAAACAACGCGAGATATCTTTCGGCGTCACCCTCCTTACGTTATTAATATAGCTACTCAAATAGTCAAATGTGTACATATTTGATAAGTTTCTTTATGTTATAATGACATAGCGAACTTGGTGGAAGTTATTTAAGTAATACAATAATTCGATCCAATACATAACAGACGTTAATTACATCTTTGGTTACACACATAATATGTGTATATAGGTTACATATTTGGTATATGTATATAAAATGTATATTTGGTATATATAAGTAAAACACATTTTTGGTAAATGTATTTACTATGGTTCATTTCTCAAATATAATTTGTATTTTTTAGGACAATTAGTGGCCACAGTGGGACATAGCTTTGGCGGTTACATATTTTGGTCCGTGTAGAGGGACCCCGCTTTAGGAGTAGTATACTTTATGGTCTGCTAGGTAAACCTACCCTTGGGGGGCTTACATCTAGCTAGTCCATAGGGTGACCTAGCATTAAGGGTTCTATAACCTAGTATTGGGGGGCTGAAGATCGGGTTCACTGTGCGCAGTTGACTAAAATCCTAAATGTCTTATGTGAGATTAGATGGTTGTTGTAAAAGTAGTGCCTACGATTATTTTTTTAACTAAACCTACGGTTGATAACATTATTTTACTTATATCCATGGTGATATATATTTTACTGTATTTATGGGTTGGGATATGATAGCACTTGGTGTATATTGAACGTACTATAAATTTCATGATATTTTCCTATAATACTTTCTATATATATGTATTTGGTATACATAAAAAGAAATATATATTTATATACATATATGCATGATTTTTAATTATTTTTAATATTGCACGACACGTGTATTTTTGTATATTTATATATATAACCCCTATAATTCTCACAAAACTTGTGTTTGGATCACTCACATTTCCAAACCAGTTTTGCAGGTATGCTTTTATGATAGTGTGAGTACTAATGCTTAAGGAACTGTATCGGTACACTCCACTGAAGGCCCCTATTACTAGAATTTAGCTAGTATGGCCCCCTCGAGAATCTATATTTTCATCTCGATCAAAACACAAAACTTGTAGAAGGGGACGAAGCTTAAAATGGAATAAAAGATTTTTAAGTTTATGTTTTAGTGTAGGCTTGATTCCGATGCCAAAAGCACTTCCTTCTTTGTAATCATTTGAATCATATTAAAGATTTGAAAATGCAACAATCAACGGAAAGTCGCCGAAGACCTAAGATAAGTAAAGGTAAGGGGTTTGATTCAATTCCAGGTGCTGGTTGAGTGGTAAAATCAAAATCAAAATGTTTTTGAGTCAAATTAACATTTTGACTTTTTACCGACAATTTTCCCAAACCAGTTGCATTCCATTGAGTCAAGTAGATGAAGAAACTTATTTTTTACATGTCTAACACGTTCTATCAATTGCCTGTGAAATTTAGATTGAGTCGGAGTTCTAATGGACTTAAAACGACAAAAAACAAGTGAAAACAAGAAACACCAAAAAGCATTGTAGAAAGGGGAATGACCTAAATGGTAGATCGAAACACATTAGCAAAATGTGGACCAGGCTATAAAGTTGCCCAGGAATTTGATTTCTTAAATTTGGATCGGTACACATTTTTCGTTTTGTATCGGTCTGGCCTTTAGACCCGGCGCACATGATTTTTATCGCAAAAACTCATTTCTAAGTATTTTAAACCTATTCTAAAGAGAATTTGGTCTCTGTATTTTTTTATAAATAAAACCCATTAGTCAGGGTCAAAGACACATGTTTTGAGAGTGTTTTTCAAGTAAATTAGAGATATCAAAAACCATAAAAAACTTTTCAGAGAAAACCACATCACCTAGGTTTTGTTCATGCAATAGAGATCCATCAATATTCTTTCTTTTCAAAGAACTAGGGTTTCAAGCATTCAAAGAGGTCCTTCCGGAGTGGCTTTAGCTATGGCTGAAATTGAGCCGATTGGATTTTTGGTTGCGATTGAAATGAGAAGTGGCTAACGCGATAAGGGTGATCACAGATGATGGTAACGGATTGTGAACGAGATCCAGAATGAGGCTACTAGTAATCTAGAAAAGAGGGAAGTGTTATGTCAAGCAAGTTGCGGTTGGATTCTTCGATCATAGGTCTGGCGAGACTATTGCATAAATTGTGGGGAAGCAATTATTATAAGTCATCGAGTCTGTAATTCCTTTTCATTCATAGTGAATTAAGCAGTGTCAGTTAGTCCGGATGATTATTCCAACACAAGTAAGGATACCTTGTTATTTTCTGGTGTTGTGGATTGCTTTTGTGTGATTGCTTGCTTCATATAAATTGTTAAAAAAACACAACACAAGGATTTTGGAAGTACCAAAATTTGGTAAACCTAGGTTTTGGATTTTGTTTATCAAAATTACAAATTGTTTTTGATAAAAATTCTAAAATCAACCTGGGCAAATAAGAACCTAAATTTTTAGCACTGACTACCAATCATTTGGAAATTAAGGAGAGAATTGTGACCCTCCAAAGTCATGAAGGATCCAATATCGCCAAATACGCAATCCTTGAATTTGAGTCACCAAAACTCACTCGGCTTATTCGATTTGCGCTGCAACAATGCACACATATGTACTATCAATAATAGGAGCTACGGAAGTTGTCCGTAATGTAAAAGTTACTCTGAATTGGAATTTGGCTAATGAAACCCACGAGTAAGAATAAATCACACTTACGAACGAGGTAATACCTCTATACCATTTGATACATAATGCAACCACGCATTCAAGTCCAATTACATTAATTGGACATATAGGAGATGCTCGAAGAACAGAAATATTCTCAGATCAAAAACTCACTACCTAAAACCTCCTTTAAATAAGAGGCTTAGGTTAGTACGGAGGGCATACCGAGTGATTAGATTACGGATTGTCATAGATATCCAGCGACCAAAAAACAAAGGGGAATTTGCCATTAATTGGTGTCAGAAGGGTAAGAAGATGCTTCCCTTTTAATATAGAATAGATTTGTTAATTAATTCCATTTAAAGTTGATGGGATCAAATACTGATTAACTTAATCCAGTTCATAAAATATTCATTTTTACTGATATTTGTTATTTCTATTAATAAAAAACTACACTGAGTTGTCTAAATATTCGGTCTCGTTCAATTATTGACGATCCTTGAAAAGAAAATATTAAGGTCAAAGTTACATTAACGAAGAAACGTTAATGTATATATATATAAATTATTATCTAAGTCTAATTTAACCAAATTAAGATCAATCTTCATTGTATCAATACATTGGGAGAGCAATTTTAGCTTTTAGTATTAGGAATCATATAACATAAATTTTGAGAAGCGAAATGCAGCAAATGAAACTTTAGAGATCAAAATAAGAAAACAATGTAAATTTTAGGGGTGTAAAAAGTCATAGTGGTTAAAATTTTCGTGTGACTTGATTATATAGCTTAGTGGTTATAAATGTGTCAACCCAAATCTAGAAGATCTCTAGTTCAAGTTTCACTGTGGGTGGAATGTGAGCTGTTTTCATTATCATTTGTAGCAAAAGTAAAAATTTAGACGTAAAGATCAGCAAATACTTTAAATTTTTTGTTAGAAGTTTTTAATATTTGTTTGGGTCCTTACAGGATTCATTTATATTTCTCCCCTGCCTATATGTACGCCACCATGAATGCACCAATCAAACATAAACACAGAGACGAGTATATACGAATACTCTCTCTCTATCTCTTAATTTTCCGCATCTCTCTTTGGCTCAAATTTTACTCCCTTACAGAGATAATCTAGTTCTTGTCACACAACATAAAATCAGGGCTACAAAAGATACATCAGGTGAAATGAAGATGTATTTTTTGTATCATTTTCTATGTAAAGATATATGCCTATAAATAGGTATATCAATGGGTTGGATTTGTACTCAAATCCCTTTGATTCTGATCCATACAAATTGAGATTTTTGATATGTATGTATTAAACTGATCCGAATTCGTTAGGCCTTTGCCTAACAAATTGTATATAAATATATGTCAATCCGATCCATTTTTCATACGATCAGATCTAAGACACACATGCATTCTTAAATTTATCATCATTTATGTTTACAACCTTATAATTATTAATTTATTACACTTATAAATAATAATCATAACTCAGACTCACTTTATTTCTTCCTTTTAATATAATAGCGCTTTATCACCCTAATTTTTGAGAAGATTTGAGGTTCATTAAAAGATAAATATATATTAATATTAAATTGAAATAAGATAAGATAAGATAACATGCATCAGCATGAGATCCAGGAAAAATCTATAACATGGGTAATGTATATTAAGCATAAATGTTCAATTCACGAGGAACTTAAATTATCAGTGATATTTGCCTTTTAAAATAAGTCTTTGACTTGCCCGATGTAATCTTTTCGCTCATTCTCTTTAATAATGCTTTCCCGCATATTATTTTAACCAGTTTCTTTGAGTCCCGATATTAATTTTTTCTATAATTAGTACTCGTCCAACCACCTCTCTCAATCTTATATACTCTCTCTTAATTTCTTCTTCTAGATCTTTCCGCATCTCTCTCTCTATGGCTCAAATTTTGCACCCTTTCCGAGATAATCTTGTTCTCGTCGCACAACATAAAATCAGGGCTACAAGATCAGGTGAAATCTATATTATTATTATTATTATTATTATTATTATTTTTCATATACTATTATAATATTACAAATAAAATAATACACTCTATCTTATTAATTGTTATTATTATTATTATAATAATAAAACACTTAATACCAAAACACCTCTCTTATTAATTATTATAATAATTGCCTTAATAATTTATATTATTTATTATAATAATAATTATTATTATTATAATAGTAAAATCAAGGAATTATAATAATTATATTTAGTGATAAATATTTTTTATTATGAAACCTTTATTTCCTTATTTTTTAAAAAGTATTTCAGTTTCCATATTTACATATATACTTAGTTTATATTAGCGTTATGGAAGGAAGAAGAAGAGGTTGCCCTATTTATTGTATTCTTTAATGTTTCTTTTTTATTTTTAATTTTTGAAATCATTTTTTAAGCACGAATTGAATTATTATTATTATTATTATTATTATTATTATTATTATTATTATTATTGTTATTGTTATTGTTATTGTTATTATTATTATTATTATTATTATTATTATTATTATAGCAAAAATGCATCATTTTACATGTGTTATTTTGAGCTTTCACAGCTTTTATTATTTGGATTAATTGTGTGTATTATCGTATAATTAGAGCTATTTTACATGGATTTGTACTGATATTATTTAAATTTTGTTCATTATTACATAGTTTTTTTAATAATAATTTGAATACCATCCCGTGTATCGCTAGTAAAATGGAGGAAATACATCCATAATGATATCATTTATACTAATTAAAGCAATTTTATTACATTTATGTCTCTATTTATTTAATTTTTGCATAATCTATAAAGGCAACTACATTACCATTTTCTCTCGATCCTTTTAATTCTCTCACCCTTCTCTTTTTATTTTATTTTTTTTCCAGTTTTTCTATACATGCCCTTTATTGGCAAATAAAAACATTGTTTTTCACACATATTTAAAGACTAAAAAGTTTGTCTTTTCAAATACTATAACTATTTAATTTGTATCTATACTCATTCCTCTTACCCTATATATACATGGATTTATAAATAATGATGTCTTTAGAAAAAAATATTAATCAAGGTAATCAACTTTTATATTGGACAAAAGCGAAATTGGGTAGGTAAGCAAAATAACAGTAGATAGAAAAGATATTGCAAATTGTTTTATTTTAGACGATTGAATTTAGTAACCAAATTGATGATACATTTGGCGTTTAATTAAGTTATTATGTCTTATATCAATATTTCTTTTACATTTGACCATAAATTATTATTTAGAGATTGAGATGCTCAATGTGCAAAAAATAATTTTGTAATGAGATTTTTTGCACCTTACAACTAAGTTTGATTTGTATATTTTTATTTTTTGAATTTGCTTATTCTCACATGTCAATCTCTAATAAAGTCACCTTTTTTTTCCAAATTAATCGAGTTTTTAGAACTTATAAAATTTTGATTGACTTGATTGTGGGTAAATCACAATTCTTTTTTTTTAAATACTGTCAGGTTATAATTTTTTTTTATTTTGGAAATGTACAAGAAATAGAAAAGTTAAATTTATTAAGTGATTTGGATAGAAAATTATGAACTACTCTAATCGTAATTATTTTATAATTGGGCCAGTTTATAGGACTGGACACTTTATAAAATTGTTTTTTAGGTTTTTATATTGCAAAACACGCATTCTATACATATTGCATTAATGAATGGCTAAGTTTCTTTAAAACAAGAGTTTTTAGCAACATCAACACATTTTGATATTTATCTATGCAAATTGGAATTGATGCATTTTCATTATTTCATACATCAAAGTTAAGTTATGCGAACAATGAATTATAGGAATCATGTAACAAATAGTGAATTATGCTGTCATATAGCATATGCATAACCTCAATAATAATTAATGTCAGTCAAGAATTTAAACTCTATATCTAGGTGATCGAGTAATGGAAGATGAGGGCATTTAGGTTTTAGCTTTTTTTTGTTAACTATTTAAAACTAAATACACATTTGTAATCTTAAAAATGAAGGTATTTGATCGATATTTTTAAGTATTTTGTATTCTTATATGTAGTCTTTTTAAATTTATGAAAAATATATGTCTAAATGTCCATGCATCGCATGGGTTTGAAACAACTACTATATAGTATAATGGAGGAAGTAGATACATTAATTGCTGATTAATTATTATTTTTTTGTATTTTTAATTGTAGTAACATTAATTACTTATTGATTACTTTTTTATTTTAATTATGCATGATAAAATAATAATTATAATTATAATATTGGAATATCATCATTTATTATACTATTTTTTTTAAATGAGTTAAAATTAGTAGTCTTATTTTAAATTCGCCATTGCAAATGAGTTGTAGTCTCAACCATTTATTAGATTGAAATTTGTGTCTTCTTGAAAATAATAAAGTAAAAGTTGCAAAATTAATTTTAAGCAGACGCAATATATATTTTATCCTCCATACGCAATATAATTAAAGCCAATTATTTTACAAAGCTATTAAGACAAACACTATTTAAATTGCATGTGTATTAAACACCCATGCATCGCACGGATTGTTAACTAGTGAAGATGTTGTATTTTTTCTATCATTTTCTATATATAGATATATGCCTATAAATAGTTACGTCAATAGGTTGGATTTGAACTCAAATCCATTTGAATTTGATGCATATAGATTGAGATTTTTGATCTGTATATCCAAATCTGATCCGAATTCGTTAGGCCTTTGCCTAACAAATCGTATATAGATATATGTCGATCCGATCCATTTTTCATATGATCCGATCCAAGACACACATGCATTCTTAAATTTTTCATCATTTATATTTACAACCTTATGATTATTAATTTATAACACCTATAAATAATAATCATAACTCAGACTCACTTTATTTCTTCACTTTAATATAATAGTGCTCTATCACCATAATATTTTTAGAAGACTTGAGCTTCTTTTAAAAAAAATTTATTAATATTAAGATAAGATAAAATAAAATAAGATAAGATAAGATGCATCAGCATGAAATCCAGGAATATCTATAACATGGTTAATGTATATTAAGCATACAAATGCTTCTTTTAAAGTAAGTCTTTTTGACTTGGTCGATGTAATGCTTTCGCCACATATTATTTTAACCAATTTCTTTGAGTCCCGATATTAATTTTTTCTATAATTAGTACTCATCCAAGCACCTCTCTCTCTCTCTCTCTCTTAATTTCTTCTTCTAGATCTTTCCGCATCTCTCTCTATAGCTCAAATTTTGCTCCCTTACCGAGATAATCTAGTTCTCGTCACACAACATAAAATCAGGTCTACAAAAGATACATCAGGTGAAATGAAGATGTTGTATTTTTTATATCATTTTTTATGTACGGATATATACCTTTAAATAAGTATGTCTATGGGTTGGATTTGTACTCGAATTTGTTTGAATCCCATTCATTTAGTTGGACATAGATTAAAATTTTTAATCTGTAGATTCAAATCAAATGTGAATTCATTAGGCTTTTATTTAACAAATCGGATATAGATATATATCGATCCGATCCATTTACAACACGATTCGATCCAAGACACACATGCATGTGTAAATCTATCATCATTTATATTTACAGCCTTATGATTATTAGTTTATTACACTTATAAATAATAACCATAACTCATATACCATAAAATAACTTTATTTGTAGAAAAGAAGAAATTTTAATGTTCTTAGGCTTAATTTTAATATTAGTTTTATTATTGTTTTATATATTTATAAAATAACTATTACATAGTAAAAATATTTAGTCGGATCCGATATAATCCGGTCCAAACAAGTTTTTATATGGATTAATATTTTGGTGATCCTTTATATGATCCCATTTTAATAATGCATGGTTTCTAAAGTAAATTTTATTTTATTTTTTCTCAAGCAAATGCACCTGGTAAGAAACAAATAATAAGAGTGGAGCCAACTGGGTTTTAAATTAAAGAAACATTAAGACATAACTCAAGGTTTGATTGAAAGAATTAGATAAAGATATACAACGTTAGATTTATCAATATCTTCATAAAATCAGGACAACAAAAGATACATCAAGTGAAATATATTCCTATAAATAGGTATGTCAATGGGTTGGATTTATACTTAGATTCGCTTGAATCCGATCCATTTAGTTAAATATAGATTGATTATTAGTTTATTACACTATAAATAACCATAACTCAGACTCACTTTAATTTTTTATTTTAATATAATAGTGCTTTATCACCCTAATTTTTTTATATTAATATTATGATAAGATAAAATAAGATAAGATAAGATGCATCAGCATGAGATCCAGGAATATCTATAACTGGGTAATGCATATTAAGCATACCAATGTTCAATTCATGGGGAACTTAAATTATCAGTGATATTTGCCTTTTAAAGTAAGTCTTTTTGACTTGCCTGATGTAATGCTTTCGCCACATATTATTTTAACCAATTTCTTTGAGTCTCGATATTAAATTTTTCTATAATTAGTACTCGTCCGACCATCTCTCTCAATCTTATACTCTCTCTCTCTCTCTCTCTCTCTCTCTCTCTCTCTCTCTTAATTTCTTCTTCTAGATCTTTCCGCATCTTTCTATTGCTCAAATTTTGCTCCCTTACCGAGATAATCTAGTTCTCGTCACACAACATAAAATCTTGTTTTATTTAAAATTAGATGCCCCGACTCATCACTTTTTCATTTGGATGAAAATCCCATTATTTGAACAGAAAAACCATGTGCCACATGATTTTTCCTTTCAAAAAATTGACTGACCAAAGTGCATTTCGGTTTAAATTTTGAGAAGCAAAATGTAGCAAATGAAACTTTAGAGATCAAAATAACAAAACAATTAAATTTTAGGAGTGTAAAAAGTCAGAAGTTCGAAACCTCGGAAATAATTTTTGTGCGACTTGATTGGCCTAGTGGTTATAAATGTTTCAACCCAAATCTGAAAGATCCCGAGTTCAAGTTTCATTATAGGTGAAGTGTGAGCTGTTTTCATTATTATTTATAGTAAAAAGTTTAAATTTAGACGTAAAGATCAACAAATACTTTAAATTTTCAGTTAGAAATTTTTAATCATTCAAAATAATTCCACCCCTGTTGAGTTAATCGAAAAGTCGCAGGCCAATTCCTTGTACAGAATTTATATGTATTATGTTTCTCGTAAAAAAATTGTATGTAGGCACATCAGAAACCTATATGAGATCTCTAACGTTGTGAAAATAAATAAATTAATATTTGTTTTGATCCATACAGTTTTTTCCCCTGCCTATATATACCCCACCATGAATGCACCAACCAAACATAAGCATAGAGACGAGTATATACGAATACACTCTCTCTCTTAATTTTCCGCATCTCTCTCTATGGCTCAAATTTTACTCCCTTACCGAGATAATCTAGTTCTCATCAAACAACATAAAATCAGGGCTACAGAAGATACATCAGGTGAAATAAAGATTTTGTATTTTTTTGTTGCATTTTCTATGTAAAATTATGCCTATAAATAAGTATGTCAATGGGTTGGATTTATACTTTAACCCGTTTCAATCTGATCTATCGGATATGGATTGAAAATTTTAATCTTTATATATAAATCAGATACGAATTCGTTAGACCATTGATTAACAAATTGGATATAGATATATGTCAATCCGATACATTTGCAATACGATCCAATCTAAGACACACATGCATGCTTAAATTTATCATCATTTCTATATACAACCTTATGATTATTACTTTATTGCACTTATAAATAATAACCATAATTCAAATACCATAAAATAAATTTCTTTGTAGAAGAAAATAAGAAATTTTAACGTTGTTTGGCTTAATTTTTATATTAGTTTTGTTATTGTGTTATATATTTATAAAATAACTATTACATAGTAAAAACAATTTAGTCGGATCTAATATAATCTGGTCCAAACAAGTTTGTATATGGATTAATGTTTTGGCGATCCTTTATATAATCCCATTTTGATAATGCATGGTTTCTAAAGTAAATTTTATTTTTTCCTCTAGCAAATGCATGCCGTAAGAAGCAAATAATAAGAGCGAGCCAACTGGATTTTAAATTAAAGAAACATGAAGACATAGCTCAAGGCTTGACCGAAAGAATTGGAGAAAGATTTACAAAATTAGATTTATCAGTATCTTCATACGATACTGCTTGGGTGGCTATGGTCCCCTCCAATAATAATGGAGGTTTTTCAAACGAAGAAAAGCAACTTCCTTGTTTTCCGAGTTGTGTGGATTGGATCAAGGAGAATCAGAAGGTAGATGGATCTTGGGGATTAAATCCTAGCCGCCCATCACTTGTTCAAGATTCACTCTCTTCCACACTTGCTTGTGTACTTGCGCTCCAAAAATGGAACGTGGGAGAACAACTTGTTCAAAAAGGTACGATCTATTTATATTTATTTAGAAGTGTCACCTTTTCTAAAAATGAATCATTTTGCAAAAATAAAAAAATTAATTTGAAGCACAGTTACAATATAATTAAGAAATTCAATTCACATTTTCAGGCCTCGACTTTATTGGATCAAATAGATCTGCTTTGGATGACAAAAACCAGATTTCTCCACTTGGGTTCGATATTGTATTTCCGGGAATGATCAGTTATGCCCAAGAATTGGGTTTGAATCTGCCTCTAGACACTGCTTTCTTGGATCGAATGCACTACAATCGAGATATGCAAATTCAAAGGTATATACACATATATATATATGATAAGATTCAACTCACAGCACGTATATTACAAAGATGTTTTACATTCGTCAACAACTCTTTCTGAACTTCATAATTTATCAATCTATCAGTAAGAATTTATTATTATTATTATTATTATTATTATTATTATTATTATTATTAAAGATGCATGCGGAAATTTAAATTAATTGGAGTTGCAAAAATTTCTCATCATAATCGTGTTATATATTAATTTATGAGTCTTATAACATTTAAGTAAAACTAAGCATACTAATTAAATGATTATAAGTATTTGATTAATTTAAAACTTTGTGTGCTTGATAAATAAAACGGTAAAATTGATGAATTATAAATATAAGAAAAAATTATGAGTGACCGTAAAACTATCATTATTGGTCAACTTTTTATATATATGACTATATCTTTTTACCAAAGTAGCTGTATATAATTATCCAGACAGGAAAAAGGCAAAAAATTAGTTTTAAATAGTTTACGGACCAACTAAATAATTTATCTTAACAATGAAAAAGTTCAATTAAAATTATATTTTTGAATGAGTTGACCATATACATGTAGATAGGAAATAACAAAAGAAATACAACAAGATTGAAATTTATTGATATATATATATATTTATTTATTTCTGGATATACATATTTCAATCTTGTAATTAAACAACTTCTCGGACAAATTTTTTGATGAAATGAGGTGGAGATTATCTAAAAATCATAAAGATCTTCTCCGCCAAATTTTATCAAAAAATATAACTAAAAAGTAAGCCAAATTAACCTGTCCGTATGGAACGGTGCGCACAGTTGGTGCAGACATGATCCTCATACACCCTATATATATAATTTATTTTCTTTTGCTAACCTAATTTGATAGTGCCGAAGTGATGAAATATATAGGTTGGACAACTTTAATTATCCATAAGTAAATAAGCTAGCCTTTTATATTCCTTGTTGCTCAACTATATCCTTTTACCAAAGTAGATATATATTAAATTCTACTGGTTCAACTTCCGTATTCATGCGTGCTAACTTGAATAGTTGACAGGACAGCAAAAAAAAACTATATCCTTAAATTAGTTAGGTTATAAAAAGGGATTTTTTTTATTTAACAAAAAGAAAGGATGATCATTTGGAAAGGTGATTAGATTAGTTTTTTCATAAGATTTTGTTGAGATGATCTATATTGTGAGTAAATCACCTCTACCAAATTTCATAAAAAAATTCAACCTAGAAGTAAATGATCATCAAAAATTTTAACTGCCGAAAATGTGCATATATATTAATTTTTCAAAACACCCACTTTTAATTTGAATTTTTCTATAAATTTTTGTGGAGGTGATCTAGTGATTATATAGATCATTTCTACAAATGTTCATAAAAAAATTCAATTCATTGATTTATCCCTCTAAATGACCATCCATTCTTTTTGTTAAAGTAATAGAAATTCCTCTTTATAGCCTAACTCATCCTTAAATTATTAAATTGTTACTTGTAACTAACCAGCCAGCTAAAAAGGTTAAAATTAAGTTCTAAATAATTTATCTTCGCAATGAAAAAGTTCAAAATTTTATTTTTAAAAGAGTTGACTATATACATGTAGATAGGAAATAACAAAAGGAATATTTATTTATTTTTAAAAAAAAGGATCAATAGTATTTCCACACTTCTCCCCTAGTAAGAGTCGAATCAATCCCCTTGAGGATAGATATTCTTCAAATGTAATGAAAAATAAATAAATTAATATGATCACGAGTTTTCTAAAAATCTTGATTAATGCATGTCTTTGAGGAAATGAATTTTTTGGATAAATAAAATATGAATATTTGAAAATTCGAAACATGATGAAAAACATAATTTATGTCTATTTGATTAATTTGGAAAAAAGTACGTTTTTTCTCCCTTTGGTGGCGTATGATTATCACACTGACGAATTGAATTTTTTTATCCAGAAATTTTCGTAGAGTACCATAGTTATTTGTTTTGCAATCTGATATTCACAGGTATGTCAACTTTTTACCATCAAGAGTAATTATCAAACAATGCTAAAACTTCAATCTGGCCCTTTTTCATTAGAAAAATCGAGTCTAACAGAAGGGCCAGATTGAAAAACTGTTATAGTTAAAGGGGCATTTCTTTATTTAGTTTTTGTTTAGGGGCCAAATTAAATTCCATCAATAGTTAGAGGGACTAATCGATTATTTTCTTTGTATATTGATAATAAAACAATAAAAATAATAAGTTGCTCAGCGGTTACCTATATTGTAATGATCGTTTTAAATTTAACCAGATCATAATTTATTTTAAAAAGGTATTTTTTTCCCTTTATTTCTAAGTTTACTTTTCCAGTACCAAATCTCTCATTATTACTTTTATTTATTGTTTTTCTTTAAATTAATTACTTATACATTAATCTCATACACGTTGAGTATACACGAAAACTAGCTCTGTATATAGTTAGCTCCATTCTTAAGCTGCAGTGTACATGTGTGTGTATAATACAATTAACGGGTAGTTGTTATTGCCAGTTTCCAGTGATTTCTATGTAAATTAACAACTTTCTTTTATTGTCGCAAGCGATAATTCTATAACTACTGCAACAAAATGTAACCAGAACTAATGGCCAATAATTATATCCATGTGGATTGAACTCAGAATCTTCTTGTTACAAGGATAAAAACAATGCTAATAGTCTAGAACGACGGTTGGAATAAATCAACACCTTTCTAACTTTAAAATGCTTTGCAATTTTGAATCCAACAAACATCTGGGCTCATTCTAGTATATCTTTTAAATTACTGGGCTTATTCTATGAGCTATAAAAGTACAATGAGGGCCCTGGGAGCTTGTCCACCCTACACAAACTTCAGATTCTCTCCCAAATTATGGTGACATATTCTAATGGTTGAGCATCTAAAATCAATAATTTTCAGGGAGAAGGCAGGTAGTCTTGCATACTTTGCTGAAGGATTTGGTGAATCATATGACTGGAAAGGGCTGATAAGGAATGAGCAAAGAAATAATGGCTCTATCTTTAATTCACCTGCCACTACGGCCGCTGCTCTGATTCACCTTCATGATGATAAATGTTTCGACTACTTGCAGTCCCTCTTGAAAATATATGGAAAGGCTGGTAATGTTCTCTAAATACATTCTTCTTCGCATTTCCATATTGTGACTTTCCGATTCCGAATCTATCTGTTTTCCCTCCTTACGATATTAACATAGCTACTGAAATGTGTATATATTTGAAGCCATTTTCCTGAGGAAAATAAAATTTTCGCATAAATGGACCATTTTGCCCTTAAAACAAGGCATCCTTCTTGTCCATGGTTTAAATCGGTCGCATTTAACATCTCTCATGACCAAGAGGGACATTAATTTTGAAATGTGGTCATCAGTTTTGTTAATAATAGAGAATAGAAGATAATTGTACTAAATTGATAAAATTAAACTATTATAGTAAAGAAACCTTATATAGGATAGTACCGTTGTAATAATCGAGAATAGAAGATATAATTGATAAAATTAAACTATTACAGTGAAAGAGTCTTGTATGGGCTAGTACATTAAATAAATATGATATATAGAATAATCTAAACTAGGTAGGGGATAATTATTGATTATGGAGAGTTGACTAAATCAACAAGGATTATGTAAAGATATATGAATATATTATTAACGTATATATGCCAATTACATATGTTAACAAGTTTAAGGCATAAATTGGTGCTTTTAAAAGTGTAAGGGTCATTTTCAAATGTGGTGTATAGTTTAAGGGCAAATGCGTAGTTTAGTCCTAAATTTATTTGTGTCCCTTATTCTTAAGTGCATCCATTATATTTATCGAAGTTCACTATTAAGTCTACCCATTAAATTTATTGGCCTTCTTGATTAAGTCCATCCAAAATAATTGTCAGGTACTTTTTCAAATATAAAAATATTAAAGATTCTTTACAATGACTAATCTGGAAATCTTAACCAACTTACTTTTATATTTATTCAAACTTTTAGATCATTTGGATAGATTCAAACTATCCATTTTGTAATATACTATATATAATCTTTGTAAGATTCTATATATATAGCGAAAGGATCTAAAAATAACCGATTTTTTTTGTCTTTAAATACAAACTAATTATTTTGATGGGCTAAACGGATGGAGTTTTTAATATAACTTGGTGAAGATAATTACATGATTTCGGTTGAATTTTTCAATGAAATTTGGTGTAATTAAATGATCTAATCATGGAGATTATCTTCACCAAGTTTCATCAATAAATTCGGCCGCTTAACCCCCAGAATGGATCGTCTGCATTTAAGGACAAAATAAATGGTAAATATCTTACACAAATATATGGGGGAGGGGAATGATTTATTGTTGGGGTTTGAACCTGAGCCCTTGACCTTACACAGGAAAGTGTTACCAACTAAGATTGTACCCGGATCTCATACCACATTATATTGATTAATGTTTTTACTTTTAAATTTCAGTCCCTACTATTTATCCTTATGATAAATATGCCCGTCTTTCCATGGTTGATACTCTTGAGAGGATGGGAATAGCTCGATATTTCAAATATGAGATAAATAATGTTCTTGATGAAACACACAGGTATATATGTAGCTACAAATTAAATGTAGTATCAGGATCAAATATTATGCATTTAATTTGTCCATATATATAAAATGCAAAGTAATGTATTTCTTAATTTTGATTGATAAACAGGTGTTGGCAACAGAGGAATGAAGAGATTTTTCTGGATCCTGCGTGTTGTGCGTTGGCATTTCGGTTGCTACGGATGCATGGATATGAAGTTTCATCAAGTATGTTAATAATGACAATTGTTATATATTGAAAAAAAATAAAAATTCTAATGTCTCAAATTAAGAATTAAATTATTAGACAAAAGTTATAAAAAAAAATTCAACAAGAGGCATCTTTAGGAAATTTACTAAATGGGTGCTAAAACAAGACTACCAGGACCTAGTATTTATTTATTTTCACATGTTAAGAGATGTATTAGTATAACAAATCAGTCTTTCCTTTAAGCTATATTCCTTCAGGCCCGCTTATTAAATTCTAGAGTTTCTGTAAAAATCAGTAACAATTTAACTTTCAAATATAAATTTGTCACAATTTAAAACAGTGATACTCTGTTATAGATACAAGTTTATATACAAAGCTCTGATTTGTCACAGTCATTGTTTCTGTGACAAACCTTGTGATGAATTCTACGCTTCCCATGGTCATCGTAGATATAAGAGTGACTGAGTTGTTTGCCACAGCCAAGAAACATGATAAATCATTTGTATTATACATACATATATAAGAAAAAAAGGTTTTAGTCTCTCAGTTCAAGTGTTTCAAGGTATAAGGAAGGCTGCTAAATTTTTATTGTTGAAATCCCTTTTGGGCGGTGATGGGCTCTTTTGACCTATTTCGGTTTTCCCAAAAGCCAAGTAGTGGCGGCAATTTTTTTAGCAACACATTAAGGAAAAATTATGGGTGGTTTTTAGTGTTGGTTAGTTTTGGTTATATATTTATTTTTATTATATTTTTTTGAAAAAATTAATTAGATTGTGTTATAGGGATCTGTCGTGAGTCCAACGCAATAAATATCAAAATAAAACATAATTTTTTATGCTATTGTGAAAAGAGCTTGTTTATGTGGCGCAGATTCATTGGAAGAATACGTTGATCAAGAGCATTTCTTCAAAATATCAAGCCCACAAATTACAACCGTAAACACAATAATCGAGCTATACAAGGCTTCAGAAGTCAAAATACTAGAAGACGAACCAATTCTTGAAACTATACAGAATTGGACAAACACTTTACTAAAACACCAATTATCGAATCAAGAGATTTGTGATGATCAATTACACAAAGAGGTAAAATATAATAGCCTAATTCAAGTAGTAGGACCTTTAATCGGGTACTTAATTTGTGATGTCGGTTTATTCGTTAATTTCCTAAATAATTAAGTAAAAATAATTCATTGGCCAATTCAGGTGGATTATGCTTTAGGTTATTCAATAAACACTGCAAATCGGCTTGCGCACAGGAGCCGAATTGAGCTATATAATGCAAATCATTTTAGAATGCTCAAAACATCTTACAGGTGAATTTTTTAAATTTTTTTTGTGTCGTAGATCCTACGTAAATTTAGGAGAAACAATTTATATTTTAAATCCCTCCTTTGTTGAGCTACTAGTTTTTTGTTTTTTATTTAATTTGTAAAAAATGTTGCATACACGTGTCAACCCCTTATTTGTTGAATATCCTGTTGTGTGATTTTCCTTAATTCAGGTGTTCCAACATTGATAACTCGGACATCCATGAATTCTCAATACAAGATTATAACAATTGCAAAGCCATACTTCATGAAGAACTTGATCAACTTGTGAAGTATGTACCAACAATAATTTTATGAACTTCTTTTTCAGTCATAGCCCGCACGTATGTGTATATATATACATATATATATATCAACAAAAATACAAAATTACCTATATAAATTACCAACGTATTTGATTGTACGCGTGCTTGAGCAGATGGGCAAAAAATAGCAGAATGGTTTGCTTGAACTTTGACTGGCATATTCTAATCACCTGTTACTTCCAAATCGCTGCCGTTCATTTTTTACCTGAAGAAGCTGATATGCGTGCTTTATGGACCCACATTGGTGTGATCGGAACCTCTTTGGATGATATGTTTGACGATGATGGTTCTAGAGAAGAATTACTCAACATTGTTGAATTGGTTGAAAAGTATGTATCCATTTTCCTTCTACCTTTCACTCTTTCATCATTAAATTTGATCCTCTTGCACAAAATTAGACTTGCTTAAATACTCGGTCATTAGTTGCTCGTACGTGTGTGTATATAAATACAGATGGGATGATCATTCAGCTGTTGGTTACTCCTCCGAAAGAGTAGAGATCTTGTTTTCCGAAGCTCAAAAATCAGTGGATTATTTTGCATCCAAGGGGTTCATTGCGCAAGGTCGATGCATTAGAGATGAGCTAATTGAAATAGTAAGACTATCAAAAATTTTCTTTTTTTGAAATATTTCTCAAGCACTGAAAAACAATATGACTCGCGCTAGCAAATGTCAGAGTTGATTATATGTGTATGTCCACATGCATAGAATAAATTTTCAGCCCTTTTCTTTTAAACTTTCAATAAGATTAATAAACATCTCAGACCCAACTCAATCTAATCATACCAAAGTGCATGGCCACCCTCAAATTTCAATCTATCAATACAACCACTTCTTGGTTGAAGTTTTTACAAAATTTGGTGGATCTTAGAACAAGCTAATGTGTGTGTGTAAATGTATCTGGTTTTGGCTAATGCGCAGTGGGTTGATTATATCAAGTCTCAAATGAAAGAGGTGGAGTGGTGGAGGAAGAAAGAAACACCAAGTATGGATGAATATATTATAAATGGGGGTGCGACAATTGGCGTTAAACCTTGGCTCATTGGGCTCTATTTTCTTGGAGTCGAATTTTCAAAAGATACAATGTCAACTCCAGAATTTCAATCTCTTTGCAAGCACGGGAGTCTTTTGCCACGACTTCTTAACGACTGTCATGGCATCAAGGAGGTAAAGAACAAACCTATATATTTTATTTTACTTTATACTGAAGCAATGTTTTCATTAAGTATAAGGAAATTAAATTAGACTATAAATTTGACATGGAGTGAGTCATGTTTATTTTATTTTCGACATTCAGTCTTCCAATGTCTACTAATGGTAGTGACCATAAATATGTAGGGATAAACATTAATTTTGTTGTCTTTTAGTATAAGCATTTAGGTTATCTTTGGGATACCGGATTACGAAGCGGGATAACATTATATATTCATATCATATGTTTGTGGCAACTCTGGATTGATATATGGGATAAAGTAACAGATAGATTCTCCAGACTTGATGGCTTATTCCATAAAACACATGCAATTATTTAATACAAAGTTTGTGAAATATGCCATCAATCCAAAATTTTTATCTTGCACGCCAAACCAAGCCTTATGGTACACCCAATTCAAGAGTTATGATGGGCCCAAAGTTCTGAAAGCCCTGGCTATCATAATAGGCTGGGATATTGTAAATTTGGCTGAAACCATCCAGCTTGATCAATTCAGCCCATAAACCTTTTTAGGACCCATGTATATATATTAGATCATAAGATGTGCCAAAGATATTATCATACTACTACATCATTCAAAAAGTATGTTTAATCTCAGCCACACAATTATTTATGTCTTTATACATTTTCAAGATTAAAAAACTATGGCCCCTTCTTATAAATATATATAGTTCAGAAGTTATGATAGATCTAACGGGTTCATTAAGGAGGAGATCGGAGGCTTGAACCTTTGACCATAACAACGGCCAGATCAATTTGGACCATATATATTATGTCTGCAAAGCTTGCGCAGTTACAATTAATCTAATTCTATTTGTTTAATTATGTTTTTGCACAGAGGGACAAAGTACAAAGGAAAATTAATGGTTGTTGGTTACTAATGAAACACAAAAATGGAGCCATAACAGAAGAGCAGGCTGTGAAAGAAGTAACAAGGATGTCGGAGAATAGTAATAGAGAAGTGTTAAGAACTTCGTTACTTCCAACAGAAAAAAGTGTGATTCCATGGGTAATAAGAGATGCTTTTTTCAAAATGCTTCAGATTGGCCATTATTTGTATGACAATAGTACTGACGAATATAGGCGTCCAATCAAAAATTTTGATGACATTAAAGCCGTTCTTTATGAGCCCATCAGTATCTCCCCAAATATCCCTGTGGAAATGAATTGATTGACAAAAACTATTGGCTAGCTTCATCTCATGTCTACTTAAGGGCTAAATAATCATTGTTGTTATGATATTCATGGCATCAAGACAATTTATTTTTTGGCTTGTTTTGCATTGTTTTTGTAAAACAATAATAATCATTGATGTTAAGTGTTGGTGGGGTGTTGCAATTCTTGTAAAACACTTCCATATATGGAATGGTGTTTTAATGTTTGTATTTAGATGATTTGGTCATAGTTTCTTCTTTTTTAAAAAAATAATAATAATAAGCACATAAAATATAATTCATGAAAAATTGATCCACTGCAAGAAAAGTTCGATCCCAAGGGCATTTTTAGTCATTTAACGTTACCATTTTAGTCATTTAGCCCTTGTTTTTTTAATCCATAAGTGGCGAATCCTGAATTTTATTAAATAATCTATATAGATATATTCTTAAAATATTAATGACGCGCCCGAAATACTTCCGCGCTTAGGAACCCAAGTGTAGGTCGTCAAGTTTTTGGCGCCAAAAACTTGACGCGCCCGAAATACTTCCGCGCTTAGGAACCCAAGTGTAGGTCGTCAAGTTATAATATTTGGTAAGTCCAAGTGTCGAACCACAAGGATAGTCGGAAAGACGATGTGGTGATTACGAGTCCAAGGCTTTGTTCAAGAGAATTTGTTTGGTTGATTTTAGTTGTTGATTTTAAAGTCTTGCAATAAAAATTAAAATGATGTATCAATTGATAAGAAAAGGCCAAGGCATTATAGAATTCATTTGCTTTGCAATGTTATGTAAAATAAGTCTCATTCAAAATTCTCAATGCAATTCCTAAGTGTTGAGTACCTTACACTTTTCTAAGCAAAAGGGTGTGAAGCAAGAGCAACCCATTCCCATATAAATGCCTTATAAAGAAAGGGTGTAAGTAAAACTCAACACAAATGTATCTCTCATTTTTATCTTGTAACAAAGGGTGTGAAGCAAGTGCAACCCATTCCCATATAATGTCCAACCAAGATGCAAACTTGAGATACACCAAAAGAAAAGGCATAAAATTAAACTAGGCATTGAGAATTCATTGTTAGTTTCCCCTAGGCAATTGACTTGATTATGAAAATGGCCAACTAAAAAGTTTAGCACAATAAATCATAACATTTCATTTGTCTAAGATTGGGAGGTCTAGGTGGAGATTAAATCATCCGATTTAGACACATTTGATAAATACAAATTGAATCCTTAAGGTGATTAGTGTAGTTGATTATGGCATAAACTTAAGAGATCCTCCTTGGCAACACTCTAACTAAGAAAATATTGAGTCTCAAAATCACATGAAGTGTAGAAAGCACTCAACATATCATTAAATCATTCAAGGATTGGAATCTCAAATTTATGGTATTTCTATGAATATTTAAAGACTAAACATGCTTGGCAATGTAAAGTATCTCAATCATAGAAGGAATGGACATAGGCTAATAAGAAATACACAAGTGCATCATCTCCTCATTAATGCTTGAGATCTATGTATACAAGGCATACAAAGTCAAATCACCTTATGAGGATTATCTTACTAGCTTATGAATGGTTGATTGAATGGAGAAGATGAAGGATTCAAGAAGTATTTAACAACACTAACAATGGAATAAGAAACAAACTTACATAATTAATGCAATGCAAACTTCATCTTCTAGCCTTAGCAATGAAACTACTCCATGATAGTTGTATAAACAAAAACCATTAAAGGGATTTCCATTTCTCTCAAGAGCTTCTCTCTCTAGATTTCTTACAAGTGATAGATAATGAGAAAGTGCAGGAAAATAGTGCTTATATTACTTGAATCTAGATCTAGAAAATTGCCTCCTTTACATGAGGGACAAAGAGCCAATAAATAATCGGAGAGCAATGCCAAAAAATGGGTATTCTAGTACACTTTTCTAAAGAACCCAATGGGTAAGCACCTCATCCTATCTAGAAATGGAAAGTCCAGCACTTTTGGTGAGTTTCAATGCATCAAAAGAGGAGAAAAGCTGCTTTTGGGGGCTGTGCTGTGCATTCTGGGAGGTCTCTGATCGATCATAGGATCCTCTGATCGATCAGAGGGGAGATTTTGGCTTGTAAGGTGGGATCTGATCGATCAGAGCACCCTCTGATCGATCAGAGGGCATGTTTGCATTAAAAGGTGGCCTCTGATCAATCAGAGGCTCCTCTGATTGATCAGAGGACACTTCGGGAGACTTTTTTTCTTCTCTTTTGGCTTCTATCTCTCTTGAATCCTTCCCAAAGCTTCCCAACTTGCTTCCAAAATCTATGAGCACAATCAAGACACTAGAAAAGGCTACTTTGAGCCATGTTAAAGCAATTCTTGATATTTTGAGTGTGTGTGCAAAAGTGGGTTAATTTAATTAATCTAGGCTAAAATAAACGCGATAAACACAATCAAAAGAGCGTTAGCGACTACAAAATTACGCGTTTATCAACACCCCCCAACTAAACTCTTGCTAGTCCCTTAGCAAGCAAAATAAAAAATAGCTATGTATAATATCCGAAAATGCATTTAGCACATGCATTAAGCCTTTGAACTCCTAAGTTCCCCTAGAAGACGAGTTGTGTCTCGTGAGGGTTTACAGTGATGATACCCACAAACATCCGAAGTTTGAACTCTAAGTAGTAGAATTGAAGCATTTCCATGAATTGATTCAAGTGTTTGGCATTACTATTACAATTTTCGGAATGTTGGCATTTGAATAACGATCTCCATTGCTTACAATCTCCTTTAGAAACTAGCTCCACATTCCCATATGAACACACTATGCATATGGATCTTTGACACAATCATTTTTAATCACAAATAGTTCTATTCATCAATAGTGGAAGAGAGAAATATTTCAAAAACAAAAGCTCAAGAACTTTGGCAATTTTAAGCACTTTTCTTTATCTTTTACTTGGACTTTTTGCTAAATTAGCTCAAGGTGGTTTGCATCTCTATGGAGGGCAGCGGTCTCACTTTGTGATTTTGCATTCATAGCTTCTTCTTTTCTTTTCTTTTTTTTTTTTAAATGCACAAAGGAAGCTATTCACCCTTTTTCCATATGGTAACCTTTGCCCATCCTTAATATTAGACAAAATGACTTATGAATTTAGTCAAGTGAAGCTTAAAGTCAATATTAAGTTTAAAAGTCATCCAAGTTCTCAATTTTTTTGTAAGTGCCATGCATGTGTCCCCTCTAAGAAGGATCTTTTCGAAAGAGCTTTTATTGCATTTGAACATTACTTCTCTCTACACAAGATGAAAATCACTCTATGTGATACCAAAGACTAAATCAATCCACAACATTATGCATATTCATAGAAAACTACAAGGCTCAAGAATCTAAATGAAGCAATGCCATAGAGATTATCACTCAACTACCTATCCAAATCAAGAATTTCATGCCAAAAACCATCAATCCATGGACAATTCTAAAAAAATTGATCATCATTTTTCAAACTTCGATAAAATGGTGAAATCGATCCTAGCATGGAGAAAATTAACATGGAAGAAGGCATGCTTGAGAATTTGAGATTTGAAAGTGCTCACCCCCCAACTTAAAGTTGGCATTGTCCTCAATGCTTTTGAAGACGGAAATGGGTGAATTCTTGGAAAATTGCTTTCCAATTTCTCAAAAAGAAGTTAGGATAAATTTCAAAGCTACAATATATACAAAAATCTAAGAAAAACGGGTTAGCATTAGTCAAACATAACATGCAAAATTAAAGCTCAGGCCATCACAAGTAGTTATGTTAAAATAATCCAACAACCCAAAAAGAAAATAAAGCAAAATAAAATAAAAATGGAGTTTTTAAAGCTAGGAATACCTCACATATCGGGTGGGGGAGGGAAATAGTGCCGCCAATAATCAAATTCACTCCTCATGTGGGCAAATCCTTCATTCATTTCGGCTTGAATGTGAGCTTGTTGCTCCTCGAGGCGGGCTTGAGAGTCCCGAATGGCTTGTTGTTCGTCTCTCATTGATTGGAACCCATCCGTCACCATAGTGCTCATTTGATCAAATCGTTGCATTATGGCATCCATATCAAGTGGCACCGGTCCCTCGGTTCCTCTTCTCTTTCCCCTTCTAAGTCGAGAGGAAGTTTCCTCTTGGTGCGGCTCCCCCTCTTCTCCTCTTTCCATAGTATCGGCCCCTTCCGCCTCGCCACCCTCATTGGTTTGTAGTCCTCGACCCCTATACCGGAATTGCCCCATAGAACGGTTCATGGTTGTTCTATCTAATGGGTGCAATTGCAATCTCGTATCATCCTCCGCCCTCTCAACGACCCGATGTGCCAAGCACAAATTCGTAATGAGCACTCCCATCTTGATTCCTTCATTAAGGGTCGTTGAATTGATGGCTTCCGCAATTTGCCTTATGAAATGCCGAACCAAACAAAATTTCCGCCGTCTTGCAATAGCCTCAACCACCCGGGCTTGGCTTGGAGTTAACGTGGCGGTGTGTGATGTGGGGGTAATGGCATTGGCGACAACCAACCAAAGAGCATATTGGTCTTGGTGAATTTCACTCTTCGGAAACCTCGGTTGGTTCCAAGAAGACTCCCGGCCACGTAAAAACGAGGCCAATTCATCATGAGATAGACCCTCATCATCCTCTTTCAAAGGCAATGCAAATTCATTTTTACCAAGAGCGGGAATTTTCAACATGGTACTAACGGTACGAAGATTCATTTTGACCCATTTGTTACGGACTCGGGCCGTAAACGAGTATTCATCATTTGCATTATCTTGAATTAACGAAGCAATAAATTCGGTGCAAATTGAGGCATTACAAACTTGAGAGCTCTTACCGAAATAGTCGATCCATCCGGGTCGCTCCTCGAATGCGGCTCGATGAGGGAATACGTCAAAGGATTGAATCGTCACCGGCCTCTCAATTACCACCGGCTTGAGGTCAAAGTACATTGACCACCATTCTTGCTCACCCTTGTTGCGAAAACCGCCATATCCCTCTCCGGAAACACTCTTTGCGGTGGGCTTGGAGAGGTGACCTTGCTTTTTCTTTGACCTCGGGTTAGAAGAAGATGACGCCATAGGAGTTTTGGAACAAGTGGGTTTCGAAATTAGTGGTGGGTTTATGAAGGGCTCGAAATTGGGGATCTATGGGATCAAAATTCAAGATTTGGGTGGATTTGGGTGGAAATTAATGGATGAGAGTGAAGGTTATGTGCTTGAGATGATAAATGGGTAGAGTAGAAGGTACAAATCTGAATTTTTAGTGAGGATTTCGAAAATGGAGGTGGGGTGAATGGTATGAATTTTTAGTGAGAGAAAGTGATGGGTTTGATGTTTTATGGGTGAAAATGGAGAAAGTGGTGAAAGATTAGAAGGATTTAGATGGTGTATGGTCTTCAATGGAGGATTTGGTAGAGTAATTTTGGTGTTTGAAGTGATGAAGAAGGGGTTAATGGAGGATGGGAGAAGAGGAAGCTCGAAATGGGGAAGAAAGGGACTAAAAAAAAAATAATTTTTTTTTTTTTTTTTAACAAATCCCCTCTGATCGATCAGCCATCACCTCTGATCGATCAGAGGCACGGCAGAACACTCCCATTTTTTTTTCAACTTTTCTGTTTTGCGTTTTGGTCCATTCTCCCTTGTTCCCTCAAGTTTGCAGCTTTTACAAAATGGTCCCTGAACTTTCCCGAAGTGTGACGATACTCCTAAAACTCCAAAAAATAAACAAAAATTATATACAAACATGACCTACGCTTATTAGGCGTAGGTCGGGTCGCTTAGAGGGGTGGACTCCTCTAGCGTTGGAATTTCCAAAAACGATTTCAATCTTTGCCCGTTAACTTTGAATTCGAAACCCGTTTTTGGATCAACCACTGTCACGGCCCCAAATGGAAATACATGCTTGACAATATAAGGGCCGGTCCAACGAGACTTTAATTTTCCGGGAAAAAGGTGGAGACGAGTATCATAAACAAGGACTTTTTGACCAAGTTTGAAATCTTTTCTCAAAATCGATTTATCATGAAATTTTTTCGCCCTTTCCTTGCTTAATTTTGAATTTTGATACGCATCCCTCCTCAATTCCTCCAATTCCTCTATTTGCAACATCCGGTTTTTACCGAATTCCTCAAAACCACTATTCAACAATTTTATTGCCCAAAACGATTTATGTTCCAATTCAACGGGCAAGTGACAAGGCTTGCCATACACAATGCGATATGGTGACATCCCGAGAGTTGTTTTGAAAGCGGTTCGGTAAGCCCAAAGAGCATCGTTTAGTCGCAATGACCAATCTTTACGATTCGGATTTACCGTTTTTTCTAAGATTTGTTTTATCTCTCGGTTTGCAAGCTCCGCTTGCCCGTTTGTTTGTGGATGATAAGCGAGGGACACTTTATGGTTTACACCATATTTTTGCATTAATGATTCAAAAGGTTTGTTGCAAAAATGTGAGCCTCCATCACTTATTATTGCCTTTGGGGTGCCAAATCTTGCAAGAATGTTATCTTTTAAAAATCGGATCACAACTTTATGATCATTTGTTTTGCAAGCTAAGGCCTCCACCCATTTAGAAACATAATCAACCGCAAGAAGAATATAGAGATTACCAAAAGAAGATGGGAACGGTCCCATGAAGTCAATGCCCCAACAATCGAAGATTTCAACCACGAGGATCGGGTTGAGAGGCATCATGCTTTTTCTTGTGATTCCTCCAAGCATTTGGCATCTCGGGCAAGCTTTGCAAAAGGCATGGGCATCCTTGAACATTGTTGGCCAATAAAGGCCACATTGTAAGATCTTGGCGGCTGTCTTCTTGGCCGAGAAGTGTCCACCACAAGCTTCATTATGGCAAAAGCTTAGAACTCTTTCGAACTCGTCATTGGGAATACATCGGCGAATGATTTGTTCCGCCCCATACTTGAACAAATACGGGTCATCCCAATAGAACCGGTTGACCTCGAACAAGAATTTTCTTCGATCTTGGGCATTCCAATGGCTTGGCAACTTTCCGGTGACAAGATAATTCACGATATCGGCATACCATGGTGAAGAGGAGATTGTGAATAGTTGCTCATCCGGAAAAGAGTCTTTAATAGCATTCTCTTCAATGTGGTCGGTGAATGAAAGGCGAGATAAATGATCCGCCACCACATTTTCGACACCCTTCTTATCCTTTATGAAAAGATTGAATTCTTGTAGGAGAAGAATCCATCTTAGAAGCCTTGGCTTTGCATCTTTCTTTGTGAAGAGATACTTGAGGGCCGCATGATCGGTGAAAATGACAATAGGTGACCCTATGAGGTAAGACCGAAATTTGTCGAGGGCAAAGACAATAGCCAAGAGTTCTTTCTCGGTGGTGGTGTAGTTCATTTGAGCCTCATTGAGAGTTCGGCTTGCATAGTAAATGACTCCGGGCTTTTTGTCTTTTCTTTGACCGAGGACCGCCCCAACGGCATAGTCACTTGCGTCGCACATGAGTTCAAATGGCAAACTCCAATCGGGGGTTTGCATGATGGGTGCCGTAGTGAGCATGTGTTTGAGTTTTACAAAGGCTTCTTCACATTCCTTGGTCCATTCAAATGGGGCATCTTTCAAGAGCAACTTGCACATGGGTTTAGCAATGGTGCTAAAATTTTGAATGAACCTTCGGTAGAATCCGGCATGCCCCAAGAATGAACGAACATCCTTGATTGACTTGGGGGTGGGGAGCTTTGAGATAAGCTCGATTTTCGCCTTGTCTACTTCAATGCCTTTGCCCGATATTACATGGCCCAATACAATTCCCTTTGTCACCATGAAGTGGCATTTCTCCCAATTGAGGACGAGTTGCTTCTCGATACACCTTGCTAACACATGTTCAACATTGAGCAAACAATTATCGAACGACTTACCGTAAACGGTAAAATCGTCCATAAAAACTTCTAGAGTTTTCTCTACCATATCACTAAAAATGCTCAACATACATCTTTGAAAAGTGGCCGGTGCATTGCACAAACCAAAAGGCATTTTTTGATAAGCAAAAGTACCAAACGGACATGTGAAGGTTGTTTTTTCTTGGTCCTCAAGATCAATTTCGATTTGGTTGTACCCGGAAAATCCGTCTAAGAAAGAATAGAACTCATGACCCGCTACTCTTTCAAGTGTTTGATCTAAAAACGGGAGTGGGAAATGGTCCTTTCTAGTGACTTCGTTTAACTTACGGTAGTCTATGCACATTCGCCACCCGGTGGTGACTCTTTGAGGTATTAACTCATCATTTTCATTCTTTACTACCGTAAGTCCGGATTTTTTAGGTACAACTTGGGTCGGACTCACCCATTTGCTATCCGAAATTGGATAGATGATCTTGGCATCAAGTAATTTCAACACCTCGGTTCTTACTACTTCTTGCATGTGAGGGTTTAACCGGCGTTGAAATTGTCTTGATGGCTTTGCACCTTCCTCCAAGTGAATTTTGTGAGTGCAAATCAATGGACTAATTCCTTGGAGGTCGGCTAACTTCCACCCAAAAGCTTTTCGATACTTACTTAGCATACTTACCAACCGTTCTTCTTGATCCTTTGAGAGTTCGGAGGAAATTACCACGGGGTAAGTTTCGAGAGTACCTAGGAAAGCGTACTTCAAATTGCTAGGAAGAGGTTTGAGTTCCATCTTTCCTTCAAGCTTTGGTGGCTCTTCTTGTGCATTTTCTTCATTCTTCAAGAGTTCTTTCTTGTTCCTATCATCCAAAGAAAACAAATGCACACATTCCTCGGGATCATTGGGAATGGTTAGCAAATCCTCCAATGATTCCGATTCATAAGTGAAAGAAAAATGGTCTTGTATTAATGACTCTATCATGTTGACATGTTCAATTTCATCATCAAAATCTTCTTGCTTGTTACTTATTGAAAACACGTTGAGCTCAAGAGTCATATTTCCAAAGGCCAATTTTACAATCCCATTCTTGCAATTGATGATAGCATTTGATGTTGCAAGAAAGGGTCTCCCCAAAATTACGGGAATCTCATTTCCGGGATTGGATACCGGTTGCATGTCAAGAACTATGAAATCCACGGGAAAATAGAATTTATCAATTTGAACTAGCACGTCTTCTACAATTCCCCTTGGAATCTTGACCGATCGATCCGCCAATTGGATCGTGACTTTCGTGGGTTTCAACTCTCCTAAACCCAATTGTTGGTAGACCGAAAATGGCAAAACATTAACACTCGCCCCCAAATCAAGCAATGCATTTTTGATTCTAAAGTTGCCAATCAAACAAGAAATGGTGGGGCAACCGGGATCTTTGAATTTCGGAATGCGAGTGCCTTGCATTATTGAACTCACTTGTTCCTCCATAAATGCCTTCTTCTTAACATTCAATCGCCTCTTAGTGGTGCACAAATCTTTTAAAAATTTTGCATAAGAAGGAATTTGTTTTACCGCATCAAGCAATGGAATGTTAATTTTCACTTGTTTGAACACATCAAGAATTTCGGCATTTCGGGTCTCCTTGAAAGGTTGAGATAACCTCTCCGGAAAAGGGACTTTGACACTATTCTTGATTTTCTCTAAATCCTCTTTTCCAACTTTCTCTTCTTCCCTCATTCTCTCCTCTAAGGTGATCTCCTCAACTTGACTTGACTCGGCTATGTCCACCGGCTTTTTGGCCTTAGGAACTATAGTTTTGTCAATCACTTTCCCACTCCTAAGGATGGTGATGGATTTCAACTCCTCAATATTTCCACTCGATTCACCCTCATTGATCACTAAAGCTTGGCCTCGGGGATTGGCTAAGGGTTGGGATGGAAATTTTCCTTTTTCTTGGGTGGACAACGCGGTTGTGAGTTTGGACATTTGGGTTTTCAAATCACTAACCTCTCTATCGGTCTTGTCTATAAATTGCCGCAAAAGAGACTCCAAATTTGAATTTGGGTTTGGGTTAGTTTGACCAAAAGAGTTGTTTTGGGGTGGAGGTGGTCTTTGTTGGTAGGAATTTGAATTCGCATGAGCATTTTGGTTTCCCCCCCAACTAAAGTTAGGATGATTTCTCCACCCTTCATTGTACCTTTGAGAAAATGGGTCATTGTGTGGCCTAGGGTATGAGTTCATAGCATTGACTTGTGAGGGACTTTGAAGGACCTCTTTGAAGGCCGGAATTGTGTGACACTCCTCCGTGGAATGTCCCACCTTCTCACAAATGACACAAACGGTACTAGTACCTACACTACCTTCTCTCATTTTACTAGACTCCATGGCTTCGACCTTCTTTGACAATTGCATAAATTTTAACTCAATGTCATCACCTTTTGACAATTGGTACAAACCCCCTCTCTCGGAAACTTTACCCTTAACCTCATCCGTGTAGGTGTTCCAATTTTGGGCACCTTCGGCTATTTCATCAAAGTACAACAAAGCTTCCTCCGGACTTTTGCTCAAAAAGTTTCCATTACACATCGTTTCCACAAACGTGCGCATGGCGGGAGTGAGTGATTCGTAAAAATAGATCACAATACTCCATGTCTCATGTCCATGATGAGGGCAAGAATTCAAAAGTTCTTTGTATCTTTCCCAACACTTGTAAAAACTTTCATGTTCTTTAGGAGAAAAATTTGAAATTTGTCTTCTCAAAGCATTGGTTCGATGAACGGGAAAGAATTTCTTTAAAAATTCGGTTTGTAATTCTTGCCAAGTTCGAATGGAATTGGGACGTAGAGAATTGAGCCATATTTTGCCTTTGTCCTTTAAAGAGAATGGAAAAAGTTTTAACCTCATTACTTCCTCATTTGTGTTAGCATCTCTAAAAGTAGAGCAAACTTCCTCAAAATCTTTTAAATGCAAGTAAGGGTTTTCGGAATCCATACCATGAAATGATGGTATATGTTGCAACATGCCCGGTTTGAGATTAAATGTTCCGGCTTGTCCTGCGGGAATGACAATGCAAGAGTTTGAAGTGCCTCTAGGAGGTTGAAGGTAATCTCGCATTGTGCGGACCGGACGATTGTGATCATTGTTCTCTCCGGCATTTGACTCAATGTCTTCGTTATCCATCTCGGATGGAGGAGGTGATGGAGAAGGATGCCTTGGTGGTGGTTGGCCTCTTGGTGGACTTATTCGAAGATCAATGTACAAGTCCCCGAGCATAAGCCCGGGAATGTGATCTTAAAGAAAATTACCACCTATAAAAGAAGAAAATAATAAGCAAGAAAAACTTATTCACAAAAAGAGAATATATACTTACAAAGCGGGTTTTTGTACAAAACCCGTAATCCGTCTTTCGCCGTATCCCCGGCAACGGCGCCAAAAACTTGACGCGCCCGAAATACTTCCGCGCTTAGGAACCCAAGTGTAGGTCGTCAAGTTTTTGGCGCCAAAAACTTGACGCGCCCGAAATACTTCCGCGCTTAGGAACCCAAGTGTAGGTCGTCAAGTTATAATATTTGGTAAGTCCAAGTGTCGAACCACAAGGATAGTCGGAAAGACGATGTGGTGATTACGAGTCCAAGGCTTTGTTCAAGAGAATTTGTTTGGTTGATTTTAGTTGTTGATTTTAAAGTCTTGCAATAAAAATTAAAATGATGTATCAATTGATAAGAAAAGGCCAAGGCATTATAGAATTCATTTGCTTTGCAATGTTATGTAAAATAAGTCTCATTCAAAATTCTCAATGCAATTCCTAAGTGTTGAGTACCTTACACTTTTCTAAGCAAAAGGGTGTGAAGCAAGAGCAACCCATTCCCATATAAATGCCTTATAAAGAAAGGGTGTAAGTAAAACTCAACACAAATGTATCTCTCATTTTTATCTTGTAACAAAGGGTGTGAAGCAAGTGCAACCCATTCCCATATAATGTCCAACCAAGATGCAAACTTGAGATACACCAAAAGAAAAGGCATAAAATTAAACTAGGCATTGAGAATTCATTGTTAGTTTCCCCTAGGCAATTGACTTGCTTATGAAAATGGCCAACTAAAAAGTTTAGCACAATAAATCATAACATTTCATTTGTCTAAGATTGGGAGGTCTAGGTGGAGATTAAATCATCCGATTTAGACACATTTGATAAATACAAATTGAATCCTTAAGGTGATTAGTGTAGTTGATTATGGCATAAACTTAAGAGATCCTCCTTGGCAACACTCTAACTAAGAAAATATTGAGTCTCAAAATCACATGAAGTGTAGAAAGCACTCAACATATCATTAAAGCATTCAAGGATTGTAATCTCAAATTTATGGTATTTCTATGAATATTCAAAGACTAAACATGCTTGGCAATGTAAAGTATCTCAATCATAGAAGGAATGGACATAGGCAAATAAGAAATACACAAGTGCATCATCTCCTCATTAATGCTTGAGATCTATGTATACAAGGCATACAAAGTCAAATCACCTTATGAGGATTATCTTACTAGCTTATGAATGGTTGATTGAATGGAGAAGATGAAGGATTCAAGAAGTATTTAACAACACTAACAATGGAATAAGAAACAAACTTACATAATTAATGCAATGCAAACTTCATCTTCTATCCTTAGCAATGAAACTACTCCATGATAGTTGTATAAACAAAAACCATTAAAGGGATTTCCATTTCTCTCAAGAGTTTCTCTCTCTGGATTTCTTACAAGTGATAGATAATGAGAAAGTGCAGGAAAATAGTGCTTATATTACTTGAATCTAGATCTAGAAAATTGCCTCCTTTACATGAGGGACAAAGAGCCAATAAATAATCGGAGAGCAATGCCAATAAGCACCTCATCCTATCTAGAAATGGAAAGTCCATCACTTTTGGTGAGTTTCAATGCATCAAAAGAGGAGAAAAGCTGCTTTTGGGGGCTGTGCTGTGCATTCTGGGAGGTCTCTGATCGATCAGAGGATCCTCTGATCGATCAGAGGGGAGATTTTGGCTTGTAAGGTGGGCTCTGATCGATCAGAGCACCCTCTGATCGATCAGAGGGCATGTTTGCATTAAAAGGTGGCCTCTGATCAATCAGAGGCTCCTCTGATTGATCAGAGGACACTTCGGGAGACTTTTTTTCTTCTCTTTTGGCTTCTATCTCTCTTGAATCCTTCCCAAAGCTTCCCAACTTGCTTCCAAAATCTATGAGCACAATCAAGACACTAGAAAAGGCTACTTTGAGCCATGTTAAAGCAATTCTTGATATTTTGAGTGTGTGTGCAAAAGTGGGTTAATTTAATTAATCTAGGCTAAAATAAACGCGATAAACACAATCAAAAGAGCGTTAGCGACTACAAAATTACGCGTTTATCAATTAAGGAAAATATTATTGTCAAAGTTAAATAGATATTGGAAAAATGATACCTGGTCCTTGTGTTTATGCCACTCGAACTATTAAGTAGATTTGTATTTATTGAGAGAAATTGGACCGAAGAGATAATGGTGAGCAGCAAGTCCATTTTCAATTATATATCTTGTGAATTGTGTGAACTATGAAAACGAGAGCTAGTTTAAGGGAAAAACCATAAGGTGGTTAATTAAATACTTTTCGCTTCCTTCGAAAAAGAATTGAAGTAAAAAAAGAAAGTTTATATTAATTAAATTCCAGACCTTTGTGTTAGTAAGGTGATGGTTGTTTTTATATCTTAATACTTAATGGTGTTGACAACTCTTGAGTATTTAATATTAACTAGATTTTTTTCACACACACAATGCGTGTTTATGTGCAAGAGTTTGAACCATATTGCTTATGTTGAAATATTAAAATTTTTGTGAACTTGAAGCTTGAAGGAGCAAAATCGGAAACACAAAAACCTTACATGCTTTTAATCTAATGAATTACCTTCCGGCATAATATAGTAGTAGATATGTAAGTTCTCAAGCTAGCTTCTAAATGCTTAATGGTTGATCTTATTTACACCCAACTAATCACGCACTTCACCCCATCCATTGTTAGAGTAATGGATAGAAGAAGTAATTTTTATATCCAAACATTAATTTATTTTCTCTTCTTAAACACCTTGCTGGATGAATTCACGTTATGTCGCATTGACACTGCCTATCATCATCATAGCTATGACATCCCATTCAATTGCAACTTCAACAACAGGGTCCATGGCTTCGCTCAATTATTGAAAGACAAAGTCCTACTTTCTTATTTCCTTCTTCCGCGCGCAATTATTAACCTACACTAGATGGTTTCCACATATGGCTCTAGTTTTAGTCTTCTATAACTTTTTAAAGACATAAATGAAATCCAAATGAACGTTTTCTATGAATTATTCTAAATACTCAATCCAACAAACCTAATTCTTAGTTAATTCAACAACAAATCATTTGGGATTTCTCTGAAAAAATCTCAATAATAAATTATAGGTCATTATTGGATTTGATCGGGAAACTTGAATGCAATTCGCGTTTGCAAGCCTCTGTATAGCCATGCTAGCAGTGGGTGAGTTGCACCTTTAATAATGAAATTTTATTTTAATAGTGTTCTTGTTTGTTCGTTAACATATTAATATCATGATAATAAAGATATATAAAATTGTTAAATGTCATGTA
This sequence comes from Lonicera japonica, assembly GCA_021464415.1. Taxonomy (NCBI): domain Eukaryota; kingdom Viridiplantae; phylum Streptophyta; class Magnoliopsida; order Dipsacales; family Caprifoliaceae; genus Lonicera; species Lonicera japonica. Next base: position 34,296,888 of record CM038465.1, on the reverse strand, counting down.
TTAATTAATTAAAACCAATACAAATATATTCAAACAAAAGCTATATTAATTTTATGCGAGTTCATAAACTAACTCGTACACGCTATTTTTTCAAAGTTTTCATTAGCATCAAGTATTCAATATTGATTTGATACTTCCATACGTTTCAAAAGACACATCTAACGGGCCAAAATTTATATATACACTCTTGACAAACGAATATGTAAAGACTTTTAATTTGAGAAGGGTCTGGTATGGATATTTATTTGTTTATAAAATAAGATTGAGAGAGTTGGTCCGACGAGTAATTATAGACGAATTTAATATTGAGATTCGAAAAAATAATTAAAATAATATATGTGCGCCAAGGGATTATTAAAGAGATTGAGCGAAGAGATTGCATTGGGTGAGTCAAAAAGAGTTACTTTGGAAGGCACTTATCACTGATAATTTAAATTCCCCATGAGTTGAAAATTTTATGCCATGTTGTATATTTTTCGATCTCATGTTGATACTGTTAGAAATATATTGTGTTTCATTATCATTTTCTTTCCTTATTGTATTAGTTTCCTAATAGGAGAGGGTTAATTAGTTTCCTATCTTACGTTTCATTCAAACCCTATATAAAGGGTTCTTTGTACTAATTAGATTATAATCCAATATACAATTCTCCCTCTCTCTTTCTTTCTCTCTCTCTAAAATACTCGTTATGTTTGACTTGGTATTAAAGGGGTAGGTCTCTTGTAACACTCCGTGTTTCGATAGGTGTATTTTCATTAATTAAGTTTACCATTTATCCGATTCATTCGTGGACTTAGACAAGTCCGAATGTTCCTACGCGTCACTTTGGTGTTATGGATAAAATCTGAAACATTTGATTTAATTCAGAATTAGTTTGAGCAATTTGGTGTGTTACTTGAAAAAATTGGTGTATTCTTGAATTTTCAATTTTTTCTACTTTTCTTATGTTCGGTTTATTGACCTAGGAAGGTCCGAATTGAGGTTTGTCTTTTTCCACACATCATATTATAGTTATTGAACCATCCTATAAAATTTCATTAGATTTGGACTTCATTCAATCATTTTTAAGTATTTAGTGGAATCGAATTCTTTTTGTTAACGATTCCTCCAATTCTCGTTTGTGATTTTGGAACATTCAGACCTCCGAATTTAGTTCCGTCTTTTTCGACATGTCATAAATATGTGTTAGAAATAATCTAAAGTGTTTCGTCGCATTCGGATTTGAAATGAGTAATTTCAGAGGCGTTTTTAAAATAAGGAATATTTGCTCGATGTTTTAGATCAGTCAATTTTAGAGACTCGTAACTTTATCATTCTTTATCCAAATACCACTCCGCCAACTCCTGTAGTTTCATCTTTTATTTGTCTACAAATTTTTTGTTTTGACCAAAAGCTAGTTCACGCTCCTCAATGGTCAAAACAAAGTGCGAAGTAAGCCCATTAGAAAAAATAAAATTCTGCTGAATTTCGGCAGAGCACTATCTTCGACCAAATTTTGGTATTAATCTATCATTAATTTGGAGAAACTTCCTGTTGTGAAGTTGTAGAGTTTTGAATTATCTTTCCGTTGATATAAACATCATGCCAATCGGACTTCCGATCAAAGAGTTATAGCCAAAATACGAACAGTGCACCATAACACATTTGGTCAATCCGGGTTTGACCAAGTCAGCTCGTTTTTAATTGCCTTTGACTAGCTTTGGCCATCTTCTTCAGTCCTAAAAACACCAATAAAACTAGAGGAAGGATATATACACTTCTAGAGAGAGAAATGTGAGAAATAAGATATATCTAGCTCAAATCAATGATTTTCACTCTAAAATTGTGGATTTCTCAAGTTTTTGACGTGGCGAGTTCATTTCCTAGCTCGGTTTTCTCGAACGGGGGCTATAGGTGGTTGCTTTGGGGCTCTCCATTTCTATCTAGAAGTGATTAAGGTGAGAATTTCCTTTCATTTCTTCATTCTTTGCTCAGAGATTGTTGTATGAGTACTAATACTAGATTTTCGGTACCAAAATCTTACTTTTTCTTTACATGCATGTGGTTTATGCTTGATATTTATAATCTGAGCATGTTGATAATTATTATATGAGTTTTTGATGATGGAATTAAGGGCTGATCGTAGTGCATGTTAGTATTTATGGGTTATTTTGAGATTTTTGTACCGAAATCGCTAAAAACATAGATTTTCAGTACCAAAACCATACTTTCCTTTGCATGCAAATGGTTTGAACTTGATTTACATGATCTGAGAATTGAGTTTGATGTTATATGAGCCCTATGCGATGAATATGAGAGCTGATCATAATGCATGTTGGTATACATGGGTTGTTTTGAGATTTTAGTACTGAAATAGCTAGAATCGCCACATGCATGTTTAATAGCAGAATTTTCATTAAAATTTACCAAATTTCAGAATATTAATCAACTTCAAATCATATTTTAAACTCATGGTTAAACTTGCATGAGGTGTTTGACGATATTACTAGCACGTCTAGTATTACTCCTCTTATTAGTCTTCACTAAATGTTTGGAATTAAGAAATATGAGATTTTGGATTATGTTTATTATTATTTATGGTTTTATTGTTGGCCATTTTCCGTATAATAATGGGTTATATAAAAGAAAAGTGGTATTCTACAAAATTATTTACTGTTAAAGCAACAAAGACTATTTTTATTGTTCTTGAAATTTTAAAACACATGGATTGAAATGTTGATATTATAAATGTTGCCCTGAGCACAACTACTACCTAGTAGTTTTTTGATTATATTGAGATTGTTGGAACCGGATAAGCACCGGTTGGAACCGGATAAGCACCGATATAGAAATGCTTGTATTTTATTATTGCACGGGCCCATGGTAAAGATGGGATGTCGATAAATCTGGTTATCAGTGCACTGGCCCATGGTAAGATGGGGTGCGGTTGTGAGTAGTGTATTCCGTCTAGTACCGGTATTAGGTTGAGGAGGAGGAGGAAGAGGTGGATCGATGTTTATACAGCTATCGTGTGAGATACACATTGATAATTAATAAAATTATATTGATGCTTTATGTATGGTTTTCCTATAAATTGGTATAAATCGGGAATTTTTTTAATAACTGAATTATGAACTATCTCATATTGTAGTACGATCATCCATTTCATTTTCCCTTTCCCTAGAGTTTCCACTGGGCCATTTGTGGCTCATTCCCTCATTTTTCTTTCAGGTACACATCGTGTCATGGGTAAAGATTGTCGAGCAGGTCCAGGTTCATCTTAGAGTCCTCTTTGATGCCCCTATGGAATTAGTTGTTATATTATCCTAATTTGTAGTAGTTGTAACTTCTAATTAAGTTTGAGTACTTGTATTGTCTATGGATGTACTAATTGTATTTATCGAATTTGGATTGTAATGGATTTGAGAAGTATTCTATGTTTTCGCATTGTTTATTATACATGATGGAATTCTTAGTATTTACGAATACTTCATGCCGAATTTTTATTAGATTTCTCTACCTTGTTAATTTATCAGTTATGTCTATTTGTTTATCTGCTGCTAATTAGATACAACATCCGTTAACACTTGCTTAATTAGGCGAGTTGTTACATCTCACCATTAGGGTTATTAAAACGATCGTCATTTTTGTATCTTCGTCCCCGTTATCTCACGAGATACTGTATTTTCGTTCTTTACTTAAATGACCTTTAAATCTCATTAAACCTGTACCTAAAAGAACCCTATTTTTCGAGACGATCAAAATCTTGCTTGAATAACAAATTTTTGCCTTGTGATGCGCTCTCACGCAGCATCGCGAGTACCTGAAGTTTAGTGAGTTTTTTGACTATTCAGATTTAGATCTACAGGGATCCGATCCCTAAATTGTTTTCACCTATCTCTTCATCCGATCAAGACGATCACATCGCCATCAAAATCACTTCGAGAGTCTAAGCCACACACTCTCAAGCTTGGCCAGAAGTCCACATGCCGTAATTTCCACCAGTTAAAGTTAACGTCATCTATTAACGGCGTTAGCTCCATTACCGTCAAGTTTAACGGCGTTAACTCTGAAATTTCTGTAATTACAATTTGACCCCTGAAGTTTTGATTGGTCCCAAATCTTTGAGATAGCTCACAGTTAATCCCACTGCGTATCATCATGGGTGATGTAAATGAATCACAGGTTAAAAAGGTTGAGACGTCTCTTCGTAGTTCGGAAGGAGGCACTTTTGAAGGTACCAAGCTCAATGACACTATTTTTCCTACAACATCTATAGCCTGTTAAGGTAAAATTGATACGACCCTGAATGTTTCTCACTTTGTTAATTCTGATACTTGGATTATTGATTCTGGTGCATCTGACCATATGACTTATGATAAATATTACTTTACTAAGTTATTTTCCCCATCAGTATCATATGTTCCCAATGCAAACGGTGAAGCTTTTCTTGTATTAGGAACATGGTTAGTTCGTATTACCGCAACTTTATTACTTCATAATATTTTATATTTTCCTGCCTTATATCATCACTTATTGTCTATTCCCCATTTGAATATTGAATCACAATGTTCGATAACCTTTTGTCCTATGTATGGCCTTTTTCAAGATCTTCTAACCAGGGAGGTAATTGGTCGGGGGTATATGAGGGGAAAATTGTTTCATTTGGATTAAACATACGCCAGGGAGAGACCAAGAGCACTGTCCCGCGCCGCTTTGATTTCGAATTCTGACAAATTAAGTGAAGTATGGTTATGGCATCGCCGGTTAAGGCATTCCTCATTCGGTATTATGAAAAAAGCTATGCCTACTTTATTTATTGGTGTTGATGAGTCTGTTTTACATTGTGAAACTTGTGCCTTAGCCAAGAGTCACCGTGCTACTTATTCTCCCAATATTTTTCAAAAAAGTACTCTCCTTTTTGAGTTGATTCATTCTGATGTTTGGGAGCCTTCTAGAGACTCCACTATTTTTGGTATGCGGTACTTTGTGTTATTCATCAATAATTATACAAGATTGTCATGGGTAGTTCTTCTTAAAACCAAAGAGGAAGTCTTTCCAGCCTATGAAACTTTTTGCAATCTAATTCACACACAGTATAATAGCACCATTAAAATTCTTCGGTTTGATAATGGGGGGGGGGGGGGAATATGTTAATAACGCATTCAGTGAATTTCTTCAAACACATGGCATTGTTCACCAAACCAAATGTCCACAAACACCAGAACAAAATGGAGTCTCTAAAAGAAAAAATCGTCACTTGCTTGATATGGCTTGTGCCCTCCTTTTTTTGCTCATATGCCTAAGTACCTTTGGGGTGATGCCGTAGCAGCTTCCACCTACCTCATTAATCATCTTCGGCTAGTGTTCGAAAAAATTCCACTTGAGGTGCTTGCATCTCATGTGTCGTTACCTTTGGTTCATAATCTTTCGGGTAGTGTCTTTGGTTGTCTTGCCTTTGCTCATGTCCCCAAAAATCAGAGGTCCAAGTTAGATGCCCGAACGATTAAGTGTGTGTTTGTCGGTTATAGGGGATCTCAAAAGGGGTACAAGTGTTATCATCCACCTACTCGAAAGTATTTTGTTACTATAGATGTTACTTTCTTCGAGGATATGAGTTATTTCTCTTCACCGGCTCTACTCTTTAGGGGGAGAATTCATATTTTGAAAAGCTAACTCATAGTGATGAGGAACATTCACAGGGGGAAGATAATATATAGGCAGAGAGAGTTGAGCTTTCAGTTCCAGTTGAGATACTTAATCCTCAAATTCACTTGAAAATAAAAACTTCAGATAGCATCCAGGTTCAGACACCAGAAGTTCAAGTCATATCTACTCCCTCTACTAGTACTCATACCCTCGATCCACGATTCCCTGTTGCTGAAGGTCATTCATCTGAGGTATGTCTACTTGCTAGTAGTAATAGTAACGAGTCTAATGTTGGACAATATAGCTTACCCAGTCGGTCAACCTGTGGCTAGCCAACCAGCCAAAAGTTATGAACCTACCCTTCATGCAAAATCAAAGTATCCAGTTGCTAATTATATCTCCACTAATAGATTATCAAAGCCATATGAATCAAATATCTACTATATCGGTTCCTAAACAAAATGCAGGATGCCTTGGATGATCCTAAGTAGAGGAGGGCAATGGAGGAAGAAATGGAGGCATTATAGAAAAATAATACATGGAAACTTGTTCCTCCACCACAAGGCAAGAAGGCTGTATGTTGTCGTTGGGTGTTTACCGTAAAGCACAATGCGGATGGTTCTGTAAATCGTATAAAGCCCGACTTGAAGCTGATAAACACCTAAAACTGTTATTTATAATTCCCCAAATGCCTAAATTTAAGTGTCAAAAATTGAATTATGTTATCTAATGTTGACATTTAGTTGTTTTGCAGGTTCTTGTCTCGATTGATGTAATTAAATGCTTAACTTTGTTGAATATGTGAGACATGACACCTAAAGTGGCTTGGATAGTTTTTAAAGCATAACTTTTTACTCGGGACTCGGAATCATACGTTTCTTGAGCCTAAAATCAAGATAATTTCGAGAGCTACAACTTTCCAGTTCAACACTTTTCCAAATTCGGCCATCTTCAGATCCGAAATTGCATTACAAAATTCTGGCACCAAAAGAAAAAAAGAGAGAAAAATATCCTAAAAATGTGTGTGCCCACTCTCATATTTTTAATCACTCAACCCATAACCCAACACTCCACGACCTAGACAATATCCACATTATTCTCTTACACACTCCACTCTCTAGACAAAGTCTACTATTTTCTTACACCCCCTCACCCCATTGTCTACTTTCATGATTATGTTCCTCTCCCATTTTCTTACATATATTGATTCATATTTGGCCAAGAGACAGGGCACCATACGATAGTTTGGAAGGAGAGAGGAGAGATTGGAGAAAGAGAGCTTGTTGTATAGAGAGAATATTTGAGTGCTACATATTTTTCTTCTTCTTGTATTATTGTTTCATTTTGTTGAAGAAGACAATATTGTAGAGTGTTGAGAGAAATTCTTTTACTCGCATATTTGGAGATATTTAAGAAGCTATTTTATTATTTGTTTTGTTCTTCTATCTTTATGGAATGCTAATCTCCCTTTCAAGGGGAGAGATGAAGCCTCATTTTTATTTGTGATTTAGAATTTTATAATATTGCATAAATATATTCATTTGTGATTTTTCTTAAATAAGATCTTTGGATTACTCTGCACACCATAGGTGATCCCATTTTGGTTTTTATACTTGACTTAAGAGATGAGCTACATACCATAGGATTTTCTTAAGTTCATTTTATTTCCAAATTTATCTTCTAGTTCTTGAGTGTTAATGTGAGTGAGTGACAACCTTATATTATTATTATTTCTAAAAGAAGAAAATATAGATCTTGAAAGGAAAAATCTCTTATAAACAAATAAATTGTCAAATACTATTTGGTTAGCTTTTGGCTTCACTCTACATACCATAGGTGATTCCATTTAATCAAACTAGTATATAATTTATTTTGGGTATATATGTGCAATAATATATTATTCTAGATTTATTCATAATTTGGTGGTGGATTCTTAATTCTTGAAATCTCTACACTTTATTTCTCCAAAACAACTTTCTCCACTTTTATTACATTTTATTATTATTAAAATTATTCTTAAGAAAAGAAAGCATTTCTAAAAGAAAAAAAAATGATTATTTTCTCAATTTTGTTTTCATTGATTCCTAAACAACTCCCGTGGATTTGACCCCATACTACTACTATCTACATTACTAATATATTTTGTAGGTACATAAGGGTTTTTTATTAAGCTATTTTTAGCGATGAAGATAGCTCCTTATCAAATGGCGCCGTTGCCGGGGAGTTCACGCCAATGAAAATGACGTGGAGACTTTTTAAGATTTGTTAGATTTAGTTGTAATTATTCGATTTGGTTGTAAAATTAATATTTTCTTTGGACATTTTGGATTGTTTAAAAACTGTAATATTTATTTATTTGGTGTTCTGGGACTGCCCAGATTAAGTGTTAAAAAAAATTGGAAATGGGAAACTGGACAAAATAGAGATTGCATATTTGGAAAGAAAAAAAAAGAGAACACTTGAAGACTTTCTATTTTTGGTCAGTAGGACTCTCAGGGACGACTGAAATTTAGGAGAATTTTTTCCTTAATCGACTCAACCGAATCATCACCCCGCTTGCGGGAGGTACATTTTTCATCACTCGCGAATCTCCTGTCAGCGAGTCAATTCCTATGTGCTCTAATTGCTATGTGTTTATTTTTAGCACATTTATTTTCAATGGTGAATGATGAATAATTGGACCTAAAGCCTAGCCCGGCTACTGAAACGAGTTAGGATTTCATCGCCCACTCAATCGTTTATCCATTTGCTTGTGATCCTAAGCCGTCATTAATTAAAATCAACTCACTAGCAAGCCAAATAGAATTCGGTGTTCATAGGACCTCTAAAGAAAATAAGCAATCGGTAGCCACTCTAGTGAGCTCTTCCAAGCCTATGGTAGATTGACTAGTTGGTATTTAAGTGGTGCCTTTGTGACCCTCTAACGTATTAGTCCTTCGGCCCTGATTTGGGAGAATTTAATTGGTAAGCTTCTCGGACAATTTTTATTGTTCGTTTCAATCAAATCTAGACAAGAGTAGGAGCACAAAATTTTCAATCAGGTGGTGTTAAAGAGCTCGCGCTTTCCCACCCACGAATAATTAAAATTGACTACCCTTTCATTAAATTGAAGATAAGAATTGGTTATATGCTATCTAGGAATTCTTTCATTTATTAGTGTATGTCAACCAATTAGGATTGTGGTCATTTTGTGTCCTATTTTCTTGAAACACCCATCTATTCTTTTTGGAAATTCAAATTTCACAATATTTATCTCATGGGATGCGAAAGTCCAAAAGGCTACTGAACCGATCACGTAGCAATTCAACTCTTGATTCACGAGATACGAATCTTTGTGATCTTATAGTAGACCTCACCCCATTTTCCATAGACTCAAGTCCAAGTTCACCCACATCTCCCATCGTTCAAATTCCCCACCCAGAAATGGTGGAAGAATGTCCATTGAAGGACTACTTTGCTCCTATAACTGCAAATCCTCCATCTTGTATTGTCTTCTTGGCTACTACCGTAACTCATTTTGAAATTTGTCCGACGACAATTTCAGTGTTACACAGTTTTCATGGCTTAGACCGAGAGAGTCCATACACTCATTTGGAAAAATTTCTCAATGTATGTGCAACCTTTAAGAACCAAAATCTAAATGATGAGAATGTTCGGTTAAGGTTGTTCCCTTTCTCCCTTCATGACAAAGCTTATTTGTGGCTTAATTCTTTGCCACAAGATTCAATTCGCTCATGGAATCAATTAGCCAAAAAGTTCATGTCTAAATTCTACCCAATGAATCGAACAAATGAAATGCGTTAGTTCATCCAAGATTTTCATCAAAAGGACAATGAACAATTTTATGAAGCATGGGATAGATTTCAGGATTTCATTATCAAATGCCCTCATCACGGCATTGATAAAAGTCATCTAGTCCAATGTTTTTATAATGGTCTCAGTCCCACTTCTCGTAACATGATAGAGTCCATGTATAAGGGAAAGTTCATGCACCGCACTCCCACTGAAGACTACACATTTTTAACTGAATTAGGAGAAGATTCACAACAGTGGAATGATTCTAATGAATTTTCTAGCACTGACCCAAGTCTTAGTACTGGTGGTAGGTACGAAATCAAGAGTGACCAAGAGTTAAAGAACTTAATGCAAGGTTTCAACCAAGGTTTAAGAGCTTTGACCAAAACAGTTGAGGCTTTAGCCTGTTCAATGCAAAAGCAAACTATTGAGCCTACTACAGTCATGAGTATCCACAGTGAGCCCAACACATTTCCATGCACTGTCTGTTCTAGTGTACACCATACCGCTCACTCATGCCCAACCTTCTTTCCCGAACCTGAGCCAATTATGGAACAAGCCTTTGAGTTCAACAACTTTAGGAAACCCAATCCGGCTAGTTTCAGTCAGACATAAAATTCTAAGTGGAGGAACCATCCTAACTTCTCTTGGAAACAAGATCAATCTTCGAATACGCAACATTCACTACCTCAAGTTAGGGGTCCTCCAGGTTTCCAAGCCCAAGCTAGGAAGAACCCAAACCAGTTTCCAAATGATCGCCATCGTTTTTCACATCAAAGTGGAAACCATTCGGGAAATCAACAGATTGTTCATTCGTCTAGTCATTCTTATGGCTCTGCGCCTCAGTTAAGTGCTAGTAGAGAGTTGGTTTCTCAACTTCCATATGCTGCCCCTCAACAACAATCGAAACCAGCTCTCGAAGACCTTATGTTGTAGATTCTCACGCAGCAACAACAAACTCTTAATGCCTATACACAAAGCACCTCTCAAGCAATCCAACAAATGCAACAATAGTTGAGTCAATTGACTACTGAGAGAGACAAGAGTAAATTCCTTAGTCAACCAATTGCTAATCCAAAAGGTAATAGCAAAGAGCTTGTGTATGAGGTTGGTTCTTTTTCTAGTCAAGACCAATTTCAAGGTAAGTTGAAGTGTGTCACCACCTTAAGACTAGGACGGCAAATTGACAATCATATTGAAATGCCTAATGATTCCATTGAGAATGATACATCTTTCATTCCCAAATTCCCTCCTACTGAACCAGAAGTTGTGGTTCAAAATACAAATCTGTCGAAAGAGGATTCCAAAGTTTCACTCAAGAAAAAAGAAGGGACTCAACCTAAGGAAACAATTTATGTGCCTCAGGCACCCTTTCCTGATAGGTTAGCATTGACCACGAAAGCAAAGCACTTTGATGAGATTAAGGAAGTGTTCCAAAATGTTCATATCAACATTCCATTCCTTACTGCCACTAAGCAAATCCCTTCGTATGCTAAGTTCTTCAAAGACTTATGTACTGTCAAGTGGAGGACAAATGTCCCACATGATGCTTTCATAGCCGAATAGGCTACATCTGTCATTCAGCAAAAGACTGTTGTCAAATACAAAGATCCTGGTCGTCCTACGATCCCATGCAAGTTAGGTAACAAGTATTCAACTCATGCGTTATTTGATTTAGGAGCCAGTGTTAATTTGTTAACATATTCTTTCTACCAAGAGTTGGGCTTGTAAGATATGAAGCCCACTCGAGTCACTCTACAATTGGCAAATCGTTCTGTCAAAGTCCCCCGAGGAATTATCGAGGATGTTTTGGTTAAGATGTTTGACTTTTATTATCCATTTGATTTCATAGTTCTAGACACTCAACTCTCTGATGAAAACTCCATCCCGATCATTTTGGGACGTCCTTTTCTTGCCACTGCAACTGCGCTCATTAACTGTAGGAGTGAGTCTATGACTCTTACCTTTGGTAATTTGACAATGGAAGTCAATATTTTTCAACTCATAAAACAACCATCTGATGTTGAAATGGTAGAAGAACTGTGTGTTATCGATAGTCTTGTTCAAGAAATGGTAGACCATTCTTATCCTGATGACCCTATCCAACAATGTCTGAATTTTCTTAAATCAGATTTTGATTTAGATGATGCCATGGATAGTGTCAATTCTTTGTTAGACTCCACCACTTTGATAGACATTGATAAATGGATCACTGAGAATGAAACTTGGACAAATTGCTTTGAATCTCTTCATCTCGAACCAATTCTTGGTATAGATATGATAAACGCATAATATTGTCATGTTTAAGCTCCTTCCCGGAGTCGCTTGACGCGTTTGTTGCTTTAATTCTGCCTAATTAACCACTTATCTCGAGATTAGTGCCTTAGCGAGTTTTGTATCTAACATGGTCCAAGTTGGTGTGTATTTTGTAGTATTCCATGTGTTTGTAGGATTGGGATACAATGGTGTTGCATAGATTGATCAAGAGTAAGCTTGGAAGCTTGCAAAATGCTGAGTGACGAAATTCCAGAACCATGATTGATCATGGGTATAACCATGATCGATCATGGGCATAACCATGATCGATCATGGCCTGGCGAGTACACCTACTACCTGCTCCTTTCAGCCTGTTTTGAGGGATTATTGTCTCTAGATATTTTCCCTTGTTTATTTTATTATTTCTTAGACTTTTGTGGCTAGTTTGAAGCCAAGGAGGAGATATCATTAGAGATTATCTAGTTTTACACACTTACAAGTTCTAGAGAGAAGGGAGAGCTCTTGTTCATTTTTGTTCTTCATTTTCCCTTGTAAGTATTTTGATTTGTAAGAATGATTTCTTCTTCTATAATATTTGTTCTTGCATCTATTATGGAGTAGTCTATTACTAAGGTTATGGAGGTTGACTGCGATATAATTTTTGGTGATTAATGGCTCAATCCATATTTAAAGTTTGATAAATATTTGTGAATCTTCTTCTTCTTCATCATATCTTCCATTATTTCAAGCTTTCTAGGTATTTTCATATTAAGTTAAGACTTTATATGCCTTGTATATTTAGTTCTTGGTTGTTAATGAACATACAACATATTTATATGGTTCTAGAAAGCTTGTAGTCTCTTTCCCCCATCCATGGAGTTTTTCCCTCTTCATAGAAATTATGAATATTTCTTAAAACTCCATAGATGGATTTCAAATTTGTTTAGCTTATCTTTGATTCATTTATTGATATATTGAGTGCTTCTTACACTTTATGTGATATTTAGACTTTTTATTTTCTACCATAAGTGATAAACGATGAGTTGACGAATTTATCTCATAAACTTCATTCCGTTTCATTGTTAGGATTCACTTTCTAATTTTCATCATTTAAATCATGAGATTGCATACACTTGCTTTATGTTAAATCTTTTTATGATGAGTTTGTCATATCTATCTCGGATTAGCTTCATCAGGAATGGGTTGCCTTGCTTCACACCCGTAGCTAAGAGATAGGAACGATAACCTCATCTTTGGTGGAATGTTGTTTGTTTCTCTCTTGATATAGCTTCAATCCGGGAATGAGGCGCCTAGCTTCGCACCCTTTGCTATTGAAAGATACACCAACATTCCCCTTATCTTGAGAAACCTTGTGTTGAAATCTTTGTATGAGCTATCGATCACCGTCTCTTAAATCGTAACTAACCTCCACCTACCTTAGTGCTTTCTTATTAATTTTCGCATCTGTTTTACATTTACGTTGTTCTACAACCATTTCAACTCACACAAAATCTGAAAACCACTTAATCCGTAATCCATTCCATTCCTTTTCACTTATCCCTGTGGTTCGACACTCGGACTTCCGAGACTATACTATAACTTGGCATGCCTGCACTTGGGCTATACATCGAAGCGCGTTATTTAAGTTGCGTCAAGTTTTTGGCGCCGTTGCCGGGGACAAGGCAAAAGGCGGATCTCGGGTTTTGTATAAAACCATTCTCTGTGAGTATCTCTCCATTTCATTAATTTATTTTTCTCCCTTATTTTTGTTTGATTTTGTAGATTTTCCAAGGAGCTATTCGAATTGCTTTCCAAGCCCATACAAGGGCAACTGTTCGTGGACATTCGAATAAGCCCTCCTCAGTCGCCAAGAATAAGCCCGCCTCCTTCGCCAAGAATGGCAAATCAAGGAAGGGCTGCAGATCACGAGAGTGATAATGAAGGGGAAGGTGCCAACAATGTTCCTCCCGTTAGGACCATGAGGGATTACCTTCAACCGCCTCGGGCAACATCGAATTCATGCATTGTCCTTCCGGCCGGACAAGCCGGTGCGTTCTCGTTCAAACCAGGTATGCTTCAACATATCCCTTCCTTTCATGGTATGGAGTCGGAAAACCCATACTTGCATTTGAAAGACTTTGAAGAAGTGTGCTCCACATTTCGTGAGGCAAATGTTAACAAGGATGTCATGCGTTTAAAACTCTTCCCTTTCTCCCTAAAAGACAAAGGAAAAATTTGGTTAAATGCTCAAAGACCGCAATCAATTCGGTCTTGGCAAGAGCTTCAAGCGGAATTTCTAAAAAAATTCTTTCCCGTTCATAGAACCAATGCTTTACGAAGGGCGATATCCAATTTTTCGCCACAAGAAAATGAAACTTTTTATAATTGTTGGGAAAGATACAAGGAACTTCTAAACGCATGCCCTCACCATGATCACGAAACGTGGAGCCTTGTTAGTTTTTTCTATGAATCTCTCACCCCTGATATGCGTACGTTTGTTGAGACCATGTGTAATGGTCAATTCTTGAGTAAGAATCCCGAGGAGGCTTTATTGTATTTTGATGAATTAACGGAAGGTGCTCAAAATTGGAACACCTATTCCGAGGAACCCAAAGCCAAAACTCAAGGAAGGGGTGGGTTGTACCAAGTGTCCAATGAGGATGACATGGGGGCGAGGTTATTCCAATTGTCTAAGAAAGTAGAGGCAATGGAAGCAAGTAAGCTTAAGGAGGTCAACGTAGTATCCTCGAGTCAGTTGTGTGTCATTTGTGAAAATTCAGGACACACTACCGAGGATTGTCCTACCATTCCCGCTTTTCAGGAAGTCCTCAAAAATCCCACCCAAGTCAATGCTTTGCACCAGTACAACCAAAATAGCAACCAAAATCGTAACCTAAATGATCCTTACTCTCAAAGGTACAATGAGGGATGGAAGAATCATCCCAATTTCAGTTGGGGAGGAAATCAAAGTCAGAACCACAACCAATATCATCAGAACCAAAGGCAACAACAACCTCAAAACTCTTTTGTTCCACCTCAGAATCAAAATCCCAACCAAAACTTGGAAGCTTTGTTGAGGTCATTTGTGGACAAAACGGATCGAGATGTAAGTGAGTTAAAAACTCAAATGTCTAAACTCACCACCACCCTAGCTACTCAAGAGAAGGGAAAATTCCCCTCTCAACCTTTAGTTAATCCTAGAGGGAAAGTTCAAGTCATAGAGGGAGGAGAGTCTAGCACCAAGATAGAAGAACTCAAATCTATCACGATCCTGAGGAGTGGGAAGGAGGTAGACAAGACTATTGTTCCTAAAACCCCCAAGGTGGCGGACATAGTTGAGCCTTCGGGTGTTGAGAAGGTTGTGAGTGAAGAAAAGAAGAGAGAGGAAGAGAGACATGGGAAGGAGGATCTCGAAAAGATCAGAAATGGGATCAAAGTCCCATTTCCGGAGAGATTGAACCAACCATCCAAATCTAACACCGAGATCTTGGATGTCTTTAGGCAAGTGAAAATCAACATTCCATTGCTTGACGCGGTCAAGCAAATACCTTAGTACGCTAAGTTCCTCAATGACTTATGTACTACCAAACGAAGGTTGAATGTCAAGAAAAGGGCCTTTATGGCAGAGCAAGTGAGCTCCCTCATGCAAGGCACAAGAGCCCCTAAGTTCAAAGACCCCGGGTGTCCCACAATTTCGTGTGTCATAGTGAATTATAGGATAAGAAATGCTTTGTTAGATTTGGGAGCGAGTGTGAACGTACTCCCATATTCTGTATATCAACAATTGGGGCTGGGAGAGTTGAAACCTACGAAGGTTACAATTCAATTAGCGGACCGATCCGTTAAAATCCCAAGAGGGGTGGTCGAGGATGTACTTGTCCAAATTGACAAGTTTTATTTTCCGGTTGATTTCATCATCCTCGACATGCAACCCGTGTCGAATCCCGCTAACGAGATTCCGGTCATCCTTGGCCGACCATTTCTTGCGACATCCAATGCCATTATCAATTGCAATAATGGAATCGTTAAGTTAGCTTTTGGTAACATGACTCTAGACCTTAACATGTTCTCTTTAAATAATAAAAAAGATGATTGTGATGAAGAAAGTGAACACGTCAACATGATAGAATCTTTGGTCCAAGATAACTTTGTTGCCACTTTAGAATCGGATTCTACGGAAGGTTTTCTAACCACTTCCAAGGAACCCGAGGAATGTATGCAAGTGTTTTCTTTGTTGGATAAACAGGTTAATTCATCCGATAATCAAGAAGAAAACACACCCACGTCCACCAAGAAGCTTAAAGGAAAAATCAAGCTAAAGCCATTACCGAGCAATTTAAAGCATGCATTCTTAGGAACTTTTCAAGCTCGTTTTCTAAATGGATTTAGAAAAGCCAAAGTGGATTCCTCCACTTTTCACCAATCTCTTCACATTGAGGACAATGTCTTCTTCAAGTTGGGGGGTATGCGTATTCCAAAACGCTTTTCATTTTTTGTTTGGTTGGCTTTTCTATTTATGCTTGTAAAAATTCCATGGGATTAGAACTTTTGTTCTAATTTTTTTTGTGAAGTTTGAAAATTGATGAATGATTGAGTTTTTGTTCAAATAAAGACTTTTGTTTCATTAGCTTTTGGCATGAATTCTTTGATTTAGATAGGAATTTGAATGATAATTTAAATTGCCTTGCTCCACTTAGTCTCATATCCCGTTATATTCTCCTGTTCCACATGCTAGATTGCTTTGGTTTTTTCCAATTCAGTAATAACACTTAGATTTATTTTCATTGAGAGAAGAGGATTTTTTGTCCAAAAATAATGGAAGCTCTTTCGAAAAGATCCTCCAATGAGAGGACAAAAGCATAGCACTTTGATAACTTGGATGACTTTTCTCCTAATATTGACTTAAAGCTTCACTTGACTAAATCTTAAGTCTCTTTGTCTAATATTAGGGAGGGGTATAGGTTACCATATGGGAAAGGGTGAATAGCTTCCTTTGAGCTCCAATGAATGAGCAGTTATGAGAAAATTTGATAAGTGAGACTGCTGCCCCCCATAGAGATGAAAACCACCCTGATCTAATTTAGCAGAATTTCCAAGTAAAAGATAAAGAAAGTGCTTAGAATTGACAAATCTCGGAGCTTTTGTTTTTGAAAAAGTTCTCTCTTCCTTCTCGAATGATTATGACTCTTTGTGTTTATATTGAATTGTTTGAATCGAAGTCTAGTATGTGAGCATTGGAGAATATGGGATTGTGTTCTAAAGGAGATATGCGAATTAGATGATCATTCAAAAGTCCGTCGTTCTGGAAAATTGATAGTAATGCTTCTTGCTTTGCAAATTGAAACTTGAATCTTCATTCTCATCATTCATCATGATCAAACTTCTAATGTTTGTAGGTATCATTTCTGAAAACCTTCACGAGATGCAACTCGTCTTCTTTGGGAACTTAGAAGTTAACAACTTTTTGTATATCATAGTGCTTTTGTAATTATATATATTTTTGTCTTGCTAAGGGACTAGCAAGAGATAAGTTGAGGGGAGTTGATAAACGCATAATATTGTCATGTTTAAGCTCCTTCCCGGAGTCACTTGACGCGTTTGTTGCTTTAATTCTGCCTAATTATCCACTTATCTCGAGATTAGTGCCTTAGCGAGTTTTGTATCTAACATGGCCCAAGTTGGTGTGTATTTTGTAGTATTCCATGTGTTTGTAGGATTGGGATACAATGGTGTTGCATAGATTGATCAAGAGTAAGCTTGGAAGCTTGCAAAGTGCTGAGTGAAGAAATTCCAGAACCATGATTGATAATGGGCATAACCATGATTGATCATGGAACCATTTTTTCTGGCAGAACATTTCCATGATCGATCATGGGCATAACCATGATCGATCATGGCCTGGCAAGTACACCTACTACCTGCTCCTTTCAGCCTGTATTGAGGGATTATTGTCTCTAGATATTTTCCCTTGTTTATTTTATTATTTCTTAGACTTTTGTGGCTAGTTTGAAGCCAAGGAGGAGATATCATTAGAGATTATCTAGTTTTACACACTTACAAGTTCTAGAGAGAAGGGAGAGATCTTGTTCATTTTTGTTCTTCATTTTCCCTTGTAAGTATTTTGATTTGTAAGAATGATTTCTTCTTCTATAATATTTGTTCTTGCATCTATTATGGAGTAGTCTATTACTAAGGTTACGGAGGTTGATTGCGATATAATTTTTGGTGATTAATGGCTCAATCCATATTTAAAGTTTGATAAATATTTGTGAATCTTCTTCTTCTTCATCATATCTTCCATTATTTCAAGCTTTCTAGGTATTTTCATATTAAGTTAAGACTTTATATGCCTTGTATATTTAGTTCTTGGTTGTTAATGAACATACAACATATTTATATGGTTCTAGAAAGCTTGTAGTCTCTTTCCCCCATCCATGGAGTTTTTCCCTCTTCATAGAAATTATGAATAGTTCTTAAAACTCCATAGATGGATTTCAAATTTGTTTAGCTTATCTTTGATTCATTTATTGATATATTGAGTGCTTCTTACACTTTATGTGATATTTAGACTTTTTATTTTCTACCATAAGTGATAAACGATGAGTTGACGAATTTATCTCATAAACTTCATTCCGTTTCATTGTTAGGATTCACTTTCTAATTTTCATCCTTTAAATCATGAGATTGCATACACTTGCTTTATGTTAAATCTTTTTATGATGAGTTTGTCATATCTATCTTGGATTAGCTTCATCGGGAATGGGTTGCCTTGCTTCACACCCGTAGATAAGACATAGGAACGATAACCTCGTCTTTGGTGGAATGTTGTTTGTTTCTCTCTTGATATAGCTTCAATCCGGGAATGAGGCGCCTAGCGTCGCACCCTTTGCTATTGAGAGATACACCAACATTCCCCTTATCTTGAGAAACCTTGTGTTGAAATCTTTGTATGAGCTATCGATCACCGTCTCTTAAATCGTAACTAACCTCCACCTACCTTAGTGCTTTCTTATTAATTTTCGCATCTGTTTTACATTTACGTTGTTCTACAACCATTTCAACTCACACAAAATCTGAAAACCACTTAATCCGTAATCCATTCCATTCCTTTTCACTTATCCCTGTGGTTCGGCACTCGGACTTCCGAGACTATACTATAACTTGGCGTGCCTGCACTTGGGCTATACATCGAAGCGCGTTATTTAAGTTGCGTAAAGATACTAGCCCTAAAAGTGTGGCTAAGTCTGATTGCGAGTCCATGCTTGCAACTATACCTGAAATTGCGTTCACCAATGTTCAGGATTCACAAAAAAGTTTGGACCTAAAGTCATTGCCTTCTAAGTTGAAATATGTCCATTTAGGTTCAAATCAAACTCATCCGGTCATCATTGCCTTCGACTTAACTTCCAAGCAAGAAGTCAATCAAGTCGATGTTCTAAGAAAGCACAAATCAGCCTTGGGTTGGAACATATCTGACCTTAAAGGTATCAGATTGACTATTTGTAGTCATCGCATCCATTTGGAAGATGGTGCAAAAAGTTCTCGTGGGCCATAACGTCGATTGAACCCAGCCATGAAAGAGGTTGTTCGATCAGAAGTCCTTAAGTTGCTTGATGTAGGAATCATATACCCTATCTCTGACAGCCAATGGTTCAACCCCATTCATGTTGTTCCAAAGAAATCTGTTGTCACTATTGTAAAAAATAGTGATAATAAGCTAGTCCCAACCAGAATCTCGACTCGATGGCGTGTCTGTATTGATTACCGAAAGCTAAATAGTGTCGCAAGAGAAGATCATTTTCCTCTCCCTTTCATAGACCAAATGCTTGAGCGACTTGCTGGACATTCTTTTTATTGTTTCCTAGATGGATATTATGGGTACAATCAAATTCCCATCGATCCTCAAGACCAAGAAAAAACTACTTTCTCATGTCCATTTGGCAAATTTACCTATTCACGCATGCCATTCGCCTTGTGCAATGCACCTGTGACTTTTCAAAGGTGTATGATGAGCATTTCAGTGACATGGTGGAATGATTCTTAGAGGTCTTTATGGATGATTTCTCTGTGTATGGCTCATCCTTTGATCAATGCCTTTCTCATCTGACCATGGTGCTAGAACGATGTCAAGAAAAGAATTTAGTTCTTAATTGGGAAAAATGTCATTTCATGGTAAAAAAAGGTATTGTTTTGGGACATGTAATCTCTTGTAAAGGTATTGAGGTTGGTAAGGCAAAGGTTGATTTAATCTCCTCTTTACCAGCTCCTATGTCAATTAAGGACATCCGTTCCTTTTTAGGGCATGCCAGTTTCTATCGGCGATTTATCAAGGATTTTTTTAAGATAGCTCGACCTTTGACTAACCTTATTTCGAAAGACGTGCCTTTTGTCTTCAATAAAGCTTGTGTCACTGCTTTTGAGCTTCTTAAATCCGAGTTGATCTCAGTTTCGATTATTCGACCTCCTGATTGGGATCTCCCGTTTGAAATCATGTACGATGCATCTGATTATGCCATTGGGGCTGTTTTCGGGCAGAGAGTTAATAAACGTTTTCATGTGATTCATTATGCTAGCAAAACTCTCAATCCATCCCAACTCAACTACACAACGACTGAGAAAGAATTGTTGGTGGTCGTCTTTGCCCTCGATAAATTTCGTGCATACCTTCTTGGATCTCTAGTCACTGTGTACTCTGATCATTCGGTATTAAGGTACCTTCTAAGCAAAAAAGATGCCAAATCTCGCCTCATCCGTTGGATCCCCTTGCTCCAAGAATTTAACTTGACAATCAAAGATAAAAAGGGTACTGAGAATGTGGTCGCTTACCACCTGTTTAGACTCACTGCTGTGTTTGAAAATGACCATTTGCCTATATCTGAGTCATTCCCTGATGAGCAACTTTTTTCTATTTCTCAGTCACCATGGTTTGCTGATATTGTCAATTTTCTTGTCACAAAGCAAATTCCCATTCATTGGACAAAGCAAGACAAGTCCAAATTCATGTCCATGGTTAAATACTACTCATGGGATGATCCTTTTCTCTTCAAGTATTGTCTCGATCAAATCATCCATAGATGCGTCCCCGAGTTTGAGCAAAATAAGATCCTTTCGTTTTGCCATAACCATGCATGTGGCGGCCATTTTAGCTCAAAGAAAATCGCTGCAAAAGTTTTACAAAGCGGGTTTTACTGGCCCACCCTTTTTCGCAACGCCCATGAATTTTGTAAAGCTTGTCCAAATTGTCAACAATTAGGACGACTATCTCGAAGGCATATGATGCCTCTCGCTCCCATCATGATCGTACAGATCTTCGATGTTTGGGGTATCGACTCTATGGGCCCATTTCCCCCATCTCATGGTTTTAAATATATACTTATGGCACTCGACTATGTCTCCAAGTGGATAGAAGCGATACCCTGTTTCACAAATGATCATCGAGTTGTTGTGAAATTCCTGAAAGAATATGTCTTTGCTTGGTTTGGTACTTCAAGAGCCATCATCAGTGATAACGGTACACATTTTTGTAATCGTATATTTGAGAATCTCGTTAAGAAGTATGGCATAACCCATAAACTTGCTTTGGCGTACCATCCAGAAACCAGTGGCCAGGTAGAAGTTTCAAATCGTTAGATTAAGCAAATTCTTGAAAAGACAGTCAATCCAAGTAGGAAAGCTTGGTCTTTGTGACTCGCAGATGCTCTTTGGGCATACTGCACCGCCTTCAAGACTCCTATAGGCATGTCCCCTTATCGCTTAGTCTTTGGTAAGCCCTGTCACCTTCCAGTTGAACTTGAGCACAATGCATACTGGGCTATCAAGACCTTAACTTTGATAAAGCTAGTGAGCAAAGAAAGTTGCAACTCAATGAACTTGAGAAATTACGAAATGATGCTTATGATCTATCTAAGAAATACAAGGACAAAATGAAATGGATTCATGATTATAGCATATTGCGAAAAGAGTTTCATCCTGGATAGAAAGTGTTATTGTATAATTCTCGCTTGCACCTTTTCCCTGGTAAATTGAAAACCAGGTGGGAAGGACCTTTCACTGTCCAATCCGTCACCCCTTACGGTGCCATCATTGTTGAAAATCCGAAAGATGGTACTACTTTTCAGGTCAAAGGTCAAAGATTGAAACCATTCTTAGAGCTTGATTCATCTCTAGTAGAGCAAATTAACCTTGTTAATCACATGTACCCTGAGTAAACATCTTATTAAGGGGTTGTTGTTATCTTTCCGCCCTCTCTGTACTTTTATTCTAGCTCTATCATTTTTTAGGGTGTGTCCACTTTGTCTAGCTGAAGACATTAAACTGAGTGCTTCTAGGAGGCAACCCATTGAGTGTGTTTCTGAGTACTAGTCTTATTCTGTTTGGGGATGGTTTTTACTAATCCACCCATGAGTTATATATGATAGACTTGTGCAATTGTTTCCGTGTCTTTTGCTTATCCATATTCTGATGGATACTTTTCACGGTTCAACTTTCGAATAAGGTAATTACTGTAATGTTTCCAACCTTATGCTTACATTTATATATTTCATCTTTAGCATCGAGCACGATGTTTTCTTTGTTTGGGGGGTGGGGTTTTACCAAATTAGTTCCCTTTTCGAAAATTGATTCAGAAACAACACATTTAAAAAAAAAGATTTTTCTTTCTTTCTTTTAAAAGTTTTTGGCAATTCAGTATCTTATCCATGATGAGATTGAATGACGATGGTTCACTTTTTAGAAGTCAAGGAATCATAATGTCTAATGTTAGTCTTATAAGCTTTAATGATACCTTTATAGGCATATAAGCACTATCAATTCTTAGAGTTCACACGTCTTTGCACAACAGTTATATCTGTAGTATATGATTCTCTAATGAGCTAAAAAGAATACTTGTGGAGACTTAAACCCGTGAGTTTAGAGCCTTTCACCTTGTAGAGAGTTATACGCAAATTTTGAGTCACAAGATGAGTTAACTTCATTTGGATATCGTCATTAATATCGTTGCATGATCTCATTATTCTTCCATATTTGGTTGACCATTGAGAATGACATCCTTTTTGAGTTGTGAAACTTTTACCTAATCAAAACAAAAATTGCCGCATTAAACCTTAGAGATAACATTAGGCCATCATTGCCAAAATAATCCTACCATTTATTTCATGACCAATCCTTGTGTTTAAGAAAAGTATGGTTGATCTGACAAAAGAAATTATTGTTTTCACTGTGCAATCGTTTCAAATCACATAAAAAAAAGAAAAAAAAATGCGATCAACAATAGAGTGTGAAAATAAGTGATATTAGAAAAGTCCAAACTCTTTAAAAAGTCTTCAAACTTCTTATATGCACATCAACACTCCATTTTCCCTCATTCCACCCCATATAAAAAACCTAGTTGATCTTTGGTGCAGTAGTGTTTGTTAGGGTAATATGTTTAAACAACTTGACATTCTCACATGGTGGTTGGCATTGCATTCATGAGATCAAATTCTTTCCAATATCCGTCTTTCTTATTTATGCATTTGAGTTATTTGCTTTGTGTGCATTTACTCTTATCACTCACATGCAAAGAGAGAAACAATTAGCCACATCTCGGAGTGATTCAATTTTGAGAGAATATATCTAGTGAGATTTGAAGTCGGAGCGTAAATTCTATAAGGCAAATATAGGGTATCACATCAAAATTATTTAAATGCCGGTTGCAAACACTGAATCTTAAGAAGGATTGTGCCATTTTGGTATTGTATAACATACAAGCTTCTATTAACTTCTATATATGGATGATTCATTGTCTTCTCTACAGCTGGATACTTAACATTTCCCTGAGGCAAAATAAGAGAAAGTATTGCCAAAAATATTTTTTTGTAAATACGTTTTTGAAGTTTATGGGTGTCTTCACTGCAAACCCGTTAGAGACTTCACTCGTCCTCTTTGGGCGACTTAGAGGTTTAAAAAGCTTGTTGCACATGCTAAGTGCAATCAACAATCACCAAGGAAAGTGGTTCGTTTTGGCTCCTTAACTATTATCTCTCTTTTTGCTTGCGTATTAGCAAAATGCTGTTTGGGGGTGGTGTGATAAGCACCCAAAACTGTTATTTATAATTCTCCAAATGCCTAAATTTAACTGTCAAAAATTGCATTATGTTATCTAATGTTGACATTTAGTTGTTTTGCAGGTTCTTGTCTCAATTGATGTAATTAAATGCTTAACTTTGTTGAATATGTGAGAGATGACACCTAAACTGGCTTGGATAGTTTTTAAAGCTTAACTTTTTACTCGGGACTCCGAATCATACGTTTTTTGAGCCTAAAATCAAGAGAATTTCTAGAGCTACAACTTTCCAGTTCAACACTTTTCCAAATTCGGCCATCTTCAGATCCGAAATTACATTACAAAATTCTGGCAGCAAAAGAAAAAAAGAGAGAAAAATATCCCAAAAGTTTGTGTGCCCACTCCACTACCTAGACAATATCCACATTATTCTCTTACACACTCCACTCTCTAGACAAAGTCTACTATTTTCTTACACCCCCTCACCCCATTGTCTACTTTCATGATTATGTTCCTCCCCCATTTTCTCACATATATTGATTCATATTTGGCCAAGAGAGAGGACACCATACGATAGTTTGGAAGAAGAGAGGAGAGCTTGGAGAAAGAGAGCTTGTTGTAGAGAGAGAATATTTGAGTGCTACATATTTTTCTTCTTCTTGTATTATTGTTTCATTTTGTTAAAGAAGAAAATATTGTAAAGTGTTGAGAGAAATACTTTTACTCGCATATTTGGAGATATTTAAGGAGCTATTTTATTATTTGTTTTGCTCTTCTATCTTTATGGAATGCTAATCTCCCTTTCAAGGGGAGAGATGAAGCCTCATTTTTATTTGTGATTTAGAATGTTATAATATTGCATAAATATATTCATTTGTGATTTTTCTTAAATAAGATCTTTGGATTACTCGACACACCATAGGTGATCCCATTTTGGTTTTTATACTTGACTTAAGAGATGAGCTACATACCATAGGATTGTTTTAAGTTCATTTTATTTTCCAAATTTATCTTCTAGTTCTTGAGTGTTAATGTGAGTGAGTGACAACCTTATATTATTATTATTTCTAAAAGGAGAAAATATAAATCTTGAAAGGAAAAATCTCTTATAAACAAATAAATTGTCAAATACTATTTGGTTAGCTTTTGGGTTCACTCTACATACCATAGGTGATTTCATTTAATCAAACTAGTATAGAATTTATTTTGGGTATATATGTGCAATAATATATTATTCTAGATCCATTGATAATTTGGTGGTAGATTCTTAACTCTTGAAATCCCTACACTTTATTTCTCCAAAACAACTTTCTCAACTTTTATTACATTTCATTAGTATTAAAATTATTCTTAAGAAAAGTAAGCATTTCTAAAAGATAAAAAAAAATGGTTTTTATTCTAAATCTACTATTTTCTCAATTTTGTTTTCATTGATTCCTAAACAACTCCCGTGCATTTGACCCCTTACTACTACTATTTACGTTACTATTATATTCTGTAGGTACATAAGGGTTTTTGATTAAGCTATTTTTAGCAATGAAGATAGCTCATTATTAGTAGCCCAGGGGTTCACTCAAACATATGGGATAGATTACGATGAAACATTTGCTCTTGTCGCAAAAATAAATACTATTCGGGTCCTATTATCGTTTGCGGCGAATTTTAACTGGCCTCTTCGGCAATTTGATGTCAAGAACAATTTTCTCCATGCTGAATTAGCTGAGGAATTTTGCATGGCTCTTCCACCAGGGTATGTGGCAGCTTTTTTTGGTAATTTTGTTTGTAAATTAGAGACATCACTATATGGCCTTAAACTGTCACCTCATGCATGGTTTGGAAGGTTTTCAAAGTTCATAAAGAAGGTGGGTTATAAACAAAGCAACTCAGACCATACCTTGTTCATCAAGCACCAACAAGGGAAGATAACAGCTTTGATTATTTACATTGATAATATAATGATCATTGGTGATGATATTGTTGAGAGTGATAGATTGTAGAGGTAGTTCGCCTCCGAGTTTGAGAGGAAGGACTTGGGTGAACTTAAGTATTTCTTAGGGATTGAGGTAGCAAAGGGGAGTGAAGGGATCTACCTGTGCCAGAGGAAATACATTCTTGACTTGTTGGAAGAGACTGGTATGTTGGATTGCAAACTTGTTGACACTTCTATTGAACAATCATTGCTTAACAGAGTATCCGGACTAGATACTTACTGATCTAGCTCGCTATCAAAGATTAGTTGGGCGGTTAATTTATTTGACCCATACCAGGCCAGATGTCGCATATGTCGTTAGTGTGGTAAGTCAATTCATGCACAATCCAAGTAAGAGTCACATGGATGATGTAGTTAAAATTTTAAGATACTTAAAGTCGTCTCTAGGCAGAGGAGTGACGTTTTATAAACACAACGACTATCTCAACGTTTGTGGCTTCACAGATGCAGATTAGGCCAGGAGTATCATGTAACGCCTTGTATTTTGTTTCCGCGATAAATTCCTTCTTAAGCTGTTCAAGGCAAAAATCTCTATTAGAGGAGTTGATTTTGTTTTGGAGCCTCCGTAGTTGATCCAAGCCTTCTAACAAGTCATTTTAATAATATTAAGTATGCATGAATGATTAGAACGCATTTTGGGAAACTGCGGTTGAAATTGTTGGCTAACGGCGAAAAATTGAACCTTTGCCAAAAAGAGTTTATGGACAATTTTGAGATGCCATAACTTTCTCATACGATGTCCAAATGAGTCCACATTTATGCCTAACTCTAGGTTTTGATCCATTCTACAATTTTCATGTTTTGACCGAAGGACAATTCATATTCCTCATGGGTCAAAACATCGTGCGAAGTAAGGTAGTTGTTAAAAATTTGAGCATTTGATAGAGCTTCGGCAGAGCGTTGTCTTCGGCAAATTTCTGGGAATTATCCATCCATAATTTGAGAAAACTTTTTTTAGGAAGTTATAGATCTTTGAATTAGCTTTCCATCGACATAAAGATCACCTCAATAGGAGTTTCGAGCAAAAAGTTATAGACAAAATACAAACAGTGCTTTAGACGCAAAAATGTTAAGCTTCAGAATTTGTGTCCTCTGATCGATCAAAGCATGCCTAGCGGGTTTTTATACCCTTCTTCCTTGTTAAATGTTCACTTTTCTTCATCATTTTCTCACCCATTCGATCCCCACCATTAGAGAGAGCTGGAAAGAGATGAGGGATCACTTATGACAGGTTCAATAGGGTAAGCTTCCATGGCTCTGCATCCTACACAAAACTCACACCATCATCATCATCATCATCATCATCATCTTCTTCCTTTCTTAATTTCCTCCATTTCTAGGGTTCATAAGCTCAATTTGGGGATTTTGGGCTAGCGTGGATTTTGGCTCAATTCGATGCTTCAAAGCTTCGATTATCGGTTTATTAAAGGTGGGAATACTAATACCTAAACTTGTTTTCAACTATTATGTGTTGAATCATTGTTTTCAAAGCAAAAATGAAGGTTTTCTTATGAGTTTGTTGTTGAATGCATACATGGGGTTTGGGTTTAATATCTATACAGATATTTGTTGAGTCCTCCATGATTTTGTTGTTGTATTATATTTATTGTAAAAGAGGTATGCTATGTGTTGAGTATTACAAGCCCTAAATAGCCATTGGCGCGTGTACGCGTATGCTTCGTTATGTGCTATACACATAATATTATGACATAGATAAGGGGATCCTTGGGAGATTTGGACTTAGTGCTATATATATATCATATATGAAATTGTTTGGATGCCTACAACCTTGTCGAGTATAAAGTTAGTATAAAACCTATTTTAGATAGATATGATAGCGATATACTCATGTAAGCATATTTATTGAGAAATTGAGAAATAAAGTATGTCTAGGTTATTTATCCTTATGTATGTGATATTAGTGTTGTACTTAACCCATTGAATTATTATTGTGAAATTTATCTGAAATCTCACAAGTCCATACCTTTATTGAATGAATTACAAATGTAACTTTGAACGAGTTACGTATTGCGGCCATATGGAAAGGTTTTATTTGAAGCTAAGTATCTTAGCTTAAAAATTTTACTTGGTTTGAGGCCAATTATATGTTTTGTCACAAATTCTCTACTTGGTAATATAATTAATAAATCTCATGAATGAGCCGCAAAAATGGAGAACCGGACAGACTTGGTGGAGTTGGCTTAAGAATAGCACTAATGTGACTATATGACGACTTAGGATACATATATATATACAAGTTGATGATTTTACAATATAAGTGTAATTATAGATATGCTTGTGGTAATAGATATATGGTTGGGATATTTATGTATTTACATGTTATTTTGAGCTTGGATAGGCACTAATGATCCATGGGGTTGGCTTAGCCTTGGTGGCTACATACCCTGGTCCGTGTAGAGGGACCTCGCTATATTAGCTGCATACTCTATGATTTGTGTAGAGGGATCCTGCTTTAGGAGCGGCATACTCTATGGTCCAGCTAGGGGGACCGCGCGAGGCGCCATACCCTGCACATCTAGGTGGTCCACAGGAGACCCAACCTTAAGCGCTGCATACCCGAACCTTAGGAGCATAGATCGCGATCACTGTGCACAGTCGAAAAATCCTAAATGTCGGATTTAAGATAGTTGGACATGAGATAGACAGATGGGCTAGAGATTGTGATTAGAAGATTAGTGCCTACGCTCTTATTACTATTTTACTACCTTATTATTTTGGTGTTGGGGATCCATGTTGTGTGCATAGCATGCATGTATTTTATATATATATATATATTGAGCCACTGGGACAAGCTAACTTCGCAAAGCAACTTGGACACCCATTCTTGATGGGTGGAGACTCGGTGTAGTACTTTACATATTAAAGTATTGCATATTATGAACACCTCATTTTACGATCCTCGAAAGAATTTCGATCTCTAAGGAATAAAGCACACATGCATGCACGAGCATTCCTATATGCATACATACATTATACATGTGATACAGGTCAAAGAATGAAGCTGAAAGGACCCCCGATGAGAAGTTACGAGAATTACCATAAATTGCCAAAACTCCTGAAAACTTATGAAAGGAGAGTTTCTCATTTCTGATCATCCTCAAACTTTGAGGGTTGTTATAAATTACCGTAAGGAGTAGCATACTCGAAAATCAACTCAATGCGACGGTCGAATTTCCAAAAATTCAGAAAATTGAGAGTTCATTTCGGGTTATCAAATAGAGGCCTTCCCGAAGTCAAAATAAGTTCCAATTTGGTAAGTATATAGGTCTTATCACGGGGAAGAACATATCCAAAATTTATCTTCATCGGACATGGGATCATTTAGAATTAATTCGTTTATCGTGCAATTCTAGTCGAAATATCCTTCATAGAAATTAGAGTAAATGGAGGCCTTCCCAATTCCTAATCGATCTTAAATTTGGATACAATATAGAAAACATTTGGAGGAAAAACATATCCAAAATTCAGAAAAATCCAACGGCTAGAAATTCAATTGTCGATATTGTTATACGCAAGTATGTTTCATGTGCGAGAAAACCTCTTTGTAGAAATCTGAGGAGACCAAGTCCTTCCCGAACTCCGATCATCTCTAATTTTTTAAATGGTCTAGAAGACTTATATTGGCAATACATATCCAAAAATAAGAATCATCCAATAGTTAGAACTTGACTTGTCGTACAAACAAGTGACCTTGTCTACAACAAGTACCTTTCCTACGTGGAAACAAACTCTTCGTACCAATCAAAGCAAAAGGAGTGTTTCCCGAACTCCGATCAACCTGAAATTTTTACATGATTTATAAGACTTCTATTCCCAACACATATCCAAAAATCATCATGATCCAATGGTGGGAAGACTTCTTGATAAGCTCCAAGAGTCCTGGTTACAATCTATTTTCTTGCTCTCCAAGCATTTTTTTCAACTACAAATAGACCCCCCCCCTCCATTCATAATTTTCATCAGCAATCAAGGGGATTTCGTGGTGAACACTAAGAGACCCTTATTCTCTCCCTCAAAGGGGGCTCAGGTATAATTTTCTCCCTCTTTTTTATTTATTTATTAGTTTTATAATCTAAAGTTTTGTCTGTATAATTTTTATCACTAGATTGTTTTTCAAAACCAAAGGCATATAACAAACCCTAATCTAATTCCAAAATAGTATTATAACTTTCTTACTTTTTCAAAAGCCCGGATTAGGAGCATTGTTATATGAAGGAATTGATAATCGCTATATATCCAATCTAACTCATAGATTGCGGTGTATATGTGATAAATACTCGATTATGAAAGCACTAATGCCATCTATACCAGTTTAATCAATAGACTTTGGTACACGATCGGTCAACTAGCCTCATATCATATCAAATATAAGATTCCACATCAAATCTGTTTCTGAAAAGCCCAATGCTTTATAAAATCACTTATTTCATTGCATCTACTATTATCAAACTCTCTTTTCCAAATCACGCACACAGAGACACACACACACACACACACTTATTATTAAAATCTTGGGCGAATTAGAAAATACATCGTTTTCATCCCGTCCCTAAAATTTTGGTTTCTAAGGCAAGCACAAAAAGCTGTAAAGTAATAACAATAGCAAATAAGAACTAAATTATAATACACGCGTATTCTACTTAAGAGACTGAAAGGGCGAATTGGGTGCCTAACACCTTCCCTATTCGTAATTTAATCCCCGAACCTTCGAATCAACTGTTTTCGCATACATTGTGTAGAAGATGATATTTAGTCCATAAATACGTCTCTTTTACACAAACCTTTTTTGTTTGTTTAGTAAAACAAACTGGAAACTCTTATTGTTTTCAAAATCTACTTTTAAAGCAACACGGAATCGCTGCCCACGAGGATCTCAGGCGTCGAGAATGCGAGTTCTCACAAATACCTATATTGATCACAGAAGTATATTACTAGTTTCATTATCTCACGTTGTATGTGTATGATAATTTGTAATTTTATTATACAACCTCTATAGTTCCCACTGAGCCCGTGTTTGGCTCACTCTCATTTTTTAATAGTTTTGCAGGTACTTCCTTGGGGCAATACGAGTACGGATTAGAACCTCTGATGGCGATAAACAGTTTTAGTCGTCCATGGACGACTTGTAACTTAAGAGTTATATATATATATATATTAGTACCATTAGTATTGTTTGTATCATTAAATTGTATTCATTTCAATTCATATGACATGTAAGACCTTATTATTTAACTATTGGGACCTCGTTGGAGGGATTGTTTTATATTGAATTGTTTTACTACTATTTGAGTAATACATTACAGATGTGGAGTTAAAGTTTTAGATAAACTTATGTCTTATTTTACAGGTGTTGGTTTATTGAAAATACGAACTCCACATGCCAAAATTTTATGAAAAATGTGGCCTTACATGTGACTTTCTATTATATCAGTTTAAAATTAAGAACAATAGACCCGCCATCGCGTATGGCGCCGTGATTAACTGGGTTTCGGAGGTCTAAACCTCATAACGGGATTTGGGGCGTCACATATCACTGATAGAAGGTCAACATCGGGTACTTTACCTTTGTCAGATGTAATCTTGTTACATGGAAGAGCAAGAAATAGAAAGTTGTGGTTATATCTTTTGTCGAGGCTGAGTATAGAGGAATTGCTCATGGAGTATGTGAACTGCTATGATTAAGAAATTTGATGTGTGATTTAGGTTTCGAACCTAAAAATGCTATGCAGTTGTACTGTGACAACAAGGCAGCTATTAATATATAATAGAATCCAGTGCAGCATGATCGTACTAAGCATGTGGAGGTTGATCGTCATTTTATAAAGGATAAGATAGATGCCAACCTTGTTAGCTTTCCGTTCGTCTCCACTGAAGAGCAGCTTGCAGATATTCTCACAAACGGCGTTTCTTGAAAAGCATTTGATGATTCACTTAACAAGTTGGGCATGTTCGATATCTATGCACCAACTTGAGGGGGAGTGTTAGAAATATATTGTGTTTTATTATTATTGTCTTTCCTTATTGTATTAGTTTCCTAATAGGAGAGAGTTAATTAGTTTCCTTTCTTGCGTTTCATTCAAACCCTATATAAAGGGTTCTCTGTACTTATTAGATTATAACCCAATATACAATTCTCCTTCTCTCTCTCTCTCTCTAAAATACTCATTATGTTTGACTGATACATTTTATCTTAATATTATTACTAAAAGTATCCTTTCTGAATTGTTAGTTTCATATTTATCCCTTTTAATTTGTTTTAGAGAGTAGTAAATTTGTCAATAAAAAGAATTCCTACTCCGCCCTTGCAGAGTGAATTTTAACATTTAAATATATGTTTTGTAACAACTTTTCTTTTCTGACCAAAGAAACTCGATCTTAGGATGTGTTTGATAACAACGTGGAAAAGAAAAATAAAAATAGTTGGTTTTCGTGACAAGTAGTAAAATAAGTTTAGACATGTGGTGTCTTTTTACATTGTGGCTTTTTCCATGAAATTTTTTTCCTCCATGGTTGAGGAAGAAAAAAATTGACAAAAAATATGAAGAATTGAGGACATTTGGTCATAAAAATGAGTATGCGATATATAGAGAGTATCTCATCATTTGTCTCAACTTATTTTAGAACTTTTTATACAAATCAAGTATTTTTCTTATTATTTTCCATCTTATCAAACGGAGGCTGAGTTACTAAAATTTCCACCTCCACCCTTACGCCAATGATAAGCTAAAAAAGCTTAATAGGGGTCAAACAAGAAGTGTCATTTTTTATAACACTAGATACATGAAATTCTCAAATCACATGGCACATAGAGAAGAATACCGAATCCTTAGTTGTTTTTCTTGGGTTACAGAATCCTTAGATTGTTACACTTGAGTTCTTTTGGCATGGCCTTCTAGAGCACCACGTGAAATCTTAAATTTTTTTTTTTCATATAACAAAATTAGCGCTCTACTTTTTGAACGCTTTCACTTTGGGTAATATATTAGTCATTTGTCGTAAAACCATTAGCTAAATACACATGTGACGGTTAACACATGTGTATTTAGCTAATGTCAAAACGTACAAGTCAACTTAAAAACTCATTTGCTTGATATGCGTATCGTGCTCTAGAAAAGTATGTACCCTTGTTTTTCTTTTATAAAACCCGGTTATATATATTTTTTTCATGGATGATGAAATGAAGCTTTCTCTTTGAATTAGTTTCTCTCACTCAAAATTGCAAGCACAAGTACTAAACTAATGAAATCAATACTTTTGATATGATCAGTACTGATTAACATTATCGGTTTCATTTTTCTTTTGACATGTAAATTTGTTATAATTTCTAATGGCTTTACAATTTGAATGGAATTTGTGTTCATATAATTAATTTATTGTCAATAAGAGTTCATTAGTCCTCTGTGGAACTTTTCAAAGTAAGTATTCAAGTTAATTTTTTTTTAATTTTTTTTGACGTAGTTAATTATTAAAATCTTGTGATATTACAGTCAATTTTATTTGTCTATAAAAAATGCGTAGAAGTTAACTAAACACTTTAAGCAGTTGTAACAAAGGAGTATTATGTTAAATTTTTAATATTAGATATTGTTTTGCTTGAAAATTCACGTGCAATATCTTAAAAAATTGAACAATCTAATTTATATATGTATATATATATATTACATAGTTAGGCTATAGAGAGGGATTCTCTCAATTTAACAAAAAGAAGGAATGACTATTTAGAGACGTAAATCGATGAATTTTTTTATGAAAATTTGTAAAAATGATCTATATAATGAGTAGATTACCTCCACAAAAATTCATAGAAAAATTCAACCTAAAAGAGGGTGTTTTGAAAAATTGATATATATGTACATTTTCGACCGTTAAAGTTTTTGATGATCATCTCACCCACTTATAGGTTGAATTTTTTTTTGAAATTTGGTGGAAGTGATCTACTCATAATAAATGATCATCCCTTCTTTTTGTTAAAGTGAGGGAATCCCTCTTTATAGCTTAGTTCATATAATACATATGTTATATCTGCTAACTCTAGAGGCATATATCTACTATGTACTAAATAAATATATATAATGATATATACAATTATATAAAAATATATGTTGCAATATATATGTACATTGCATCTGTTATAGCTGCTATATCTAGAGGCATATATTTATTACATACTAAATATATAGATAATGATATATACAACTACATAAATATATCGATTACAATCAGCTATATATATCCGATGTAGTCTGCATATAGTTTTATTATATTGGATGATTCCATATATGTATCTAGATGTAATATATATTCACATATATTTGTTGCATAATACATATATGTATACAACATTATAACGTATTAATGAATTATCTGTTTTATAGTTTTACTATTTTGTTACTTTACAAATAAATAATGTTAAATCTAAAATTTTGTATTATTATTAAGGAAATAAGTTCTATAAAACTTTTCAAATACTTATTTCCTTAAATAAATATATTAATTCATGTGATTGACTAGGGGTATTATGGTCACCGGCTTACTAAATTAATTATGAGCCAAAACTTAAATATGGTAAGAGAGACTAACAACTAATATATAATATGTTGGTGCCCATATTATTAATTAAGATGTAAAATAGGGGTGTAAAACTAATTTCCCTTTAAAATATTTGCCTAGGCCCCAAAAATCTTGGGCGGCTTTTGGAGAAATACAATATATACTGAATAGTCTCTTTTCTTTAAAAAAAAAAAAATATATCCACAAGGGATGTATCTTTTTTTAAAAAAAAATTAATTTAAAATTAAAAGACCACATTCTAGAAAAATTCTATCTCAAAAGCCGGATACAATTAAAAGATAACATTCTAGAGGTTGTGTATCAGTCTGTTAACCCCTTTCTACTATGTTTTTTTCTTTCATAGAGCATCTCCAATAACCTAATTACATAATTAAAATGACTTTTGATTATCTATTCAGAGGGTTGTTATATTAATAATATATAGGTTCTCACAACAGTTATTCAACTCTCCTAATTAAAAATTGTAAATAAGCCTAAAACTATGTCTTTTGAAACATCACGCACTACAAGAAAAATTACTTTTAGCGACATTTATTTCTCGACATTTTTAAAAAATGTCGGCATATGTACTTATCGCGACATTTGCAAACTTATGTCGGGTACTATTTGTCGAATAGAAAAATATGTGGCATATGCTTTACGACATTTCTAACATGTGTCGTTAATTAGCAACATTTATGCTAAAAGCGATGCAATTTAACGACACATGTATGTCATTTATCTTAAATGTCGGATATTATTTTCCTATTACTATTCCTTTGGCGCTGAAATGAAAAAATTAAGCCTTAATTTCCATCGCTACTTCAGACGGACAAAACACCTTGGTCTTCTACACTACGTTCCTCTCGTTATTCCTCTTCTACACCATTTCCATTGCCCTACTTCTTCTCATTTATCTTCTACACCTCGCACTCACTCGGGTTCCTCCTAGTTCCTCTTCTACACCCTCGATTTAGGGATTTCTTGGTTACAGGGCTCAACGTACCCTTGATTTAGGGCTCGATTCTGGGTTCAAAATGTGTGCACATGTTAGAGCTCCTATAGCTCGTGATTTAAGGATTGATTTTGGGTGTATTCTTCAAATTGAGGATCGATTTTGGAGTGTGTTTCTCCTCCCTCAAGAACACTTCGTTTTTGCTTATGGTAAGTTTTTCCTCTCTGTCCATTGCTCTAATTTCTTTCTTTGGCCTATGAAAAGGTAATTGCTATTATAATACTATATATAAAAAAACACTTTATTTTTGGGTTGTAGCAGATTGTGATTTGTTGTATGAACTATAAACAATGGATTATAAAACCTTGTTTATTATAATACCATATAACAGTGTTTACTCTAATTTTTGCAGCTAAACCTCAATTTTGTAAAAATTAAACAGGCCTGTGTAAATAGTTTGGAGGTTAATAAGAGATTTTGGACAAATTTGATGAGTGGAATGTGTATACAGATTTGTTGAATTTTGTCAAAAAATATCAACTGTTCAAAGGTTATGTGTTCCCTTTCATAGATCATGTTTTTGGCGTAAGTGTTGATTTTTTTTTTGCTACAGGTGTTTGACCTAAGTGTTTATAAAATATGTATGTTTTCAGTGGGGTGCTTAAGTCTCCCCTGGAAGATGAATGAGTTGGAGCAGAAATTACACCATAGTTTGTGCTTTGGTAGCTTTGCTTCATTCTTTCTTGAATTCGGGAGCTCCAAATGATTGTCTAAATTCTATCACTTTAATTAATGGCTATAGAGCTTTCTAAAACCCATACAGTGTGGAATTATATTATTTTATTTGTTGCACCTGGAGTTAATTTACTTGTGTTATGTAGAAAAAGGTTATATGGTACTTATCTTTGTTTCATTTTCTTTCACTATAGGTTATTTTAGTCATCAAATTCCAAATAGTCATTATTGATACTTAGTTTGCAGAGGTTCCCCTTGCTTATGTTCTAGTCTTAGTCTATACAGATTAGTTGCAAGCGACTAAGTAGATTCTCCTATATGGTAGTTTGCTTTGCTGCGATTTCTTTAAGTAGTGCTGTGGAATTGTATTATTTTCGATTTGGGTAAAAATCATTGATGCATTAAACATGAATAACGCATAAGAGGTGTCCAACACAGCCCTAATGTTTGGAATTTAAATAACTACAGCACGTGTGTATTAGTTAAACTTTTCAGTTTGTCAGTACTCTCTCTTGGGTATTAGTTGAAATTTTTAGTTTCTTAAGGACGACCAAATTGGGAACCAGTGTTATCTATCATATATATGTGTGTTTGTGCTGAATTGCATTTAGTTTTGATTATATTAGCTTCATCTTTGTGCTTAAATTTCTTAAACTCACTTTTTTTTTCTTTTGAAGGGAAGGTCGTCTTTTCCCTTTACTACAGTAATATAGAAAATCCCCCCTCTCTTTGACTCACTCTGTTAATCTCGTGCCCTTTTTAGTATTGTACTCTTCTTTTCTAATTATAACATAATAGTAATTAATTGCTTGCGACAAGCATAAATACAAAAGTTAATTGGCCTAATGATTTGAGAACAGAGAGTCGGGTAAACTTCAAAATTATACTGCCCATCCACACGTCTATCCAGCATTTTAATCATCAAGTGCACTTCTTGTGTTCCCAATCCCCAATGTAGAATCTCAATCATGATCTTAAATCTTTTGGTAAGTTCAATTGCTCTTAATTTGTAGAATATTATTTTTCACTACCTAAAACTTATTTAGCATAAATAGCAGTAATTGACATTTACTGTTGTGTGAACACTAAATTTATGTTACTAGAATATGTAAAATTAAATCATTTTTCACCTAATTAATGTCAATCACCTGACCAATGTCTTTGTGCACAATTATAACAGTCCTGAATTAATGTCAACCCGTGTTAGGTCATTTACGAGTGAATTCTCCATAATGAACACACTTATATTGCTGAAAAGCTACTCTATTGTTGTGTCATACCTTTAGTACATAATAACAAGAACTGATCTCCCTTTTTTATTACAATGTGTAACTGTGTGGTCTTACAAGTGTTGTAGAATATGTAGCCTTTGATTCAGTAAAGGCTTTAGTGGTTTCTGGAGCTTTTGCTGGTGTAATAAAGCTGTGGGATTACGAAGAAACCAAGGATAAGTTATTCTATTTTCATAATTTGCATAGTTTGTACCCATGCTAGTTTATGGTATACAATTTATAATATTTGTACCTCCTAGAATTACAATATCCATATAACTGGTCTTGTTTACATCTGAAAGATGAATTGGTCTTGTTACACATTCAGAAAATTATATATACTGATAAATATTTGTATGTTCTGCAAGCCTCTTAATTTATATATTTAAGGATTCCAGCCATGTTGCTAAATGCCCAAGAAGCTTATCTATCTGTGTATATATAATTAATCACTTTCTCATATGATCCTATAATATACATTTACATAAAGAAGTCAAAGAAGCATGATTTTCGATATTAATGTTTCTATTACAGAGCATTGCACGAGATTAATTATGCTACTTCTTCATTAGGTGTTACTGAAATCTGGTTAACTGTTATGGCATATAGTTGAATTAAAACGTACTTAAATCATATTATATGTAATTTTCTTTAACTCAACCATTTATTAACCATCTATTATCCATTTTTGGTTAAACATAAGATCCATAAGTCAATTATCATGTGCTGAATTCATAGTTATCAAATTCAACTAACATGGCTGCGCAATATAAGCTTTTTTTTCAACAATAAATTTTTATATAGCCTTAACACATTTCATATTCAATTGCTTAGTATCGTTTGCCCTACAAGAAAAAGAGTGTTATACCATGTTTTTAAGAAATGGTTCCCCACGTCCAGCTGAGCACTGTGATAAAAAGCAGCTTATGCCACGGGTATTTGAACATTGGTGCACTCCCCACAATTTTAGGTAACCTGTGGTAAATGGTTGAGTAAAATTAATTGAATACTCGAGGACAATATTTGGCAATTAAAGCAGTCTGTTTTTTAAACCCTCCCTTTCGCTCTACATTACTATATACCGTTTGCTCAATCTCCTCCTACATGGCATCAACCTCCTTCCCCACACTCCGATGGGAGGGAATTTATAAAAAACCCTCAAACTCGCATCAATCTATAGTCGCATATCTCGTTGAAGATAAAGGCAAATAAATTGTGCCCTAGAAGGTGTTCTAGCAAGGTAGATTTGAGTAAATTGTATCACAATTATGCCCTAGAAAGTACTACTGATTTAGTACTCAATAATTTTTAAGACAAAAAAAACATAAATTGGCAAAGGTACTACTGAGATTTCGTTAAGATTGATTTTACTCATATTTCTCCAATTGACAAATTTACTTGAACTACAATCGAATTTTCTAACTAGTGAATACATTCAATAAATGAAATGTTGTGTGCAAATTCTAGTTATTACTGTTTTCTCTGTTTTCCATCACTTGTCTCTATTTGATGCCTAACTTCTCCTCTGTTTTGGTGTCCGGGCAACGAATATTTAAACTTCCTATATTACTGTGGATCAATTGTCCTTACTGCCGGTGATAGGGAGAAACTTATGGAAGAGACATGTCGCTATTGGCCAGTACTCATTTGCTCGCCAACCGCTCGGGCTCCACATTTCAAGTAAAGTCCAATTTCTATGGTTATATAGAGCCTTATCTTCAGTCAAAAGGTACATTCTTTTAGTATGCTCTTATGCTGTATATATATTATACTTGAAGGAAGGTTTGACTAAAATAGCGTGTGAAGAAATCTTCCTTAGGAATCACATTAAGCTGGAAACCATGTAAATTGACTTAATTTTAAGAACACTGATTAAATGATATGATTTGCAGGTGGTGGGATATATATACTTCGATACAATTCAATATATTGTAAAAATGATACGTATTGTAAAAAGGTATCATAAAATACCAGAACAAAGACTTAGGCTCCGTTTGATTGCAAAGATGGAAAAGGAAAATAAATTTAATTAGTTTGTGTGAAAAGATAGGAAATAAGGTAATAGATGTTACTCATTTTATGAGTATATATCCTCCATCCTTCAATGTTTTTGGTGGAAAAATTTTACTCACCACCAAGCAAAGAAAATTTCTTCATGGAAAAACTTAAAAATCAAGAGGATATCACCTCTATCACTCAACATATTTTCCATCTTTTCACCAAAACTAACTTAATTTATTTTCCTTTTCCACTTTACAATCAAACGGAGCCTTAATGTTTTGGTCTCATACTACAACAGCTTCCACCTAATCCCCTTCTCCACTCCGCAGTCTCTCACACACATGCACACAAAAATTTACATTGTTTTTATCAATGTTATCATTATACTCTCTTCCATTTCAAATTAAGAGCCGCCTATTCCTTTTATGACATCTCAAATTAAGATTCCCATTTCCTTTTTCAATTTTCCTTACATGGGTCTTTTCTTACTAGGTGTCCTATTTTCATGGAACATGAAGCTTATACATGAAGATATTATAAATGTTATTCACTGAATGTATAAGAAAGATGGCATACAAGGGATGAGGTTGTAAGCACAGTGCACTCATTTCTAATCAAGGTATTTGTCTGTTATACATTTCTTATTAAATAATGCGTGTATGGCTGTATGATACATTTATATGTTAGTAAGCTTGATTCACTATTGTATTTTATATAACAATTGACTGATAAATTCAGTAGCATCTTGTTTCAGTAGCATTTTAAAAAATGAATTCGGAAAAGATTACAATTGACTGATAAATTCAAGTTTCATATGTTCTATAAATTCTGTGAGGAGTTACTATTACACCTGCAGACAAAAAGTTGTAACTAGCTATTATTATTAGAAAACTTCTAAATGGCTTGTTTTATTGGGTTCAATTTTAGAGGATGTTTGGCTTATGTTGCTGACATAATTGGTTATTTTAGAATTCTGTAACTAGCTATTACTATTAGAGAACTTATGTAAATTTTTGTATTCCCCTGGTTTGCCCTACTAAAAGACTGTTTTTTTTTACTAGGATTTAATATGTATTTAAGGTTTCCATAGCTTTGGTTTTCTTGGTTCTTTAGAAAGGTGGGATTTGGTTTCTGTTGTACCAAGAAAATTGTTTCCACATAAATTAATGCAATCAGCAGCATTGGCGATTAACATTTTGAAGTCTGATCAAATATTTGTGTTCAAATCCAAGTGAACCACTGTGAGCCGAAATACCAACTCTATGACATGTTTTTGTGTTATTATAGTAACATGAAAAGACTTAGACCTTCATTTTTCTAAAAATATGTATATATATACCAACTCTACTGAGATATGTCGATAAATTTGTCACTTTCTTTTTATTTATTTTTTGCTCTCTTTTGTTGCTCTATTTGGACAATGAAACTATGGAAGTGCATAAATAGAGGATACATATTTTATTTTCCATGGAAGGCAACTAGTAATTGAATACTTCTTCTATGTAAAAAAATAAAAAAAAATGCCCTAATATGCTGATGGATTAATTTGTGTTTTTTTTGCTTCTTTGTGACTATTAATGGCATTATCTTTTGGGTTTTTATTTGGGATTGATTGACTTGCATTGTAGTGGAAGTGTTAGGAAATGGATTTAGTTGATTTGTGTTGTACCGGAGGTTTTGGGAAATGGTTTAATTGAATACTTGAGCAATTTGATAGTTTGTATGTACACCTTTGAAAGAAAGTTTTATAGTTTGTATCTACTCTTCGAACGAGTATTCATGCCATTTCACATCATTTTAGGAAAGCATTGAGAAGGCAGCAATGAAGCAATACTAGGTTAGAGGATTGTCAATCGGGTATGTCCTAAATATGTTCAATGGCCGGAAACAATATTTCAAAAGTGCCTTTTGCTACTCTTTTCCTTCACCATTTAATGTATCTTTTACTTTTCATTTTCTTTCAGGTTGTGTTCGAAGCACATTCACAAGATGCTTATTGATAGTCATGCTCAACAAAAGAAATATTCAATATAATTTAGTTGCATTTTAGCTTTTAGTATAACTTGGCGATAGTAGATGCTTCTTGGGGATTAATGAACATATATATAGCTACATAGTTCATGAGATTGTGACACTCAATATATATAAGCTTTATGTTTAGATCATCTTTTGACACAATGTATTTTGATACTACTTTTGTAAAATTTGTAATCTTAAATATATCTCTTGCCATTTGAATTTTAGTTTACTGGTGGTGGCTATTGTTATTGTATGTTCCTTATCTGTTAGGATAGATGATGTTGTAATGTTTTTTCCATACGTTTTACAAATGAGGTACAAATGTGGTAATTATAATGTTTTTGCCGACGTTTATAATAATTGTCGGAAAGTATATGATCGTAGTGCAAAATTCCCGACATTTATAAAATGTCGCACAAATGTCGGCAAAAGTTTCCCGACATTTATCAAAAATGTTGGATAATTTCCGACATAGGAAACGCCGACATTTGTAACAAATGACGCATAAATGTCACCGTAGGCTATGCCGACATTTATTATGCTTTTGCCGACATTTACGAAAAGATGTCAAAAGCCATTTTTCTTGTAGTGACGTTTTATTTTAGCTAAACTCTAGGCGTAGTCCCTCATATGTTCAATAGCTACAGCTACCGAAAATTATTAGTGTCTGGCATTTAGAAATGGTTGTGTTATGCTAATTGCGTTAAGGCAGGCCCCTTCTTAATTTGGAAGCATGACTGAGCTTATCGATCCACGCATATAGTAATGATATTGACCCCATTTTAAATACATTTTGGCCACATGTGTGAGATTTTATCTTAAAATGACTTGTTACTATGTAGTTCAACTCTTATTAGGTTATACAATTTTTTTGTGTGGGATCAATGGTTTGAGAGAACAAGTTTTAGTAATTTTCACCTTGAATCATACTAGTCCACCTTTTACTCCACATTGGCGTAACTTCAATCCACCTTCACACATTAGCTCCACATTGACCTATATCTTAGTGCACCTTGGATCCACATTTGGACTGTCTACGTAGATCACCACTCAACGCCGTCCTACGACCATTCACCTTGGTCAATGCACATCTTAAGGTATACCTTATTTCACCTTACTTGAGCTTCCTAGTGTTGTGA
Organism: Lonicera japonica; assembly: GCA_021464415.1. Lineage (NCBI taxonomy): Eukaryota > Viridiplantae > Streptophyta > Magnoliopsida > Dipsacales > Caprifoliaceae > Lonicera > Lonicera japonica. Next base: position 34,254,485 of record CM038465.1, on the reverse strand, counting down.
TTACAAGCAATTAATCATGCTATGGATCATAAATCAAATAGTATATATTAATAACTAGAGATAATAGGATGAGAAAAAAATAAGAAAATAGATGATAGAACACATAATATTCGACAAACTAAGATTTCACTTATTCTTAGAAAATGATTACAAAATCTCTCACAAGAATTATTGTACTCAAAGTTCTGACAGAAGAAGAAAATCAACAGCCCTGTAATATCTCTCTCACAACAAGATGGATTATCTCAACCAATCCTCACAGAAAGAAGAATTATTTCTCTCCTTAATCTCTTGAATATTAATGATTCTATCTATATATAGTGATATAATAGAGTCCATCCAATATAGAATAAGGAAACACAATCCTATGTAAAAAAGTAAACAATTAATAAGGTAATAGCAACCAAAATAAACAAGGAAACCATTTTTGATAAGGAAACTTATTTTTCGTCTAGGTGCAAAACAACTTTTGCACTTTTCTAGAATGCAATCCAATGTCTTTGTTTTACTGTAAATTCTCTTTTGCACCTTTCTAGCAAGTTTGATTATAAGTCAAACATAATAATCCGATTTCCAATATAATTCCTCTTTTCTTAATTAGGTTTGGAACAGAGCAAAACACAACACCTAGCATAACAAAGTTGATGGTACATGCTCTATATTAACTCCGCCATTGTTCCTCCAAGTTTGACTTTGCCAAAAGCTTCTAGCCAAATCTAACTACAGGGATAATTTTTGTATCGAGTCACACTCTAGGTTTTCACCAGGTTGTCCTTGACTCCACCAACTCCAGCTCCAGCTCCATGTACTACTCAAAACTTGTGGATTTGCACCATCGGATTTGATACTAGTTGTTGTACTCCTTACACTTGAGCTGGGCCCCTTCTTAGCTAGTTTAATTAGGAGTAAGCTGGGCCCACTAGTCTGCACATAAGATAACGATATTATACCCAACTCCAACACCTTTTGGCCAAAGATTTGGGATTTTATCTTAAAGGACTTGTTACTATATGGTGACATTGTCTTACTAATAACCCCTTATTGAGTTATGCAATTTTTCCATGTGTGATCATTGGTTTGAGAGAACCATTCTCAATAATCTCCACATTGGATCAAACCAATCCACTTTTGGCTTCACCTTGGACTAACTTTAGTCCACCTTGGCACATTGGTCCCACATGGACCTATATGTTTGTCCACCTTGAATCCACCTTTGGACTATCTATGTAAATCACCACTCAATACCGTCTGCACAATCGTTCACCTTAGTCAATGCACCTCAAGAGTTATATCCTATTTCACCTTACTTGAGCTTCCTAGTATAACCACCTTGATAGTTTAACTCCAGTGTACGTAGGCTCTATAGCGACTACACCATTGTTCCATTGAGTCTGACTCTGCAGTAGGCTTTCACCCGAATCCAACTATAGGATTGATTTTCGTAGCGATTCATACTTTAGACTATCACCAAGTCCAGCTACATGTACTATTAAAACTTGTGGATTTAATAGTCACTATAATTTTAAATGTTTGACAGAAGTTTTTGTCATTTTGAGAGTAGAATAAATAAATTATAAACCAAATATAGGTTATGCGGAATTGGGAGTGTGTAGAGAAGACTTCCATCTTGAACCAAAACAAGTACAATACAAATAATGAATTAAAATAAAATAAAATAAAATTTGCATTACCAATACACTTCAACTCATCTGTCTATCTAATTCTAAGTACGCTCCTAATTTATCCAATTAGTAACAGAGCTAAAAAATTGTATCTTACTACATTCAACATGGCACCTGGTCATCTAATCTAAAAGATTTTGTAAAATTTAATTGCAAAAGGCTTTCTCAACTAATTTACTAAAGAGAGCTCAAATCCAAGGATGATATTAGCACTTTACAATATTTTTCCCTTATCATTCTAGCCAAGTAACACAAAACTAATGTTTTTTATGTTTTAGAATAATATTTGTTTCAAGAAGTGATAGCTGTGAGATGTTGGCAGATATTAAACATGTGGGACCATTCGAAAAAGAAAAAAATGTTTATTTATTTAAGGAAGAGGTTAAAATAATAGCACTCAACAATTATATATCATCACTATAAATAAGAGAGCATAAATTGTGTTTTCTTATATAAAATTAAGAAGAAGTTATACAAAATTAGTTCTCTTATTCTTCTCATAATTATCTTGTTTGCATAAAACTTGATCCCATGTGCAGCACCAAAAAAAGGTACTCAACATTTTTACCCTACACAATTCACTCACAATATATATTATTTTTCTGTTCCTTGTTCTTTTATTATGCTCACCATTTATAGCATGACATTCGCATATGTTTTAGTATATACACTAGAAGAGAAGGAAAAGGCGAATTAGTGGTGAATTTTATAGTTGAGAGTATAATTTCACCACATAAAACCACTTTATGCTAGAAAATTAATGATTGCCACAAAAAAGTTGGTTCTAAAGAGGGACAAAATATGAAAATGCCCTATTCCACTCCAACCCGTATACTTTATAAAACACAGTTTAATCCCTCAAACTATTGATTGCCCTTTTGCCCACTTCAACTATTGAAGTTGATGGAAAATGGTCATGTGCACCACACATAACCATTTTTAATATTAATTAGATTTAACTACTAAAAACTAACATTATATATATACATGTTACTATGTATAAATACATATAAATATCCATATATGTATGCATATTGTGTTATTGTTAATTGTAATTTTTTTTTACTTAGTACTAATCAAGCTGTTGTGGCCACCAGGACATGTGACGCCGATAAAATATCACATTGTAGTAGTCCAAGTGTAGGAACGTCAAGTTGTAATATAATCTCGAAAGTACGAGTATCGATCCACAGGGATAGTTGGAAAGGTATGGGATGGATTACAGAGTTTTACGGTTTTCTGGTTTTGTAAGTTGGATTGGGTATCAAACAACGGAAATGTAAATTGGTTGTAAAAAGTATAAAGAAAGCACTAAGGTATTTAGAAGTTACTTGCAATATAAGAAATGGCAATTACAATCTCATACAAAAATTCCAATATAATATTCTCAAGGATGGGGAATGTTGTCATATCTCTCAATAGCAAAAGGTGTGAAGCTAGGAAACTTATTCCCATGTTGAAGCTATATCAAGAGAGAATGCAACAAAATTCCACCAAAGATGAAGCTATCATATCTATCTCTTAGTTTCGAGTGTGAAGCAAGGCAACCCGTTCTTGATAAAGCTAATCCGATTTAGATATGATAAACTCATTGTAAATAGGTTTTATATGAAGCATGTATGTGAAATCTCATGGTTTAAAAGAATGAAAATTAGATGGTGAATCATTTCAATGAAACGAACTGAAGTTTATGGAATAGATTCATTAATTAATCGATTATCACTTAAGAAAGACAATAAGGAGTCTAAACATCACATGAAATGTATGAAGCATCAAAATATCATTAAGTAAATCAAAGATAAGTTTAACAAATTTATGGCTCATCTATGGAGTTTTAAGAACTCTTGATAATCTCTACAAAGAAGAAAAATGTCCATAAATGGGAATAAAGGGGCTAGAAGCTTTCTAGAACCATACAAGTATGTTATATTATCATTTATGCTCAAGAACTAAACATACAAGGTATGTAAAGTCTAATCATCTTATGAAAATACCTAAAAAGCTTATAGAGTGGTTGGTTTGTAAAGGAAAATGATTCATAAGTATTTATCAAACTTTAAACATGGAAATGAGAAATTAATTACCGAAAATCATATTTCAATTAACTTCCATAACCTTAGTAAGAGACTAATCCATAATAAATGAGAAAACAAATATTATAGAAGAAGAAATCATTTTTACAATCAAGAAAACGTACAAGAGAAATGAAGAAGAAAAACTAAAAAGAGCTCTCCCTTCTCTCTAATCCTTGCTCTTAATGATAATGTCTAGATAACAAAAATAAGCCTAAAAGAATACAAGTATGACTAAACAATAATAAAATAAGCCAGGAAAAAATATCCAGAGACAATAATCCCCAAAATCAGTCTAAAAGTAGTGGGTAGTTGGTGTCCTCACCAGGCCATGATCGATCGTGGTAATCCCATGATCGATTATGAAATGCATTGCTTGATGATTTTTGTACCATGATCGATCATGGGTCTGGAATTTCTTCACTAAGCACTTTTGCATGCCTCCAAGCATGCTTTCGATCAATATTTTGAAGGCCGGTGATTTACACACCTACAAGTACTTAGAATACTACAAAATAAACACCAACTTGGGCCACATTAGATAAAAACTCGCAAAGGCACTAATCTCAAGATAAAAGGATAATTCGGCAAAGTTAGTATAACAAACACATCAAACGGCTCCGGAAAAGAGCTTATGCATGACAATATTATGCGTTTATTAACTCTCCTCAACTTATCTCTTGCTAGTCCCTTAGCAAGACAAAAATAAACAAAAATTATAATAATTACAAAAGCACTATGCTATACAAAAAGTTGTTAACTTCTAAGTTTCTTTAAAAGATGAGTTGCGTCTCGTGAAGGTTTTCAAAAATAATACCTAGGAACATCAGACGTTTGATCATGATGAACAATGAGAATGAAGATTTTAAGTTTCAATTTGCAAAGCAAAAGGCATTACTATCATTATTTATGGAATGATGGACGTTTGAATGATTATATAATTCACATATCTCCTTTAGAACACAATCCCATAGTTCCCAATGCTCACATACTAGACTTCGGATCAATCAATTCAATATAAACATAAAGAGTTATAATCGTTTGAGAAGGAAGAGTGAACTTTTTCAACAACAAAAGCTCCAAAATTTGTCGATTCTAAGAACTTTCTTTATTTTTTACTTAGAAATTTTGCTAAATTAGTTCAGGGCGGTTTTCATCTCTGTGCGGGGCAGTAGTCTCACTATATAAAATTTACATTTGATGCTCAATTATTAAGCTTAAAGGAATGTACTCACCCTTTCTCATATGGTAACCTTTACCCATCCATAATATTAAACAAAGAGACTTAAAATTTAGTTAAGTGAAGCTTTAAGTCAATATTAGGATAAAAGTCATCCAAGTTTTACAAAGTGCTATGCTATTGTCCCATATTGGAAGTTCTTTTCGATAGAGCTTCCATTATTTTTGGACAAAAACTCCTCTTCTCACAATGAAATAAATCTAACTGTTATTAACGAATTAGAAACAATCAAAGCAATCTAGCATATGGAACATGAAAATATAAAGGGATACGAGTCTAAGTGAAGCAAGGTAATTTAGATTTTTATTCAAATTCCAATATAGATCAAAGAATTCATGCAATTAGCTAATGAAGCAATAGTCTTCATTTGATAAGGATATCAAATCATTCATCAATTTTCAAACATGACAAAAAAAATTAGAACACAACTCGTCAACTAATGGAAATAAACAACAGAAAGCCAGATAAATACAAACAATGAAATGCATACCCCCCCAACCTAAAAGAAGCATTGTCCTTAATGGGAAGAGAATAAGAAACATACGGAGAGTTTTTCTTTGGCTATGATTTCCATGAGACAAAAGAAGAGAAAGATCAACAAAGACTATATAATAAACGGGTAAGAATTAGCGTTAGCAAAAACCATAATATTAAACCATTAAAACCATGTTCTAAAGTTAACATCGTGTTCAAATTCTAATACAACCCAAAAATAAATAAAGCATTAAACTAAATAGAGTTTTAAGGATTCAAAAGATATCAGATGTCAGGAGGTGGGGGTGGGGGAAATCGGCCATAGAACTACTCAAACTACTGGCAGATGAACTCCTGCTGAGCCGCCATCTATTCTTGTACCCGTGCCTTAACCCGTGCAGTGATTTCAATCTCCAATCGATCTTGGCGCAGCACTATAATCTAAATCCTCTCATTTATGCTAGCAAACCCGGTGTGCATCGTTATGTTCATCTGCTCTAGCTGGTTGCAGAGTGAGTCAATGGCGGGGTCAGGCTGCACATCTACAGGACCTGTGCTATCCCTGCGGCGACGTCTCGATGGACCCAGAATATCTGCTCCGGCTTCTTCAGCCCCCTTATCTTCTTCAGTTAGTTGTGGTGGAGCTGTGGAAGAACCTGGACAGTTTCTTATTTGCCCAGCAGCCCGAGCTTGGGTCGACTTGTTTAAGGGCAAGCACTGACCTTTCTTTTCATCGGTGTCTCTTTCTTGGACACCGGCTTCCAAACACAACCGGGTTATCAAGACTCCAAAATTGATAGTTTCATTGTGAGCCATCGTGTCATAAATTCTGGAAATTCTCCCATGAATGTGCCGAATTGAACAACACCACCTATTAGTTGCAATAGCATATAGAAGATAGCCATGATATGGATATATGTGTTGGATGTTAGAGGCGGGATCTAATGCATTTTCCACAACGAGCCACAAAGTTAAATCGGTCAACGAGATTATTTGTATAAAATTGCAACCCTACCCAAGTCATGGGTCATCTAGCTAAGAATGTTGCAATATCATCATTTGTGGGATCGGGGACTCCAACCGAGTGGAGGAGGACATAACTATTTTCCAGCAAAGCCGAAATTCCCATTAATTGGCTTAAAGTTTTTAGATTAAAATGAATCGTCTTCCCACGGACTAGCACAACATAAGAGTAAGAGACATTGAGCACACGAACCAAACTCGCACTAAATTCATGACATAAAATGAGTTGCATTAGTTACTTATTACTTGCAAATAGTCGACCCATCCTTGATTGCGCTTGAAAATCTCCATTTGTGGGTAATTATCCAACGTGCCGATAAATACTGGCCTTTCTATCACCATGGCTCGAGTCTTGAAAGTGTATTTCTACCAATCGAACTCTTAATGACTGTGAAACCCTCGATAACTGCCTCTTGTAGCTTGAAGAACCTCTGGCTTATTTGGAGGATTAGAGGAAGGGTTGGAAGCAGCCATGGATGTGTATTAAGGAGATTTGGGTTTGTGGTGCAAGAGAAATGTTAAGATTTGGGGAAGAAAGCTCAAAATAGGGCTAGGGCTCAAAATGGGTAGTGTAGAGAGAGAAAATGGCAATTTTGGTATGGGTTTAGTGATTTAGGGTAGGAATCGGAGTGATTTGGTGTTGATTGTTGGTCGGGGAGTATGTATTTGATGATTGGGAAAGGGTTATGGGTGATTCAGATGAAAAGAGGTGAAGAGTGAGGGTTTGGGGATAAGGGAAAATAAGAAATGAGGCTTGTAGTTACGGATCCCCTGTTTTAATCCCAGACCATGATTGATCATGAACTTACTGCAAGAAAAAAATTTGAACCACGATTGATCATGGGTATACTATTATCGATCATGAAACTCTTTGCCATAAATTTTTTGTTCCTTGAACAATCATAGCAATTCCATGATCAATTATGCCTCTATAAAAATCACTATTTTCAGCTTTTTTGACTTTCAACACCTTTTGGCTCCGCCAAACTTGGTCCAAACATTTTCGAATTGACTCGAACCTCTGATAAAAAATCCCGAAACTCTAAAAATACTAACAAAAATATTATTTACAAAATCAACCCATACTTTTTAGGCATAAGTTAGGTCTTCGAGAGGGGTGGACTCCTCTCAAGGTGGGAATTCCAAAAACAGCTTAAGGCGTTGTCTATTCACTTTGAGCACGAAATCGATTTTGGGATCCTCAACATTCATTGCCCCAAAAGGCAATACATGTTGAACGATGTATAGGCTGGTCCAACGAGATTTCAGTTTTTCTGGAAAAAGATGCAAATGTGCGTCATAAACCAAAACTCAGTGCCCGAGTTTAAACTCTTTTCCTAAAATAGATTTATCAAGGAAATTTTTTGCACATTCTCTGCTTGTCTTAGCGTTATATCTCTCCTTAACTCCTCTATTTGTTCAATTTTTAACTTATGATTGAGGCCAGCTTTTTCTAAATTGAAATTAACCATCTTAGTTGCCCAATATGATTTGTGTTCCAACTCCACGGGCAAATGACATGGTTTTCCATAAATAATTCGATAAGGAGACATATTTAGAATTGTTTTATACGCATTACGGTAAGCCTAACATGGGACAGTTAGTCCTAACGACCAATCCTTTCTGTTCGAGTTTACCGTTTTCTCCAAAATTTATTTGATCTCCCTATTGGTTAACTCGGCTTGACTATTTGTCTGAGGGTAATAACTGAGTGATACTTAATAGTTACACTATACTTTTGCATTAAAGATTGAAATGGTCTATTGTAAAAGTGAGTACCGCCATCGCTTATTATTGCCTTAGGTGTGCCAATGCATGCAAGAATGTGATCTTTCAAGAATCGGATCACAATTTTATGATCATTTTTCTTGCATGCTTGAGCTTCCACACATTTCAAAACGTAATTTATAGCGACTAGTAATTAAAGATTACTGTAGGAGGATGGGAACGATCCCATAAAGTAGATGCCCCAACAATCAAATGTCTATATCCTCAGAATGGGGTTGAGCAGCATCATGTTCCTCTTGGAGATTCCTCCAAGCATCTGACATCTCGAACATGCTTTACAAAAGAATTGGGCGTCCTTAAACAACGACGGCCAATACAATTCGCTTTATAAAACTTTGGCAGTGGTTTTCTTTGCCGAAAAATGTCCTCCGCAAGCTTTCAAGTGGTAAAAGGACAACACTCTCTCAAATTCCTTGTCCGAAATGCACCAGCAGATAATATGACCGGCACAATATTTGAACAAATATGGCTCGTCCCAATGTAACCAACCCAGTTTGCTCAAGAACCTTTGTCTATCTTGTGCACTCCACAATTTTGGTATCTTGTCAGTTACAAGATAATTGATGATGTTCACGTACCATGAAAGTGTCGAAACCGCTAATATTTGTTCGTCCGAAAAAGAATCTTGGATCGGGCTTTCTTCAATGTTGTTGGTAAAAGTGAGCCGAGATTGGTGTTCGACCATCACATTCTCCACTCCCTTCTTGTCTTTGATGCTCAAATAGAATTCTTGCAAAAAAAGTATTTATCTTAGAAGTCGCGGCTTGGCATCCTTCTTCGTGAAAAGATACTTTAAGGCCGCGTGATTCATGAAGATTACAATGGGTGATCCTATCAAATAGGATCAAAACTTGTCTAATGCAAAAACAATCGCCAGAAGCTCTTTCTCGGTCATTGTGTAATTCATTTGGGCGTCGTTCAACGTTTAACTTGCATAGTAAATCACACCTAGTTTCTTGTATTTCCGTTGACCAAGAACTGCTTAGACCGCATAGTCACTCACGTCACACATGAGATTAAAGGGAAAGCTCCAGTCCAGAGTTTGCATTATTGGCGCGATATTGAGCATATGCTTCAGTGAGGTAAAGGCTTCCTCATACTTGACGTCTCATTCAAAAGGTGCATCCTTAAGAAGAAGATTTCACATCGACTTGAAAATGGAACTGAAGTTCTTGATAAACCTCCTATAAAACCCGGCATGTCCCAAAAAGGATTGAACATCTTTTAAATTCTTGGTTGTAGGAAGTTTGGCAATCAACTTGATCTTCGCTTTATCTACTTAAGCCTCAGCTTGGCGTCCTTATTCTTGAAAAGATACTTTTAGGCTGCATGATCAGTGAAGATTACAATGGACAATCCTATAAAATAGGATCAAAACTTGTCTAATGCAAAAACGATCGCCGAAAGCTCTTTCTAGGTCGTTGTGTAATTCATTTGGGATTTATTCAAAGTCTGACTTGCATAGTAAATCATACATGGTTTCTTGTATTTTCGTTAACCAAGAACCGCTTCGACCGCATAGTCACTCGCGTCACACATGAGATCAAAAGGCAAGCTCCAGTCCGGTGTTTGCATTATTAGCGCGGTATTGAGCATATGTTTTAGTGAGGTAAAGGCTTCCTCACTCTTGGCGTCCCATTCAAAAGGTGCATCCTTAAGGAGAAGATTGCACTTCGGCTTGAAAATGGAACTGAAGTTCTTGATAAATCTCCTGTAAAACCCGGCATGTCCCAAAAAGGATTGGACATATTTTAAATTCTTAGGTGTAGGAAGTTTGGCAATCAACTTGATCATCGCTTTATCTACTTAAGCCGCAGCTTGGCGTCCTTCTTCGTGAAAGGATACTTCAAAACCACGTGATCCGTGAAGATTACAATAGGCGATCCTATGAAATAGGATCGAAACTTGTCTAAAGAAAAAATAATCGCCATTAGCTCTTTCTTGGTCGTTGTGTAATTCATTTGGGTGTCGTTCAAAGTCTGACTTGCGTAATAGATCACAGTCAGTTTCTTGTCTTTCCGTTGACCAAGAACCGCTCCCACTGCATAGTCACTAGATTCACACATGAGCTTAAAAGGCAAGCTCCAGTCCGGTGTCTACATTATTGGCACGATAGTGAGCATATGTTTCAGTGAGGTAAAGGCTTCATCACACTTGGCATCCCATTCAAAATGTGCATCCTTAAGGAGAATATCGCACATCGGCTTGGAAATGGAATTGAAGTTCTTGATAAACCTCCTATAAAACCAGGCATGTTCCAAAAAGGATCAGACATCTTTCAAATTCTTGGGTGTAGGAAGTTTGGCAATCAACTTGAACTTCGCTTTATCTACTTAAATTCCTTTTGATGAAAAAATGTGCCCCAACACGATACCCTTGGTAACTATAAAATGGCACTTCTTCCAATTCAACACCAATTGCTTTTTCACATATCTTTTCAAAACTTGTTCAAGCTTAGCCAAGCAGTTGTCGAATGACTTACCATAGACGGTAAATTCATCTATAAAAAACTTCCAATGTTTTTTTCACCAAATCGCTAAAGATACTTAGGATGCACCTTTGAAAAGTTGTCGATACGTTACATAGACCAAAGGACATTCTTCGATAATTCAATCTCAATTTCATTGTACCCAAAAAACCCGTCAAAAAATAAGTAAAACTCATGGCCCGCTACCCTCTTTAGAGTTTGATCCAAAAGGGGAGTGAGAAATGGTCTTTACGAGTCACCTTATTGAGTTTACGGTAGTCAATGTACATTTTCCACCCGGTGGTGACTATTTTTGGAATTAATTCATCGGATTCATTTTTTACTACCGTAAGACTTGGTTTTTTTAGTATTGTGAATATCTCATTTTGCAGCCCTCGTAAGAATCCTGATCTCTAGGGAAATAAGCACGCATACATGCATGAGCATTCATAGATGCATACATACTATATACATGTGATACAGGTCAAAGAAGGAAGCCGAAAGGACATCCGGACGAGAAGTTACACGAATTACTAGAAACTGCCAGAACCGAAAACCATGAAATCCTCTGGAAACTTATGTAAGGAGAGTTCTTAATTTATGATCATCCTCAAAATTTGAGGTTTATTATACAATGTCATCAGGAGAAACATATTCGAAAATCATCCTGATCCGAAGTCCAGATCTGTAGAAATTCAAAAAACCGGTATTTCACTTCGGGTAATCAAAATTGGACCTTTCTGAAGTCCAATTGAGCTCAAATTTGGTCAGTAGACATGTTGTATTATGGGGATTAACATCCTAAAAAATATAATTTATCCAGTAGGCCTTTTGGTAGGATTTACGTGAACCGTCTAAGGACAAACATCCTTACATGTTTGTCCACAAGACAAAATATACGTTTGTCTACAAGACAAACATCCCGCGGACAAACATTTTGCACGCCGATTTTGTTGATTTTTGCGTATCTATACTTTCCAACCTCTAATCATCCTAAAAGTTTATGAAGAGTTAGGAAATAGTACAGGGAGTAACATATCAAAAATTGGCTAGATCCGACGACTGGATCTCAGGGAATTCAAAAAATTAGGAATTTAGCTCAGGAAATCAAACGAGTGTCTTCCTGATATCCAAAAATTTTGAAATTTGGTCAATAGGTAGGTTTTATCATGGATAACAATATGCTAAAAAATCATATTAATCCGATATTTTGTTTGGCCAAAATTGCAAAAAAGCATCGCACGTTAGACATGGTTTTTCCGGGAACAAACATAGGATGTTTGTCTGCAAACAAACATCCTTGGATCTTTGTCTGCGGACAAAAAATTCCAGGCCCAGCCCGTTAATTATTCTACATATATAAATACACTTGCAGATATCCCATTTGAAGCATCAGTCAGCTTTGGGACTTCAGGAATAGTGCTTAAAAATAGTATTATGTTATTTTTAAGTCTCTCAAGTATTTTTATCTCAGTATGACTTTAATTTTTTATATGTCTTTATTTTATCAGTTATAATTGATCAATCGCATATAAAAATTGCTATCTTTTTCTAAATCAGTCTAGATATCATATGTAAACCCCGTTTTCAAATCGGAAGGCATGAAATGAGCTGGAACCATTTTTGTAAACTGATTAACAAAAATAAAGCACATGCTTTGCTATCTATCATTATCAAAATCATCTTTCAAATCACACACACTGATTTCTAAAATCAAAGGGCGAAGTACGAAGCACATGTTTTCCATCCCCACCCTAATATTCCGTTTTCCTAAAATTATGGCGAATTAGGTGCCTAACACCTTCCCGATTAGTAACTTAATCCCCAAACTTTTTGAATCAACTAGTTTCGTAATAATTGTGTTTAAGAGATCATTTAATCCATGAATACTTCTCTTTTACATAGACTTTTGTTTGTTTAGTAAAACAAACTGGCGACTCTGATTTTCTTTACAAACGATCACTTTTTCTTTATTATGGAATGAAGCGTTTTCCAAATAAACCTGAGGAATCGCCGTCAAGGGGGCCGGCATCGAAAGCGTGGGTTCTTACAGTGGCGACTCTGCTGGGGATATTTAAAAGGATTAGACTTTAAACAAGAGTAAAGTATGCATGGGTAATTGTTTGTGTTTGCTTGCTTTATTATTCAGCCTTAGTCATAGTTTAGCATAGATGCGATCTAGGTGGATACCCTGATTCCCTTTTTGTTTGTAATTATTATTTGAGGAAAATCTTTTCGTAAATAAAAATTGAAAATACTTTAACAAACCCTAAAACGCTATTCATAATGTACCTCCATAATTGTTATTTTTTCATGCACGCACTCTTATCATGCATTATTGCGAGTGTGAAATTTCCCTTTTTAACCCAAAAATACTGCTTAGTGAGTAGGGAGTTGGCTCGTCTGGGTCAACATAAACCAAAAGCTTTTATTTCTATTCTTCTTGGCCAAGTACCAACAGAGGTATATCGAGTGAAGAGAACATTAACGTACCTGCGATGTATATTAAAAGGTCCTTGCACGTACTCTCCCTTAGGGTATATAACAAGACCTAGCCAAATAGGAAGGAGCCTAAACCTTACCCATCAAACCACGCTTGCATATAGGATTAGTCAACCTAGTACATGTGAATTTATGCATGTTTTCTTGACTATCAATCATGAGATTGGTGAACAAAAGGCCTTGTCATGCATACCAACTCTTGGCTTGGCAAGTGCGGCCGGTGGCTGTCCAACCCCGTCCGTAGAAATCACTCACTAAAACCCGTTAGTGAGAATTTTCCTATCACCATTTCTATGAAAAACAACTCTAAGAAGAGAGAATTTCCCTATTTTCCAAAATGTTTTTCAAAATGTTTTTCAAAAAATGAGTCATTTTCTAAAATGAGTTTTCCAAGAATTAATTTTTAAATAATCAAAAGGATAAAAGGGTACCCCGGGAATTTATATTCCTACCCTAAACTTGTCCAAAGGGCTCTTAAGTTGTTGTTGGTCTGTTTTGGCTTAAACACCAAAAAGTGGTTTTCGATTTTATTTTCCTGTCAAGTCATAGTTTTTCGAGAATTATGCAATGCATGGTAAAATATTAATTTCCTGGTCAATCCTCGATGTCTTTCCCCTCATTCTTCACCGCACGCAAATTATTTATCACATCAAACGACTCACGAGATCAGACCCACCATCGATAATGCCTCCTCATTGTAACACTGAGCTACCGATCGATTAAACCGGGGTCAACAATACTGAGGGTAACCATGATGAAGCCTCTCATGCAGCGGATCCGCCGCCTTGTCCCGTTTTCCCACAAACTGAGGGTAGCACCTTAACTCTTGAACACCTCTACCACCTAATCCAGGATCTGATCCAGTCTATAACCATCATAAAAGATCACCAAGTGGCCACCCAAGCCCGTATTGACGCCCTAATCACTGCAAGAACACCTAATAAGCGTATAATATTGTCATTAATATGCTCATTTTCGGAGTCGTTTGACCCGTTTAACTCTCTAAAACCATTTAGTTTGCTAATTTATCTCGCGATTAGCCTCATAATATATTTTGTATTTAACATTGCCTAGGAAGGCATTTTTGTGTTTATTTTGTTGCCATTAGATCATGAGGAATTTATTGAGTAAAAGAAGAATGATCAACCGAGAAATTTTTGGCATTTAAAGCAAAAAGTTGACAACATGAGTTGGATCAATCAAGAGTTGACAACAAGTGTTAGATCAATCTAGCTTTTTGCTAGATCAATCAAGGAAGTTTTCCTATCACTTGGATCTATCTAGCTCAGGCCAAAATTGATCTTGACGGCTTGCTTTGTCTTTTATGTCACCTCCCCTATTTTGCTCATCTATATCATAGCTAGCTTAGAGACTAAATAGTGGTTCAAATCTCTATCTCCTGGAATATTGTATTTTATACAAAAGTGGCTATTTTCCAATGAACAAAAGGGATAGTTTCTCATGGATCTTTAATAGAAAGAGGAAAGGGAGAGAACACACTCATCTATATAATAGTCTCCATTACTGTATTGGGAGACTCTTGGACTTATTAATATTTTTACTCGTCTTGAATATTAATCTATCTCCATAATTTGTCATTTATTATCTTAAGTGAAGAGAAATTGAATACACTTCTATAATTCTTGTCTTTACATTTATTATGGAGTAAATTTATTTGGTAAGGCTAAAAGATGAAGTTTGCAATGCATTAATTATGTAAGTTCATTTCTCATTCCATTGTTAGTATTGTTAAATACATGTTGAATCCTTCATCTTCTCTATTTAATCAACCATTCATAAGCTAGTAAGATAATTTTCATAAGATGATTTGACTTTGTATGCCTTGTATACATAGTTCTCAAGCATTAATGAAGAGATGATACACTTGTGTATTTCTTACTAGCCTATGCCCACTCCTTCTATGAATGAGATACTTTTCATTGCCAAGCATGATTAGTCTTTGATATTCATGGAAGCACCATAAATTTGAGATTCCAATCCTTGAATGCCTTAATGATATGTTGAGTGCTTTCTACACTTTATGTGATTTTAAGACTCAATATTTTCTTAGTTAAGGTGTTGCCAAAGAGGATCTCTTAAGTTTATATCATAAACAACTCCACTAATCACCTTAAGGATTCAATTTGTATTTATCAAATATGTTTGTACCAGATAGTTTATCCTCCACCTCGACCTTCCAATCTTAGGCAGAGGAAATGTTATGATTTATTATGCTTAACTCTTTCAGTGGCCATTTTCATAATCAAGTCAATTGCATATGAGAAACTAACAATGAGTTCTCAAATGCCTAGTTTAAATTTATGCCTTTTATTTTGGTGTATCTTAAATTTGTATCTTGGTTGAGAATTATATGGGAATGGGTTGCACTAGCTTCGCACCATTTGATTACAAGATACAAAGGAGAGATACACTTGTGTTAAGTTTTACTTACACCCTTTTTTTATGTGGCATTTATATGGGAATGGGTTGCTTTTGCTTCACACCCTTTTGCTTAGAAAAGTATAAGATACTTAACACTTAGGAATTGCAATGAGAACTTTGAATGAGATTGATTCTACATAATGTTGCAAAGTGAATGAATTTTATAATGCCTTAGCCTTTTCTCATCATTTAATACATCACTTTAATTTCTATTGCATAACTTTAAAATCAACAATTAAAATCAACCAATCCACTTCTTTAAACAAAGCCTTGGACTCATAATCACCACATCGTCTCTCCGACTATCCTTGTGGTTCGACACTTGGACTTACCAAGTATTATAACTTGACAATCTACACTTGGGTTCATTAGCGCGGAAGTATTTTTGGCCACGTCAAGTTTTTGGCGCCCTTGCCGGGGATACGGCGAAAGACGGATTACGGGTGTTGTACAAAAATCCGCTTTGAAAGTATCTTTTCTTTCTTTTTGGATAATTTTTTCTTGCTTATTATTTTCTTCTTTTATAGGTGGCAATTTTCTTTAAGATCACCTTCTCGGGCTTATGCTCGGGGACTTGTACATTGATGTTCGAATAAGTCCACCAAGAGGCCAACCACCACCAAGGCATCCTTCACCCCCTCCATCCAAGATGGATAACGAACACAATGAGTAAAATGCCGGAGAGAACAGTGATCACAATCGTCCAGTCCGCACAATGCGAGATTACCTTCAACCTCCTCGAGGCACTTCAAACTCTTACATTGTCATTCATGCGGGTCAAGCCGGAACATTCACTCTCAAACTTGGCATGTTGCAACACATACTGTCATTTCATGGTATGGACTCCGAAAACCCGTACTTGCATTTAAAAGATTTTGAGATAGTTTGCTCTACTTTTAGAGAAGCTAACACAAAGAAGGAAGTAATGAGGTTAAAACCTTTTCCATTCTCTTTAAAAGATAAAGAAAAAATATGGCTAAATTCTCTATGTCCCAATTCCATTCGAACATGGTAAGAATTGCGAGCCGAATTTTTAAAGAAATTTTTTCCCGTTCATCGAACCAATGCTTTAAAATGCCAAATTTGAAAATTTTATCCCAAAGAAAATGAAAGTTTTTATAAATGTTGGAAAAGATATAAAGAGCTTTTGAATTCTTGCCCTCATCATGGACATGAGACATGGAGTATTGTTAGCTATTTTTATGAATCACTCACTCTTGCCATGCACACGTTTGTAGAAATGATGTGCAATGAAATTTTTTTGAGTAAAAGTCCAGAGGATGCTTTATTGTACTTTGATGAAATAGCCGAACGAGCCCAAAATTGGAGCACCTACATGGACGAGGTTAAGGGTAAAGTTTTTTAGAGGGCGGTTTATACCAATTGTCTAAAGGTGATGACATGGAGTTGAAATTTATGCAATTGTTAATGAAAGTCGAAGCCCTGGAGTCTAGTAAAGTGAGGGAAGGTAGTATAGGTACTAGCACCGTTTGTGTCATTTGTGAGAAGGTGGGACATTCCACGGAGGAGTGTCAGACAATTCTGGCCTTCAAAGAGGTCCTTCAAAGTCCCTCACAAGTCAATGGAATGAACTCATACTCTAGGCCACATAATGACCTGTTTTCTCAAAGGTATAATGAGGAATGGAGGAATCATCCTAACTGTTGCGGGGGAGGGGGATTCGAATGCAAATTCGAATTCCTACCAACAAAGACCACCTTCAACCCAAAACAACTCTTTTGGCCAAACTAACCCAAACCCAAATTTAAATTGGAGTCTTTAATTTTGCGGAAATTTATAGATAAGACCAATAGAGAGGTTAGTGGTTTGAAAACCCAAATGTCCAAACTCACCACCGCATTGTCCACTCAAGAAAAAGGGAAATTCCCATCTCAACCCTTAGCTAACCCCCGAGGACAAGATTTAGTGATCAATGAGGGTGAGTTAAGTGAAAATGTTGAGGAGTTAAAATCCATCAGCATCCTTAGGAGTGTGAAAGAGATTGATAAAACTATAGTTCCTAAGGCCAAAAATCTGGCGGACATAGTCGAGTCGAGTCAAGTTGAAGAGATCACCCTAGAAGAGAAAATGAGGGAAGAAGAAAGATTTGGAAAATCAACATTCCATTACTTGGTGCGGTGAAACAAACTCCTTCTTATGCAAATTTTTTAAAAGATTTGTGCGCAACTAAGAGGTGATCGAATGTTAAAAATAAGGCATTTATGACGGAACAAGTGAGTTCAATAATGCAAGGCACTCGAATTCCAAAATTCAAAGATCCCGGTTGCCCCATCATTTCTTGTTTGATTGGCAACTTTAGAATAAAAAATGATTTGCTTGATTTGGGTGCGAGTGTTAATGTTTTGCCATTTTTGGTCTACTAACAATTGGGTTTAGGGGAGTTAAAACCCACAAAAGTCACGATCCAATTGGCGGATCGATCGGTCAAGATTCCAAGGGGAATTATGGAGGATGTGTTAGTTCAAATTGATAAATTCTATTTTCCCATGGATTTCATAGTTCTTGACATGCAACCGGTATCCAATCTCGAAAATGAGATTCTCGTAATTTTGGGGAGACCCTTTCTTGCAACATCAAATGCTATCATCAATTGCAAGAATGGGATTGTGAAATTGGCCTTTGAAAATAAGACTCTTGAGCTCAACGTGTTTTCAATATGTAACAAACAAGATGATTTTGACGATGAAATTGAACATGTAAACATGATAGAGTCACTAGTACAAGACCATTTCTCTTTCACTTATGAATCGGAATCATTGGAAAATTTGCTAACCACTTCCAATGATCCCGAGGAATGTGTGCATGTGTTTTCTTTGGATGATAGGAACAATGAAGAACATTTGAAACAAGATGGTGATGCACAAGTGGAACCACCAAAGCTTGAAGGAAAGATGGAGCTCAAGCCATTGCCAAGCAACTTGAAGTACGTTTTCCTAGGTGCTTTTGAAACTTACCATGTGGTAATCTCTTCTGAGCTCTCAAAGGAGCAAGAGGTAAGGTTGGTAAGTATGCTTAGCAAACATAAGAAAGCTTTCGGTTGGACATTGGCCGACCTCCGAGGGATTAGTCCTCTAATTGGCACTCACAAAATTCACTTGGAGGAAGCGGCCAAGCCATCTAGGCAATTTCAACACCAATTGAACCCAAATATGCAAGAAGTTGTAAGAAATGAGGCATTGAAATTGCTAGATACGAACATCATTTACCCAATCTCGGATAGGAAATGAGTGAGTCCGACCCAAGTTGTATCAAAAAAATTTGGGCTTACGATAGTAAAAATGAACAAAATGCCCCAAAAAGTCACCACTAGGTGGCAAGTGTGCATTGACTACCGTAAGCTTAATGAAGTAACACGTAAAGATCATTTCCCACTCCCATTTTTGGACTAAGCACTTGAAAGACTAGCCGGACATGAATTTTATGTGTTCTTAGATGGATTCTCCGGGTATAACCAAATTAAGATTGATTTAAATGATCAAGAGAAAACCACCTTCACATGCCCCTTTGGTACCTTTGTATATCGAAGGATGCTATTGGGGTTGTGCAATGCACCGGCAAAATTTCAAAGGTGTATGCTAAGTATCTTTAGCAACATGGTGGAAAAGACCCTAGAAGTGTTCATGGATGACTTTACCGTTTACGGTAAGTCATTCGATAATTGTTTGTCGAATGTTGAGCAGGTCTTAGAAAGGTGCATTGAGAAGCAACTAGTACTTAATTGGGGGAAATGCCACTTCATGTTGACGAAGGGCATTATATTGGGTCATATTGTTCCAAAGAAATGAATTGAAGTCAACTAGGCAAAAATTGAGTTAATCTCAAAGCTTCCCACTCCCATTACTGTCAAAGATGTATGTTCATTCTTGGGACATGCCGGCTTTTATAGGAGATACATTCAAAAATTTAGTGCTATCGCAAAGACATTGTGTCACCTCCTATTGAAAGACGCTCCGTTTGTTTGGGACAAAAAATGTGAAAAAGCATTCACCAAGCTCAAGAACTTGCTCACAACTACCCCAATTATGCAAACTCCCAATTGGAGTTTTCCATTCAAACTCATGTGCGATGTAAGCAACTATGCTGTGAGGGCGATCCTCGGCCAAAGAAAGGACAAGAAGCCCGGAGTCATTTACTATGCGAGCCGAATGCTCAACAATGCTCAAATGAATTACACAACAACGGAAAAAGAGCTCTTGGCCTTAGTATTTGCCCTTGACAAATTCCGGTCCTACCTTATTGGATCGCCTATTATCATTTTCACGGATCATGCGGTTCTTAAGTATCTTTTCACGAAGAAAAATGCAAAGCTGAGGCTTTTGAGGTGGATTCTCTTACTCCAAGAATTCTACTTGCTCATCAAAGACTAGAAGGGTGTTAAAAATGTGGTGGCGGATCACCTATCCCACCTTTGATTCACCAACCACATTGAAGAGAGTACTATCAAAGACTCTTTTCAGGATAAGCAACTATGATGCCCCGAATCCCGTTCTGAGATTTTCACCTCCGGGACCCCGTTAATCACGGTGCAGTACGCGATGGCGGGATTAAATTAAAACAATTAAAACAATATCTAAAACATTTCTTGTATAAAAATTCCAGTTTAGAAATTTTTTGGCATGTGGAGTCTATAAATTTAATAATTCCAAAAACCTGTATATAACAATGTAAGTTTCAAAAGCCTTTGAAACAAACTCCACATTCATATAGATTCATATCCAACCACTTAATTACGAATGCTGTACAATAGAATTTCCTCCAACAAGGTCCCAAGCAATACTAGTAAGTTTTACAACATTTTCACAATATATTATATCTTAATTCAATTATACAAAGTATTAAAAAGATCTGGGTTTCATAATCATTAAGTCGTCCTGAAACAACTACATAGTTCTATGTTATCAGAGGCTCCTTAGACTCGTACGCTTGCCATCCCTCGAAGAGTACCTGCAAAACTATTTTGGGAAAATGGGAGTAAGCCAAACGGGCTCAGTGGGAACTATAAGGTTTTATGTATAAAAATATATTTTCAAAACAATGCATGCAATGTGCAATAATGAAAGTAGTTCCTTTCAAATATGTTGTGTGAATACGCCATCTTTACAAATTGAAAACATTTATAGATTTATAGTATAAATACTATGAAGATCATTTTATAATATGCATGGTAATGCTTTCCCATCCCCAATATATAATAGGATAGAGATCACTTAAAAATACAGCTGAAATTGCACTGATAACATAATATATTTATAAAATTCAAACATATGGTAAAATAAGTATCGATGAGATACAAGTAATCCATAGCAAGAAAGTATGTACTTCCAACTCACATATGTATATATAAAACTATTGGCTAGTTTGTAAAACTTGGCACTACAATTGTATTATCTAAATGTATATCATCTGAGACAATCATTTCGATAATCCGCGACTATCCAAGTGTCCAACCAGGTCTGCATTTTGTGGCTTCTCAACCACGCGGCAGCAGGGCCTCCCGTTATTTTTCGTGCATGGTTTCGGGTCTTTCACCCAGGGGCACTCTGTCCCAACTTAAGGTCTCAATAGTTAGAGACGAAACCTAGGACCGATCATGGACTAACGCAATCATGTGTATATATAGAATCACTCAAGTATCCAATCCACAGACGAACAATTGTGCCAATTAACTAACACAATAGTTCATACCGAACTCATCTACTAGCCAACTAAAATATAAGTAATGAAAAACCATCATTATCTCAAAAGTAAACTCAATACATCCATACTTGTACAAGTATGACAATTATAGCTTACGAAAGCATGAAATACAAGAAATCCTTACACTTGGCTCAAAGGTAGGTTTAGTATATATGTCCGTATATAATATATATATATATATATATAACAAACTTACTTTTCCAAATATCATATAATGATACATATATTGTACATCAAACTGGATTTGTCCAGTCCGTCAACTAGCAACTCGATTAAAATTTAGTTTCCAAACTCATCAATAGGGGAATTCCTTGGTATAATATCAAATTGGCTCCAAACTGAACATCAGTCATAATTTATAATTCTTTAACTTGATATGAACTTCCCCGTATAGTTTTCAAATTGTTTTCAAACTAAAAGTGTCTCAAAGATTTGCCTGGCTTAGTTACGGACTGGCTAGTTTCAACCATTTTCTCAAAACTAGTTCTTAACGTAAATATATAACACCAATACCAAAACATATATACTTATAATTAAACCATACTTTTAATTCCACGTACAACTCAGTATATATATGCGTATCATAGTTTTATGTTCACTACTGTATTTGTATATATGGGTCATATACTAATCTTCCTCATAATTCATTTGTAATTAGGGCTTTTTGTATAAAAATTCCAAAAATGGTTTAAATTCACTAGTGTTCCCACCTCTTAAGAGCTTAAATTCCAAAAATGGAGGCTTGATGATGCTCCCTCGTCAAGATCACGAAACCCTAGCGTCTCCGCTTAAGCTTCGATGGTGGGGAGATGAAGAGGATGATGAATAGTGCAGATTTGGCCCCAAATCTTGTATAGACAAGATGATCCCTCAAAAATCCCTAACTCTCTCTCTCTAAAATCCCCAAATGCGTTGTGTATGTGTATTGGTCGAAAATGGTGATGTATGGGGTTTAAAGAGGTGAAAAATTGGGTCAAACACAGTCAAAACCGACATTCAGGGTACCATGATCGATCATAGTATACCCTATGATTGATCATGGAGTCCACTTCAAAACCAGCCCTTTTGGATCTGGAGCACTGTTCGTAATTCTGTCATAACGTTTCGCTCGGGACTCCGATTTGGATGATCTTTATGTCCACGAAAAAATAACTCGAAGATCTACAACTTTGTAAGAGGAATTTTTCCCAAATTATGAATGAATAATTCCCAAAATTTGTTTGAAGAAAGTGCTCTGCCAAAGCGTTACCTAATGATCATAATTTAGTAACCGGCGTACTTCGCATGATGTTTTAAGCAACGAGGAATACGAATTGGACTTTGGTCATAACACAAAAGTTTTATAATGGTGTGAAATCTAGACATGGGATCTAGCAACAACCAATTCAGACACGAAACGGAGAAGTTACGGTAGAACAAAGTTGGCTAGAAACAAAGAAATCGCGTAAGACAGAAACTTACGATTTACAAGCCAAAATCGATTCGAACAACCTGAATCACTAACTAATTGCTCACATGAGTTTAAAGAAGCCACTATGACTAGTGAAAGATAATAGTACGCTATGAGGCTCAACAATAAACGATTTCACCTCTCACGGTGAAATGGACGAACAAGTGAAGTCAATTATAATGAATTGAAAGGACGGGGTATTACAGCAACTATTCAAAATCTCTACTTCACCATGGTATACCGATATTGTGAATTATCTTGTCACCAGAAAGATGCCAAGCCCTTGCATTGCCTAAGACCGAAGGAAATTCTTGTCCGAAGTCAACCGTTTCTATTGGGATGACCCGTACTTGTTCAAGTATGGGGCGGATCAAATCATTCGACGATGTATTCCCAATGATGAGTTTGAAGGAGTTCTATAGTTTTGCCATAATGAAGCTTGTGGTGAACATTTCTCTGTAACACCCGGTTTCCTTATCTCTTGCAAATCGCGGCCCGTGTCGCGTATAAGGCTAGATTTGGCTTCGGGTAGCCAAATTGAGTTCTGAAAAGGCTGGAATGACTTGGAAACTTCCAAAAAGTAATATTAACATATATATAAGTGTATTATAATGACCATAATTTGTTTCGGGTGGCTCGGACAAAAATCGGGTCAAAAATCACAAGTTTCGATCTTACGCGATTAATGATTTTTACCCAACTTTGGAAGACAATAATTTATTCATCCGAACTCCAAATGAGTCCCCGTTTTTGGCCACGTCTTCAGCTCAATGCCCTCTACAACTTTCGTGTTTTGGCCGAGAACCAATTCCAACTCCTTGAGGCCCAAAAGTTCATGCGAAGTCGAGCTATTGACCAAAAGCTGAAAGGGGCACCTTCAGGCCTAGGGAGTCGACTCCATCGTGCTGGACAGGTTTTTTATATATTTCTTCTTCTCCTTTCTTCCTCATTTCACCCCACCATTAGAGAGCTCTTAGAGAGAGATTGAGGGGCTATTCTAGGGGATATTGTGAAGATTGCTCTATGCTTATTATCCCCCACTAAATCATCATCATCATCATCATCTCCATCATCACTTTCATCTTCTTCCTCCTCATGAAGCCATAGCTAGGGTTGTGGAGCTTCAAATTGGGGGTTTTCTTATCCGTACTTCTCCGGCTCGATTCTTCCGCAATACTTCGAGGGATTGACCCTCCTAAGGTGGGAACACTAGTATTTTATCTTTTTTTTCAACCTATTGTATCTATTATATACCAAACCTATCATAACCTAGGGTTTCTACTCAAAGTTGCATATGCATGGGGCTTGGGTAAATTTCTTTGGGTATTTTTGATAGATTTACATCATATATGACATCAATAACTATTTTAGACAAAAAGCCCTAATTTTAAGTGATTTGTGAGAAAGTTTGGTATATAACCTCCAAGTACGCATATGTATATATACGCTAAGCTTTGATACGCTTATATATGATGTCATATATGGGATTTAAAGTATATTTTGGATAAAATTACATATATTAGTGGTATTTTTGCAGTGTTTTAAGTTATAAACCATATTTCTGAGATTTTCTACTTACCTAGCCAGTCCGTAAGTATGCTGGTCAAATACATATATATGTTTTGAATAAATAAAGTATTTAAATCATATTGGGAGGCTAATTGGGAACTCGTATACATTGTTTTATTGTATTAGACTTGGCTTGGGGCCAAATTGATGAAAACATGTGAAACCTCCCAAACTAAGGATTTTTCTGGTTTCCTTTATTAATTGACGAACTTGGCGAATCTTGTATAACCTCAACAACAATACGACTACCTGTTTTACAAAGTGTATAAGTACCCATAACATGAATGGATATATATATTCATATATACAAGTTTTACGAATACATATGGAATGCATGTATATTCATATCTATATCTGTTGAATTCTGTATTCTTATGATTTTATGGATTTGATGAGTTTATTATTATTTGGATATATTATCGGATGGCCACACCGTTCGTACTAGATAGATGGTGATTACCGGTAGCGTATAGCCTTGGTGGCTATGTGAGTATTATTGTAGCGTTCGCCTTTATGGCGGCGTGAGGTAGCATATGCCTGTGTGGTTGCGTGAGGTAGCGTCTAGGTGGACCTGGTAGGTGGTCCCTGCCTTGGGCAGAAAAAATCGAGTTGCCGGCTATCTCTGTGCACAGTAGATTTATGAAAATCCTAGACGTGAGTTTAATATATGTGATTGATGTGATAGATCTAGTCGCGGTGTTGTGGCATATATTGTATGACGATGTATATATATATTGCTTTTCTTATGCTTTGGGTTGGGAACATTATATATACATATTACACTAAAGGTTTTCCTTGCATAAGCTGCTTCGTAAATGTATTATATATGTATATATACTTATATTTGTATATACAAAAAGGAAAGTATTTTACCCTAAGGCGACTTATTACAGAGAAGCAGCACATAAACTATTTTCATTAAATTGCATTGCATGGCATGCATGATTTCTAACTTATTTTCCTATACGAACCCTTATAATTCCCACTGAGCCCGTTTGGCTCACTCCCATTTTCCAAACCAGGTTTTGCAGGTATTACTCGGGGAATGGTGCGCCATTGAGTCTAGATAGCTCTGAAGATTGGATTACCAAAGTCGTGGGAAACGACTTGTGTCTTCTTTGTTTAAGTATACATATTGTATGGTGTTAAACTCTTAAGCCTTATATGTAAAGTATTTGTATGAGATTGGAACCCCGTTAAAGGGATCACGTGGTAATGTACTGTGCTTTTTATTTGACAAGATGTTGACAGATGTGGAGATATTATTTTTAAGTTAAACATATGTTACTTGACAGGAAATGGTTTTATCTATAATATAAACTCCACATGCCAGATTTTTCTTTTAAATTGATTTTTACATGAACATGTTTTTGGTATAAAATTCTAAGTTTTACTACTTCATGCCCGTCGTCGCGTACGACTCCGTGGCTAACCGGGTCCCGAAGGTGAAATCCTCCAAACGGGATTTCGGGGTGCCATAAGTTGGTATCAGAGCTATAAGTTCGACGTTTTCCTCGGGGGATTCATAGGTAGATCCGAGATTAGTGGTGCGAGCAATTATAGTATTCCTCGGAAGGTCGATACACATTCTCTTGCGATAGGATTCTACCGTTAGGATATTGTGAAAATGATAGAATTGTGAAAGGAGATGTGGCTTGTCTTGGCTGCGTTCATTCACAAAGTTCTTGATTAATTCTTTTGGCCTCTTTCGTAAATTATCTCTGCCATTGGCTCCTATATCACCTATTTACATATGAGATTTGTGTTCAGGATTAGTTCTGCCACTAAGTGAGCAAAGGGCGACTGATGGATTATGTCATAGTCATCCGCCGGCCAACGGTTGACTATCTGATAAACCACCAGTCCACTACTGCTGACTGAGCTTAGAATGTGGCATACTCGTAGGAGAGTGGCTGCTAAAGTCCTATTCCCCGTGTTTACCCCATTGCTTCTTCTTCGATTTTCTTGAGGGGTGAACCTATTACGTGGATGATCATTCCTCTATATCTGTACAACCGCGTTCGAACTTGTAATTCTAGTTATGAGAGAGGGAATCTGTGAATTATATTCAGATTGACTACCCTGTTACGAGTAAACTTTTACATTGTTCTAGAAATCATTTGGCTTGCGAGATCTCTTTGGCAAGATGACTTTTTATGGTGGTATGGTGAGAAAATTTTCTTGGAAATCCATATGGAATAAATGAGAGTGATCAAGTATGGTAATGCATATGTATATATGCCATCAATCGTGCAGAGATCTGATGTGGATGGGTGATTGGATTTCCTTATGGACGCCGACACCTTGTCAATGCTTGTAGCTGTGTTATTTCTTGGAATGAGAGGCACATGGCCATAATAAGAGAGACTTAAATAGATTTTCTTTCGAGAATGGGCGGTTGAAGGTGTTCTTGTCTAGAGAAAGGCATAGAATATGCTTATTTTGAACTCAAGTTCTCATTTGGTTAGTCAAGTAAATTTAATTGGGAATGAGAACCGTTCAATGACCCCTATATCCAGTGTATCTGTATTATGCCTTGTTCCCTAATGTGATGGGGGATAATTTTTCAAACGGTATCTACAAGGCATCTCACCTTTATTAGCTGCGATCCTATTCTTCCTTCATGATAAGGAACCCACAACGAATTCGTCTGAAGCACAATTCTTTTTCATTTTCATTAGGGGGACCTATCAGAGTAACGCAGCGAAAGCTTGTGGACTTGTTGAATTGAGGCTAGGGTGACTATTTCTTTGTAAGCCTTTTACCTTTGTTAAGTATACTGTATTGGGACATTGAGAATTTGGTTTGTAAAGGGACTAGAAGTGAACTCCCTTGGTAAATCTTGAAAGAGAATGTTTGTTTAACGGTTATATCTCGTGGCGAAAGAGAATGGAACCCTTAGTAGAACTCTATACTATTCTATTTCATTTCCTTTGTTGTTTTCAAATGGAGTTTTGGGTACACATTCAAGTTGATTATGATTTCATTTTCCCTGATAGAGGAGATTGGTTCGAATTGCTCAATAATAGCATGATGAAATATCAAAGACAAATTAGTGAACTTAGTTTTTAAACTATCCTCATGCTAAAAAGGTGCAGTACCTCTGAGACACAAGGTGTACCATTGCTTGACTCATTATCGAGTTAGCCTCGGTGAGATGAGCACTTTAAAGAAATCGTCCATACCCTCCTACGTGGATATCTTACTATAGTGAAGTGTACGCTAGTTGTAGAACAAGTTTTCACCCAAGGAAAAGTCTGGAACGGAAGATCATACCTTAAGTTCGAGATTAATGTCCTAGCAAGAATTTCTCCTACTCCATTTCAAGAATCCAGATGATGGTGAGGTAAGCATCTTAAATTTGAGACTTTTCTGTTCCCCTCTTGATGATAGCTTGGGATTTAAAACCGTACTCCAAATTCAAGCCTTATTGAATCCAATCGCGGGCAAACCCTTTAAGGAGGGGAGTTGACACTCGATTGAGGTAAGTAGACCTCATTTCCGCCACCATTCCCTTCCGTCTTACAACTATATATATATTTGGGTGTGTCAAAGCTTGTTCTAGCCCGGGGGAAAAACAGTCTAGATCATTTTATCAGGCATAAATTTCACCCTTGAAGGAGTATGAACTCTCCTAAGATCATGCTAGTGTACAATGAGTCTATTACTTTCGCTCTGTGCTTAGTGGATTCTCGAAAGGATTTTCCCAAGATGTATGTCCATTGCCTGTTAAGGGGGAGATAAGGTAAGATTCTATAAGTTTCTTTTACCAGAAATGCTATGTATGACAGATGCATTACAAGGAAATCTTTATAGTTAGATATGCAGTATTCGTACCATGTCAGTCGATTCATGACTATGAGTTGCCATGCTTCGCATCTTGAGTTACAAGATAAGTAATTGGGGTCATTGTTAAGAAGTGATCACAGGATCTTGTATTCATTAGAGGGGACTTCATACACTCTTGGCGAACTTATCTTCATAGCCTGAAGTTTACGCGACATTCATTGAAATTTCATTCTTGGTTCAGGAATTTATCTAATCTAAGAGAAGATATTTGGAGAAAGGAATGCATTCATTAGTATAACTACCGTTTGTGTTTTGAAACGACCTCTCAAGATTTTTAAGTCTAAATTATGTGAGTTATTCTGATTCATTTTTGGAAATCGATCCATGCATTTTTACTCGTCTTCTTGTTCTGATTGGGTGGAATTGGAAATACAGTTCAAAATTCAAGTAGGGTACGGAATTTGGTTTCCATAATCAAACGGTAACGATTTTGGTCCAGTGTCACTAAACTTTTGTAGAGCTATGTATTTACGGGCTAGATAACACTATAGTTATCACAACCGAATCGAGAATTGCTTTTATTTAACTTTTGGGAAATTGGCTTATACTCTTTTCTCCCCAGTATATGGAAATTGAATTCAGGCTATCGATATACCGTAAAGTAGACCTGACACTTCATTTTGGATCCTTCAGTAATTCTTTGATTCCTTGGGGATGGTACCTTTCCGTGAGAAATGAGACACTGAAAACCCTTCCATATCTGAAACATAGTGTCACCTAAGGATCTGTTTGAGGATAACCCTAGATGGAACTTCAATCACCCCATATTTTGATATGAGCATCCCAAGTTTCTTGAGTTAGAAACTTTTAAAGCCATTATGAGGTGGTTACTGAGTGCAATGCCTATATTAAGTTGAAGAACATGGTGATTAGAAATTGGGTTGGCGAAGACAAGATTGTTGCTTTTCTTGATAAATTGATGAGAGAAAGAGGTTATAGAATGGAAGTTCTATCATCCGCTACTTCGTTTATGTATATCGGCTGGTAAAAAGCCTTCGTGTTTGGTTAATGCCTCTTTCCATTGAAACCCTTATAGAGGTTGTGGCTTGTGAAAGAGAATGACTTGAATAACTTTAGTTATGTGGCTTCTTTTCCTTATCACTTGGTAAGGTTATTTCTCTTATTCTGATCCTTGAGTTCAGAATCTTTCTTCATTGGATATTGTGGTCTTCTCTGTTAAGGAAGGACAAATATATGGGAATTCAGGAATACAATCTTATGGGAATTTCGAGGACGAAATTTATTAAGGAGGGAAGATTGTAACACCCGGTTTCCTTATCTCTTGCAAATCGCTGCCCGTATCGCGTATATGGCTGAATTTGGCTCCGGGTAGCCAAATTGAGTTCTGGAAAGGTTGGAATGGTTTGGAAACTTCCAACAAGTCATATTAACGTATATAAGTGTATTATAATGACCATAAGTTGTTTCGGGTGGCTCGGACGAAAATCGGGTCAAAAATCACAAGTTTCGATCCTATGCGATTACTAATTTTTACCCAACTTTGGAAGACCATAACTTCTTCATCCGAACTCTAAATGCATCCCCGTTTTTGACCACATCTTCATCTCAATGCTCTCTACAACTTTCGTGTTTTGGCCGAGAACCAATTCCAACTCCTTGAGGCCCAAAAGTGCATACGAAGTCGAGCTATTGACCAAAAGCTGAAAGGGGCACCTTCAGGCCTAGGGAGTCGACTCCATGAACAGTAGGGAGTCGACTCCATCGTGCTGGATAGGTTTTTTATATATTTCTTCTTCTCCTTTCTTCCTCATTTCACCCCACCATTGGAGAGCTCTTAGAGAGAGATTGAGGGGCTATCCTAGGGGATATTGTGAAGATTACTCTATGCTTATTATCCCCCACTAAATCATCCTCATCATCATCATCTCCATCATCACTTTCATCTTCTTCCTCCTCATAAAGCCATAGCTAGGGTTTTGGAGCTTCAAATTGGGGGTTTTCGTATCCGTGCTTCTCCGGCTCGATTCTTCCGCAATACTTCGAGGGATTGACCCTCCTAAGGTGGGAACACTAGTATTTTATCTTCTTTTTCAACCTATTGTATCTATTATATACCAAACCTATCATAACCTAGGGTTTCTACTCAAATTTGCATACGCATGGGGCTTGGGTCAATTTCCTTGGGTGTTTTTAATAGATTTACATCATATATGACATCAATAACTATTTTAGACAAAAGCCCTAATTTTAAGTGATTTGTGAGAAAGTTTGGTATATAACCTTCAAGTACGCATATGTATATATACGCTAAGCTTTGATACGCTTATATATGATGTCATATATGGGATTTAAAGTATATTTTGGATAAAGTTACATATATTAGTGGTATTTTTGCAGTGTTTTAAGTTATAAACCATATTTCTGAGATTTTCTACTTACCTAGCCAGTCCGTAAGTATGCTGGTCAAATACATATATATGTTTTGAATAAATGAAGTATTTAAATCATATTGGGAGGCTAATTGGGAACTCGTATACATTGTTTTATTGTATTAGACTTGGCTTAGGGCCACATTGATGAAAACATGTGAAACCTCCCAAACTAAGGATTTTTCTGGTTTCCTTTATTAATTGACGAACTTGGCGAATCTTGTATAACCTCAACAACAATACGACTACCTGTTTTACAAAGTGTATAAGTACCCATAACATGAATGGATATATATATTCATATATACAAGTTTTACGAATACATATGGAATGCATGTATATTCATATCTATATCTGTTGAATTCTGTATTCTTATGATTTCATGGATTTGATGAGTTTATTATTATTTGGATATATTATCGGATGGCCACACCGTTCGTACTAGATAGATGGTGATTACCGGTAGCGTATAGCCTTGGTGGCTACGTGAGTATTATTGTAGCGTGCGCCTTTATGGCGGCGTGAGGTAGCGTATGCCTGTGTGGCATACTATATGACGATGTATATATATATTGCTTTTCTTATGCTTTGGGTTGGGAACATTATATATACATATTACACTAAAGGTTTTCCTTGCATAGGCTACTTCGTAAATGTATTATATATGTATATATACTTATATTTGTATATACAAAAAGGAAAGTATTTTACCCTGAGGCGACCTATTACAGAGAAGCAGCACATAAACTATTTTCATTAAATTGCATTGCATGGCATGCATGATTTCTAACATATTTTCCTATACGAACCCTTATAGTTCCCCCTGAGCCCGTTTGGCTCACTTCCATTTTCCAAACCAGGTTTTGCAGGTATTACTCGGGGAATGGTGCGCCATTGAGTCTAGATAGCTCTGAAGATTGGATTACCAAAGTCGTGGGAAACGACTTGTGTCTTCTTTGTTTAAGTATACATATTGTATTGTGTTAAACTCTTAAGCCTTATGTGTAAAGTATTTGTATGAGATTGGAACTCCGTTAAAGGGATCACGTGGTAATGTACTGTGCTTTTTATTTGACAAGATGTTGACAGATGTGGAGATATTATTTTAAGTTAAACTTATGTTATTTGACAGGAAATGGTTTTATCTATAATATAAACTCCACATGCCAGATTTTTCTTTTAAATTGATTTTTACATGAACATGTTTTTGGTATAAAATTCTAAGTTTTACTACTTCATGCCCGTCGTCGCGTACGACTCCGTGGCTAACCGGGTCCCGGAGGTGAAATCCTCTAAACGGGATTTCGGGGCACCACATTCTCGGTAAAGAAGAAGGCCACCAAGATCCTTCAATTCAATGTGGCCTTTATTGGCCAACGATGTTCAAAGATGCCCACGCCTTTTTGCAAAGCTTTCCCGAGATGCCAAATGCTTGGGGGAATCATAAGAAAAAGCTTGATGCCTCTCAACCCGATCCTCGTGGTTGAAATTTTTGATTGTTTGGGCATTAACTTCGTGGGACTATTCCCATCCTCTTTTGGTATTCTCTATATCCTTCTTGTAGTTGATTATGTTTCCAAATGGGTGGAAGCCATATCTTGCAAAACAAATTATCACAATGTTGTGATCCGATTTTTAAAGGATAATATTCTTGCAAGATTTGGCACCCCAAAGGCAATAATAAGTGATGGAGACTCACATTTTTGTAATAAATCTTTTAAATCATTAATGCAAAAATATGGTGTAAACCATAAGGTGTCCCTCTCTTATCATCCTCAAACAAAGGGGCAAGCCAAGCTTGCAAACCGAGAGATAAAACAAATTTTAGAGAAAACGGTAAACTCAAATTGCAAAGATTGGTCATTGCGACTAAATGATGCTCTTTGGGCCTACCGAACCGCTTTCAAAACAACTCTCGGGATGTCACCATATCGCATTGTGTATGGCAAGCCTTGTCACTTGCCCGTTGGACTGGAACATAAATCATTTTGGGCGATAAAATTGGTGAATAGTGATTTTGATGAATCTGGCAAAAATCGGATGTTACAAATAGAAGAATTGGAGGAATTGAGGAGAGACGCATATAAAAATTGGAAAATAAACAAGGACTGGGCCAAACATTTTCATGATAAATCAATTTTGCGAAAATAATTTAAACTTAGCCAAAAAGTTCTTGTTTATGATTCCCGATTACATCTTTTTTTCGAAAAATTAAAATCATGATGGACCGGCCCATACATAGTAAAACATGTGTTTCCATTCGGGGCCGTCACTATGGAAGATCCAGAAACCGGTTTCCAATTAAAAGTTAATGATCAAAAGCTCAAACCGTTTTTGGAAATTTCGTCGCTAGAGGAGTCCATCCCTCTAAGTGACCCGACTTACGCCTAAAAAGCGTATGTCATTTTTGTAAATAATGTGTATATTTTTGTTTTTAGAGTTTTCAGAAAATTCGGGTAGTTCAGAGTAAAACATAAATTTTGAAAGCGATTTAAGGAAATTCGGGTGAAGCGAAACAAATCAAGTGAGTGTGGAAGTTAGAAGATGCCAAAAAAAATATAAGAATGGTTCAGGAGGATGAGAGGTTGATCTGTAAAATGTTTCAAGAAAATTTGAAACAAAAAATTGAAAAAAGTGGGAGATTGTGTCAAAATTTCATATGCATAGTGTGTTTAAATGGAAATGTTGAGTTACTTTCTAAAAGAGATTGTAAGCAACGGAGATCGTCATTCAAATGCCAACATTCCAAAAAATGTAATAGTAGTGCCGAACATTTAAATCAATTCATGCAAATGCTTCAATTTTACTTCTTTGAGTTCAAACTTCGGATGTTTGTGGGTATCATCACTGTAAACCCTCACGAGACACAACCCATCTTTTAGGGGAACTTAGGAGTTCAAAGGCTTAATGCATGTGCTAAATGAATTTTCAGTTATTATACTTAGCTATTTTTAATTTGCTTTCTAAGGGACTCGCAAGAGATAAGTTAGGGGGAGTTGATAAACGCATAATATTGTCATTAATAAGCTCATTTTTGGAGTCGTTTGATGCGATTAACTCTCTAAAACCATTCGGTTTGCTAATTTATCTCGCGATTAGCCTTGTAGCATATTTTGTATTTAACATTGCTTGGAAAGGAATTTTTGTGTTTATTTTGTTGCTTTTAGATCTTGAGGAATTTATTGAGTAAAAGAAGAATGATCAACCGAGCAATTTTTGGCCTTTAAAGCAAAAAGTCAACGGAAAGTCAAATAGTTGGATCAATCAAGCTCATTCCTTGATCAATTAAGGAATTTTCCCCATCACTTAGATCCATCTACCTCAAGCCAAAATTGATCTAGATGACTTGCTTTGTCTTTTATGTCACCTCCCCTATTTTGCTCATCTATCTCATAGCTAGCTTGGAGACTAAATAGTGTTTCAAATCTCTATCTCCTGGAATATTGTATTTTATACAAAAGTGGCTATTTTCCAATGAACAAAAGGGATAGTTTCTCATGGATCTTTAATAGAGAGAGAAGAGGGAGAGAGCACACTTATATATATATAGTCTCCATTACTGTATTGGGAAACTCTTGGACTTATTAACATTTTTACTGGTCTTGAATATTAATCTCTCTCTCAAATTTTTAATTTATTATCTTCATTGAAGAGAAATTGAATACACTTCTACAATTCTTGACTCTACATTTATTATGGAGTAAATTTCATTGCTAAGGCTAAAAGATGAAGTTTGCAATGCATTAATTATGTAAGTTCATTTCTCATTCCATTGTTAGTATTGTTAAATACATGTTGAATCCTTCCTCTTCTCCATTTAATTAACCATTCATAAGCTAGTAAGATAATCTTCATAAGATGATTTGACTTTGTATGCCTTGTATACATAGTTCTCAAGCATTAATGAAGAGATGATACACTTATGTATTTCTTACTAGCCTATGTCCACTCCTTCTATGAATGAGATACTTTTCATTGCCAAGCATGATTAGTCTTTGATATTCATGGAAACATCATAGATTTGAGATTCTAATCCTTGAATGCCTTAATGATATGTTGAGTTCTTTCTACACTTTTTGTGATTTTGAGACTCGATATTTTCTTAGTTAATGTGTTGCCAAAGATGATCTCTTAAGTTTATGTCATAAATAACTCCACTAATCACCTTAAGAATTCAATTTGTATTTATCAAATATGTCTATATCGGATGGTTTATCCTCCACCTAGACCTCCCAATCTTAGGCAAAGGAAATGTTATGATTTATTATGCCTAACTCTTTTAGTAGCCATTTTCATAATCAGGTCAATTGCCTAGGGGAAACTAACAATGTGTTCTCAAATGCCTAGTTTAAATTTATGCTTTTTATTTTGGTGTATCTTTAATTCGTATCTTGGTTGAGCTTATATGGGAATGGGTTGCACTTTCTTCGCACCATTTGATTACAAGATACAAAGGAGAGATACACTTGTGTTAAGTTTTGCTTACACCCTTTTTTTATGTGGCATTTATATGGGAATGGGTTGCTTTTGCTTCACACCCTTTTGCTTAGAAAAGTGTAAGATACTTAACACTTAGGAATTGCATTTAGAACTTTGAATGAGATTGATTCTACATAATGTTGCAAAGTGAATGAATTCTATAATGCCTTAGCCTTTTCTCATCAATTAATACATCACTTTAATTTTTATTGCATAACATTAAAATCAACAATTAAAATCAATCAATCCACTTCTTTAAACAAAGCCTTGGACTCGTAATCACCACATCGTCTTTCCGACTATCCTTGTGGTTCGACAGTTGGACTTACCAAGTATTATAACTTGACAACCTACACTTGGGTTCATAAGTGCGGAAGTATTTTCGGCCACATCAACACTTGCTGAACCAAACCAACCCAATCCAAATCTAAACCCAGTCGAAGGCCACCAAGCCCAAGGCTATGTATTCAACCTAATATCCTCCAACACTCTCCTCCAGTTCACTCCAACATCAACCCCCACCCCCTGTGCCCCTTGCTAACATCGATGTACCCCCTATGCAAGATCCCAAAGCCACCTGGCTAAACCCTAAACATAACCAACCCCTTCAAAACCATAATCCCCAAGCCATCCCTAATGGAGATCTAAACAAAGACCAGTACCCCAAGACTGTAATCAATCATGCCAAAGAGAATGAGGCCATTATTACGCTTAAAGATCATATGAAAGCTCTAAACTAGATGGTGGCTGAAAAGCCAGCCATCGCCGATCTTCAAAACCTGTCTCTTTACCCAGATGCCCATTTACCTATTAGTTTCTGTGAGAATCCGCAAATATGCCCCTGGGTCTCAACCTCTAGCTTGGAAGTCTGAAACATCAAAAAGGATTTTGTTGTTCCATTTTCTTCTATGTATTAATAATTCATATCGGGTGTCCTTCTATCCTATTTCTAGATGTATAAGGGTTCGTTCAGAGTCACTAGTACGTTTTACGAGAAAATGAACAAAATAGTTATGTAAATGGAAAGGCTATATATAAACATTTTCTTACACGTTTGTCTACGAAATCAAGATTCTATAGGATTCGGGAACTATATTATAGATTGGGAAGGTGTTAAGCACCCATTCAACCCTTTCGGTCTGTAGTGGTATTTATATGTTTATTTTATGTTGGAAAACTTGGATGCTTTTACTGATATTCTACTACTTTCTAGAAATAACTTATGAAAACCTGATTTTGGGAAAAAAAGAAAAATGGATGAAAACCTTATATTCCGTGATCCGATATTTTGGTTTTGTCAAAGCCTGATTACTAATGACAAAAGTTTATCTTATCTATTTTGAAATTTGCCTCATTATTAGAAGCAAGATGTGGGTATGATGGTGAGGCAGCCATTGATAATGTTTGTAGAAGAAGAAATAGGATGGGAAAAGAGATAGGATAAGAGGATGGTAGCTCTGATCCATATTGAAATATTGGAATTCCTTGATTGGATGAGTAAGAAACATGGGTATTTATATACATAACATTGACAATAATCCCTCCTATAATCAAGCCTTAAATAATTAATCTCATCATTCTCTCCAATACATAATCAATGTTCTTTTTTGACCCAACAACCAAATCACACTTTTTTTCCTTGTGATAAATAAAATAATATAAGAATACATAAAAATATTTTTATAAATATCATAAGTACTAATTGGAAATTCAAGTTGATACCATTCCAATACTCGACAAAAGAGGTGATAATGATTGATTACCCTTTGAGTTATCAATAGATTTCAACTGTGCAAAAGAAAAAAATAAAGGAAATATACATATCTTAAAGAATAAGTACAAATATTTCATGTTCGAAATGAAAGAACCTTATTTTACAATACCTTTGAATTAAGCGTTTGACTTTTTTTGTCATTAAATACCTGTCGACCTGGACCATGGTTTAAATAATTCATTTGATCACTTTTTTTAGTATTGGAAGCACCATTCTTAGATAATTGTTGTGCTCGAAACTCCATTAGTTCTGCTTCCAGTTCAATTCTCTTCTTGTAATTTAGCCTCCAATGCATTTGCATTTCTTCGTGAGCCACGCCTTGGAAGATCAAAGTATGTCGTGGGCGTCACCCCAAATCCTAGACCCCTCACACGACCAGAGTGCTCGGGGGGGTGCCCAAGGCCAAAGTAAGGATGTCTTTACTTCCTTCGCTCACTAGACTCCCATCCTGAGCTTCTTTCCTTAACGTATCCTACAAAGTTAGACAAATTAGTAATTATATAACTATGTTTGGTGTGTATAAAATTTTTGCCACAATGTTGCTTAAAATTGAAATATATAAAACCCACCATTTTATCCACCATTTTCCGTGTAAGCTCATCATATATGCCTCCTTTTTTTCTCTAGCTTTTGTCCATTTCTCAATTCTATCAATCTTATATGATGGTCCTTTCTCTGCTTTCTGTTATTAAAAATGTAAATATATATATATATATATATATGATTCATAACCTTAACTTACTTTTAGTTGTATAACTAAAGCAACCCATATTAGGTAAATTTACCATTTCCTCCATAAGACCGACATAACCTTTCTTGCTTAAACGATGATTATACATATGCATGGATCGCCTTTCACTTTGCTCAGTACTCAATTTCTTATAATTGGAACTTAGATCATGAGATTAATTACTTCAAGACTTATTATAAAAAACCGATGTGTGTTATCGAGATAAAAATAAAAGATTAATTAATGATACCTGAAACTTCCCTGACAATCTTTGTTTCACAAATTCCTCCTAAACTGGTTGTTGGATATATTTGCCATACTTTGGTGGAGTGATAAACGCATAATATTGTCATGTTTAAACTCTTTCCAGGAGTCGCTTGACGCGTTTGTTGCTTTAATTCTGCCTAATTATCCACTTATCTCGAGATTAGTGACTTAGCGAGTGTTGTATCTAACATGGCCCAAGTTGGTGTATATTTTGTAGTATTCCATGTGTTTGTAGGATTGGAATACAATGGCATTTCATGAGGTGATCAAGAGCAAGCCTAGATAGCTTGTAAAAGTGCTGAGTGAAAAGTTCCAGGCCCATGATCGATCATAGGCAAAACCATGATTGATCATGGCATCCAAAATTTCTGGCAAAAGACTCCCATGATTGATCATAGCCATAGCCATGATCGATCATGGCCTGGCGAGTGCACCAACTACCTTATACTTTTAGCCTTATTTTCGGGAATTTTGTTCTTAGATATTTTCCCTTGCTTTGTTTATTAATTTAAGTACACTCTTAGCTAGCTTTTAGTATAGGGGGATCAAGATTATTATTATCTAGTTTTTACACGCTTACAAGTTCTAGAGAGAAGGGAGAGCTCTTTGAGTATTGTTCTTCATTTTTCATTGTAAGTGTTTAATTTGTATGAATGATTTCTTCTTCTATAATATTTGTTCTTTCATTTATTATGGAGTAGTCTATTACTAAGGTTACGGAGGTGAATCGCGATATAATTTTCGGTGATTAATGGTTCAATCCATGTTTAAAGTTTGATAAATGTTTGTGAATCCTTTGCTTCATCATATCCTCCATTCTTCCAAGCTTTCTATGTATATTCATGTTAAATTAAAGCTTTATATGCCTTGTATATTTAGTGCTTTGTTGTTAATGAACATACAACATATTTATAAGGTTCTAGAAAGCTTGTAGTCTCTTTCCCCCATTCATGGAGTTTTTGTCCCCTTTGTAGAAATTATAAATAGCTCTTAAAACTCCATAGATGGATTATAAATTTGTTTAGCTTACATTTGATTCATTTATTGATATATTGAGTGCTTCTTACACTATATATGATACTTAGACTCTTTATTTTTGACCATAAGTGATAAATGATGCATTGACAAATTTATCCCATAAACTTCATTCCGTTTCATTGTTAGGATTCACTTTCTAATTTTCATTCTTTAAATCATGAGATTACATACACTTGTTTTATGTTAAATCTTTTTATGATGAGTTTGTCATATCTATCTCGGATTAGCTTTATCGGGAATGGGTTGCCTTGCTTCACACCCGTAGCAAAGAAAGTAGGAATGACAACCTCATCTTTGGTGGAATGTCGTTTGTCTCTCTCTTGATATAGCTTCAATTCGGGAATGAGTCGCCTAGCGTCGCACCCTTTGCTATTGAGAGGTACACCAACATTCCCCATATCTCGAGAAACCTTGTGTTGAAGTCTTTGTATGAGCTAGTCATCACCGACTCATAAATCGTAACTAACCTCCACCTACCTTAGCGCTTTCTTATTAATTTTCACAACTGTTTTACATTTATATTGTTTCACAACAAATCCAACTTACAAAATCTGAAAACCATTTAATCCTTAATCCATTCCTTTCCTTTTCAACTATCCCTGTGGTTCGACACTCGGACTTCCGAGATTATATAACAACTTGACGTGCCTGCACTTGGGCTATTTCAAAGCACGTTAGTTATGCGCCGTCAAGTTTTTGGCTCCGTTGTCGGGGCTAAGGCAAAAGGCGGATTTCGGGTTTTGTATAAAACCATTCTCTGTAAGTATCTCTCCATTCAATTAATTTATTTTTCTCTCTTATTCTTGTTTTATTTTGTAGAATTTTCAAGGGGATATTCGAATAGTTTTCCAAGCCTATGCAAGGGCAATTGTTCGTGGACATTCGAATAAGCCCTTCCCATTCACCAAGAATGGAAAATCAAGGTAGAGCGGCGGATCATGAGAGCGATAATGAGGGGGAAGGAGCCAACAATGTTCCTCCGGTTAGGACAATGAGGGACTATCTTCAACCGCCTCAGGCAACTTCCAATTCGTGCATCGTACTTCCCACCGGCCAAGCTGGTTCGTTCTCTTTCAAACCGGGTATGCTTCAACATATCCCATCTTTTCATGGTATGGAGTCTGAAAACCCATACTTGCATCTGAAAGACTTTGAAGAAGTTTGCTCCACATTTTGTGGGGCAAATATAGACGAGGATGTCATGTGATTAAAACTCTTTCCTTTCTACCTTAAAGATAAAGGAAAATTTTGGCTAAATGCTCAAAGACCACAATCAATTCGGTCTTGGCAAGAGCTTCAAGCAGAGTTTCTAAAATAATTCTTTCCCGTTCATAGAACCAATGCTTTAAGAAGGGCAATATCCAATTTTTCGCCAAAAGACAATAAAACTTTTTATAAGTGTTGGGAACGATACAAAGAACTTTTAAACGCATGCCCTCACCATGGTCACGAAACTTGGAGCCTTGTTAGTTTTTTCTATGAATCCCTTACCCCTAATATGTGTACGTTTGTTGAGATCATGTGTAATGGTCAATTCTTGAGTAAAAATCCCGGTGAGGCTTTGCTATATTTTGATGAATTAGCGGAATCTGCCCAAAATTGAACACCTATACCAAGAAACCTAAAGCCAAAACTCAAGGAAGGGGTGGGTTGTACC
This sequence comes from Lonicera japonica, assembly GCA_021464415.1. Taxonomy (NCBI): domain Eukaryota; kingdom Viridiplantae; phylum Streptophyta; class Magnoliopsida; order Dipsacales; family Caprifoliaceae; genus Lonicera; species Lonicera japonica. Next base: position 34,213,874 of record CM038465.1, on the reverse strand, counting down.
AAGTATCCAACGAGGATGACATGGGTGCAAGATTGTTCCAATTATCTAAGAAAGTGGAGGCAATGGAAGCAAGTAAGCTTAGAGAGGTCAATGAAGTATCCTCGAGCCAGTTATGTGTCATTTGTGAAAATTCGGGACACACTACCGAGGATTGCCCTACCATTCCCGCTTTCTGGGAAGTCCTCAAAAATTCCACCCAAGTCAATGCTTTGCACCAGTACAACCAAAATCGAAACCAAAACGACCCTTATTCTCAAAGGTACAATGAGGGATGGAAGAATCACCCCAATTTCAGTTGGTCAGCAAATCAAGGTCAAAACCACAACCAATATCATCAAAACCAAAGGCAACAACAACCTCAAAATCCTTTTGTTCCACCTCAGAATCAAAATCCTAACCAAAACTTGGAAGCTTTGTTGAGATCATTTGTGGACAAAACAGATCGTGATGTGGGTGAGTTAAAAACTCAAATGTTTAAACTCACCACCGCCCTAGCTACCCAAGAGAAGGGAAAATTCCCTTCTCAACCTTGAGTTAATCCTAGAGGCCAAGTTCAAGTAATAGAGGGAGGAGAGTATAGCACCAAGATAGAAGAACTCAAATCTATCACAATCCTAAGGAGAGGGAAGGAGGTAGACAAAACTATTGTTCCTAAAACCCCTAAGGTGGCAGACATAGTTGAGCCCATGAGTGTTGAGAAGGTTGTGAGTGAAGAAAAGAAGAGAGAGGAAGAGAAACAAGGAAAGGAGGATTTAGAAAAAATAAAAAATGGGATCAAAGTCCCATTTCCGGAAAGATTGAACCAACCATCCAAATCTATCTCCCAGATTTTGGATGTCTTTAGGCAAGTGAAAATCAATATTCCATTGCTTGATGCGGTCAAGCAAATACCTTCGTATGCTAAGTTCCTCAAGGACTTATGTACTACCAAACGAAGGTTGAATGTCAAGAAAAATGCCTTTATGACGGAGCAAGTGAGCTCCATCATGCAAGGCATGAGAGCCCCCAAGTTCAAAGACCCCGGTTGTCCCACAATTTCATGTGTCATAGGAAATTATAGGATAAAAAATGCGTTGTTAGATTTGGGAGCAAGTGTGAATGTGCTCCCATATTCGGTATACCAACAATTGGGGTTGGGTGAGTTAAAACTCACGAGGGTTACTATTCAATTAGTGGACCGATCCGTTAAAATTCCAAGAGGGATAGTCAAGGATGTACTTATCCAAGTCGACAAGTTTTATTTTTCGGTTGATTTCATCATCCTCAACATACAACCAGTGTCGAATCCCGCTAACGAGATTCCGGTTATCCTCGGACGACCATTTCTTGCCACTTCTAATGCTATAATAAATTGCAAGAACGGAATAGTGAAGTTAACCTTTGAAAACATGACTCTTGAACTAAACGTGTTCTCTTTGTGTAATAAAAAAGATGATGGTGATGAAGAGGAAAGTGAACACGTGAACATGATAGAGTCATGTATCCAAGACCACTTTGTGGCAAACTTCGAATCGGAGTCAACGAAAGGTTATCTAACCACTTCCGATGAACCCGAGGATTGTATGCAAGTGTTTTCTTTGTGTGACAAACAGGTTGAATTCTTGGAGAAAGAGGAAAACACATCGTCCACCAAAAAGCTTGAAGGACAAATAGATCTCAAGCTATTGCCTAGCAACTTGAAGTATGCCTTCTTAGGAGCTTCAGACATTTACCCCATCATCATCTCGTCTGACCTCTCGGATGACCAAGAGGTAAGGTTGGTTCATTTGCTTGGTAAATACAAAAAAAGCTTTTGGTTGGACTCTTGCCGACCTCCAAGGAATAAGCCCATTGATTTGTACACATAAAATTCACTTGGAGGATGGGGCAAAAACATCAAGGCAATTTCAACGCCGGTTGAATCCTAACATGCAAGAAGTGGTTAGGAACGAGGTGTTGAAATTATTAGATGCAAAGATCATTTATCCAATCTCGGATAGTAAATGGTTAGTCCAACTCAAGTGGTGCCTAAAAAATCAGGTCTTACAGTAGTCAAGAATGAATCAAACGAGTTGATTCCACAAAGAGTCACCACCGGGTGGCGAATGTGTATTGACTACCGTAAACTCAATGAGGTAACTCGTAAAGATCATTTCCTGCTCCCTTTCTTGGATTAAACTCTATAAAGGGTAGCGGGCCATGAATACTACTCCTTCCTCGATGGTTTCTCTGGTTACAATCAAATTGAGATTGACCTAGATGATCACGAAAAGACCACCTTTACATGTCCCTTTGGTACCTTCGAATATCGAAGAATGCCTTTTGGTCTATGTAATGCACCGGCCACTTTCTAACGGTGTATACTAAGTATTTTTAGTGATATGGTGGAAAGGACGTTGGAAGTTTTTATGGATGACTTTATCGTCTATGGTAAGTCATTCGACAATTGCTTGACTAACCTGGAACAGGTCTTGGAAAGATGCATGGAAAAATAATTAGTGTTGAATTGGGAGAAGTGCCATTTTATGGTTACCAAGGGAATCGTATTGGCGCACATCATTTCGTCAGAAGAAATTGAAGTGGATAAAGAAAAAATCGAATTGATTGCCAAACTTCCCACGCCCAAGAATGTCAAAGATGTCCGATCATTTCTAGGACATGACGGGTTTTATCGGAGGTTTATCAAGAACTTTAGTTCCATTTTCAAGCCGATGTGTAATCTACTTCTCAAGGATGCACCATTTGAGTGGGATGACAAGTGTGAAGAAGCCTTTGTCTTTCTGAAGCATATGCTCACTACTGCGCCGATTATGCAGATACCGGACTGGAGATTGCCATTCGAGCTCATGTGCGACGCAAGTGACTATACAGTGGGAGCGGTTCTTGGTCAACGGAAAGACAAGAAATCGGGTGTAATATACTATGCATGTAGGACCTTGAATGATGCACAAATGAATTACACCATAACTGAGAAAGAGCTTCTGGCAATCGTTTTCGCCCTGGACAAGTTTCGATCCTATTTGATAGGATCGCCAATTGTGATTTTCACGAATCACGGGGCATTGAAGTACCTGTTCACAAAGAAGGATGCCAAGCCATGGCTTTTGAGGTGGATACTCCCGTTGCAAGAATTTCATTTGAGCATCAAGGACAAAAAGGGAGTTGAGAAAGTGGTGGCCGATCATCTGTCTCGTCTCACTTTTACGAACAACATCGAAGAAACCCCGATCCAAGATTCATTCCCGGATGAACAATTGTTGGTAATTTCGACACTCCCATGGTATGCAGACATTGTAAACTATCTTGTAATTGACAAGATACCGAAATCATGGGGCGCACAAGATAGAAAAAAGTTCTTGAGCGAAGTGAGGCGATTCTACTGGGATGAACCGTACTTATTAAAATATTGTGAGGATCAAATTATCCGACAGTGCATTCCAGATCAAGAAGTGGAGAGAGTTCTGTCCTCCTGTCATTCCGAAGCCTGCGGAGGACACTTCTCGTCAAAGAAGACCACCGCTAAGATTTTGCAAAGTGGACTGTACTGGCCGTCGCTCTTTAAGGACGCACAACGCATTTGCAAGGCATGTCAAAGATGCCAGATGCTTGGAGGGATGTCCAAGACGAACATGATGCCACTCAATCCAATCCTGATGATTGAAATCTTTGATTGCTGGGGCATCGACTTTATGGGACCATTTCCATCCTCCTACAGTAACCTTTACATTCTAGTTGCTGTAGACTATGTTTCAAAGTGGGTGGAAGCCCAAGCTTGCAAGAAAAAACGATCACAAAGTGGTGATCCGATTCTTGAAAGAACACATTCTTGCACGTTTTGGCACTCCTAAGGCAATAATAAGCGATGGTGGTACTCACTTTTGCAATAGACCATTTCAATCATTAATGTAAAAGTATAGTGTAAACCACAAAGTATCGCTCGCTTATCACCCTCAAACTAATGGTCAAGCGGAGTTGGCAAATAGGGAGATCAAATAAATTCTAGAGAAAACGGTAAACCCAAACCGCAAGGATTGGTCGTTAAGACTGACCGATGCACTTTGGGCTTACCGCACTGGGTACAAAACAACTCTAAAAATGTCTCCCTATCGCATGGTGTACGGAAAACCATGTCATTTGCTAGTAGAGTTGGAACACAAATCATATTGGGCAACTGAGATGGTTAACTTTGATTTCGAAAAAGCTGGGCTTGATCGTAAGTTCCAAATAGATGAAATCGAGAAATTGAGAAGAGATGCATATGATAATGCGAAGATAAGCAAGGAACGTGCCAAAATTTTTCATGATAAATCCATTTTAAGGAAAGAATTCAAACTTGGGCACAAAGTTCTTGTTTATGACACTCGTCTGCATCTCTTCCCGGGAAAATTGAAGTCTCGTTGGACCGGCCTATACATTGTTCGTCATGTATTTCCTTTTGGGGATGTGATTGTCGAGGATCCCAAAACTGGCTATTTTTTCAAGGTGAATGGACAACGTCTAAAGCCATTTTTGGAATTCCTAATTCGAGAGGAGTCCACCCCTCTCGAAGACCCGACTTATGCCTAATAAGCGTAGGTCGATTTTGTAAATAATGATTTTTTTAGTATTTTTGAGTTTCAGGAATTTGTTTCGGAGGTTCAGGCGAAATTGGATCTGAGCGGACCAAGTTGGGGGGAGTGATAAGGTGTTTCAACTAAAGAAATTTCGTGGGAGAAAGTTTTGTGAAGGCATGATCGATCATGGGCATAACCATGATCGATCATGGGATCAAAATAGGGAGGCAGTGTACTTCCATGATCGATCATGGGCATAGCCATGATCGATCATGGTGAACATTTTTTGCGGCAGTTTACTCTCATGATCGATCATGGGCATAACCATGATCGATCATGGTCCGTCTTAAAAACAGAGCAGCCGTTTTCTAAACCCCAAATCATGCTCCCCTCTTCTTCTAAACCCCCATTTCTCTCCATCTCCCTTCTCCAAACCTTCTCCCACCATCAAATCAAACCCTCTCCTTCCGTTTCCACTTCCATATTCATTCGATTTCGCCCCCAATTTACAAACCCATCTAAGAATCAACCACTTTCTCTCTTATAAATCCCCCCCATTTCGACCCCTAGCCCCCACATTTCAAAATTTATATCTACTTTTCCCTCTATACTCCCTTCCTTGCACATCAATGGCCACTATTGCTCCAGTCAACAAGCTCGAAGAGCTTCAAGCCGCAAGGGGTGGGTATCGCGGGTTTCATAGCCGTCAGTAGTATGATTGGTGGAACTATGCTTTTAGAAACCGGGCTGTGATGATCGAGAGGCCCATGATTATTGGTGCCTTAGATGATTTCCCGCAAATGGGAGCCTTCGAGAGACACAAGGAGTGGGTGCAATATTTGCGACAAACAGTTAACCAATGCAATCTCACTCTATGTCGTGAATTTGTTGCAAGCTTGGTGCGTGTGCCCAATGCTGCCTATTCCTATATTGCCCACGTGCGTGGGAGAACTATGCCCTTTAACCTCGAGGTCGTTAGTCGAGTCACGGGAATTCCGGCATTGCCGGATGGTAGCTATGACCTCCCTCATTCAGCCTGAATTGTATACCCCACAGATGACGAGTTGGCCACATTTTTGGCCGGTCGTCTAATGACTTAGATTGGCTCGCAATTCGATAGGAACAATCTGGCAGAGCATTTTAGGACCCTATGGCTCGTTGTAGTCAATGCGATAGACCCCACCTCGCATATTCAACACTTGTATCCTTATCATGCTTATGTTATATACGTCATCACTCGCAATAGGGCCTGTTGTCTGGTTCACTACATTATGCGTAAAATCATGAAAGCCTATGATACGGTGGCCCATAATGAAACGATAAAATTTCTTCTTCTATAATATTTGTTCTTTCATTTATTATGGAGTAGTCTATTACTAAGGTTACGGAGGTGAATCACGATATAATTTTTGGTGATTAATGGCTCAATCCATGTTTAAAGTTTGATAAATGTTTGTGAATCCTTTGCTTCATCATATCCTCCATTCTTTCAAGCTTTAATTTCTATGTATATTCATGTTAAATTAAAGCTTTATATGCCTTGTATATTTAGTGCTTTGTTGTTAATGAACATACAACATATTTATAAGGTTCTAGAAAGCTTGTAGTCTCTTTCCCCCATTCATGGAGTTTTTGTCCCCTTTGTAGAAATTATAAATAGTTCTTAAAACTCCATAGATGGATTATAAATTTGTTTAGCTTACCTTTGATTCATTTATTGATATATTGAGTGCTTCTTACACTATATATGAAACTTAGACTCTTTATTTTCGACCATATGTGATAAATGATGCGTTGACAAATTTATCCCATAAACTTCATTCCGTTTCATTGTTAGGATTCACTTTCTAATTTTCATTCTTTAAATCATGAGATTACATACACTTGTTTCATGTTAAATCTTTTTATGATGAGTTTGTCATATCTATCTCGGATTAGCTTTATCGGGAATGGGTTTCCTTGCTTCACACCCGTAGCAAAGAAAGTAGGAATGACAACCTCATCTTTGGTGGAATGTCGTTTGTCTCTCTCTTGATATAGCTTCAATTCGGGAATGAGTCGCCTAGCGTCGCACCCTTTGCTATTGAGAGGTACACCAACATTCCCCATATCTCGAGAAACCTTGTGTTGAAGTCTTTGTATGAGCTAGTCATTACCGTCTCTTAAATTGTAACTAACCTCCACCTACCTTAGTGCCTTCTTATTAATTTTCACAACTGTTTTACACTTCCGTTGTTTCACAACAAATCCAACTAACAAAATCTGGAAACCATTTAATCCGTAATCCATTCCATTCCTTTTCAACTATCCCTACGGTTCGACACTCGAACTTTCGAGACTATATTACAACTTGACGTGCTTGCACTTGGTCTATTTCAAAGCGCGTTAATTACGCGGCGTCATGGAGGATATTGAAGACGACGGCGATTTCTTTTAAACTTGTAGATCCATTGAGTTACATAGTATTTAAATGTCCTCCAACTCCTACTCATTGATGCAAACACCTTTTTTTAGGTGTTTAGATCAATATCAAACTTAACTTGTACATGATAAACCACCACAGTTAATCATAGGCAGACAAATGAAAATGTATATAAACTAACATCTCATAAAACATATATATATATAATAAAAATTTGGAAAAAACAATATTAACATTATACCTGTATAGCACTCCACAATTTAGTTTTTAGTGTTTTGGCACAATATGCCAGCCTTTATACGTTATTGGAACGAACGATTTCGTCAAGACACCAATGTAACTTGCTAATGGTGCTTTACCAGCACCTATTGGTTGTCCATGCGAGTTATAACTGACCTTGATTCTTTCACCAAGGTTATGTTTACTCAACTTCTTTACCTTTGCAGGCCCTTTACTTTTTTTTGTGATCGGATTCTCTTCTGAATTGTCTTCATTTACATAACTCATACCTAGTTCAGAAAGAAAACTTCTGTTATAAAACAATAAATAGGATTACTGACACTAGAATCACAAATAGTGTTAACTACAACTAAAGTAACTAGAATCATATCAAGTAATTAAAGTAAGATTATGTAACTAGTATTACATCATAAATTGGCATTTTAATTGCCAAACTATAAATATTCTCAATATAAAAGAACCACAAGCACAAATAATAAATACATTAAAAATAAAAATAGTCCTTTTATGATTCTTTTTCAACCCATGTCCCCTCACAATCTTCCCGAACATATGATGACAGCGGATCATCAGCCACGTCAAAGGTTTCAATGTTTGGCACTTGTTTAGCAATGTTTTCGTCATTAATTTGACTATCAAGGTACTCATCAGCATTGTCTTTGTCTTGGTCCTTTCTTTGAAGGGTTGAAAGAACAATATACCATTTAGGATTCAACTGGTCAGGTACATAAAAAACTTGTTTTGCATGTGATGCCAAAATGAAAAAGTCAGATTTATGGCCAACTCTACCAAGCTCAACTGATGTGAAGCCAAGTTCGTCAACTTTGACACTATTCTTGCAATCAACCCAATCACACTTGAATACTGGAATATTGAACTTATAATAGTCCAATATCCATATCTCTCTAATCACACCATAGAAATCCATATTTGAACTCACAGGGTTGCTATCCTTTGCGCTAGCAACTTGCATTGTTGTCGCCACTATGCTCACTCCACTATTCTGGTTGACTTGCGCATCATCTTGGTCCTTAGTTTGAAAACGATAGCCGTTAATGACATAACCAGGGTATTTAATCACATCAACACGTGGTCCATGAGCTATCCATTTCAAATGGCCTAAAATAATGATATTTGGTACTTGTTGCTCACCTTCAACCTGATTTTTAAGTTGTTAGTCACATTTATATGAGTAAAATGAGATTTAATAACTAAAATTAAAGAATTAATTATATATATCCTTTCACGTAACCATTGGACAAAGTTGCGATTATGCTCATCTTCTACCCACTTTTTATTTTTCCCTTTATGAGGGTATGTTGCTTTCAAGTACTTTTCATGTTCCCTATAAAAAATTATTATTATTAGGCAACAAAAAACTTTACTTGTAGGTGAAAGAATCTGAATACTGAATATTATCGAAAAAAAAGATATTTACTCAATATAGGGCTAAAATGCAACACGTAAAGATGTGCTTGGTATAAGGATGAACATTCAACTTCAACAAAATCATCACCTCCTTTTCATCAAATCTTGTAGAAGGAACTCCAATTGCATCCAATTCAGAAAAGAACTCTAAACAAAACTCAACTGCTTCTTCTACAATATGGCGCTGGGCTATACAACCTTCTGGTCGATTTCTATTTTTCACATAACCCTTTAAAACGCTCATGTGCCTAAAGATTAAAAACGATAATACCTAAATCAGGATTATGCATTGTCTTATGTTATTTATAATGGAATTTAGTTAAAATAATTAACTTACCTCTCAAATGGGTACATCCATCGAAAGAAAACCGGGCCACAAAGTTCCACCTCCCTCATAAGATGAATCATTAGATGTACTATGATGTCAAAGAACGATGGCGGAAAGTATTTTTCTAACAAGCATAATGTGACAGCAATATCCTTTTGTATTTCACACAGTTTTTGTACATTTATGGATTTGGAACATAAAGCATTAAAAAAGAAGCATACTCTGATAATGGCGTATCTCACGTGCTTAGGCAAGACAGCTCGTATGGCAACGGGAAGTAGTTGTTGCATTAAGATATGACAATCATGAGACTTAAGGCCATATAGCTTCAAATCTTACATTGAGACACAATTTCTCAAATTTAAAGAGTAGCCATCTGGAACTTTAAGCTCATGCAATGTTTCACACACCATTCTTTTTTCTTCTTTAGATAGTGTACAACATGCAGCAAGTGAGTAAGTCCTTTTTTCATTCACTTGTGGCGCTAATTCATTTCGTATACCTGTATGAACGAGGTCGCGGTGAGAATTCACTCCATCTTTTGTTTTTCCTGGAATATTAAGCAAAGTGCCAATAATGCTATCACAAACATTATTTTCAATATGCATTACATCTAATTTATGCCGAATAGGAAGATGCTTCCAATATTTAGGCTCAAAGAAGATGGATTTTTTCTTCCAACAACTTGTATCATCACCCTTGTCTACATCCTTTTTCTTCATCTTTTTTGTCGATGCTGGTTTTTTCTTCGATACTAATTTGTCCTTTGATGCTAATTTTTAAAAACCTGGTTTCCTTCCCCATGTAACCTTGAGCCCACCAACCTTTATTAATATTTGTTCACCACTCAAAGGTTCAAGAGGCGATTCCAACTCTTGACTGCCATTAAAGACCTTTTTTTGTATTCGAAATGGGTGGTTCGTTGGAAGATATCTTATATGTCCTAGATAAACGCACTTGTAACAATATTTCAATCGCTGAGAGTACGTATGTTGATTGAATATTGGACATGCAAGATATCCCTTAACGGCACAACCAGATAGATTTCCATATGCAGGAAAATCATTAATTGTCCACAACATAATAGCCTTCAAATTAAAAGACTCTTGTTTATAAGCATCGAAAGCTTCAACTCCCTCTTCCCATAATGTTTTCAAATCCTCAATCAAAGGAGATAAGTAAACATCAATGTCATTGCCAGGCTGTTTAGGACCTGATATTAATAAGGTCAATGCTATAAATTTTCTTTTCATACACAACCATCGAGGAAGGTTATAAGTGCTCAACAAAACAGGCCAACAATTATACCTACTACTAAGGGAACTAAATGGATTGATTCCATCGGTTAAAAGCGCTAACCGAAGGTTTCTTGGTTCTGATGCAAACTCGGGCCATTTCTCATCTACTAGCTTCCGTGTTGGCGAGTCAGCTGGATGACGTAATTGTCCATCAACTTGTCTTTCAGTTGCATGCCATACTAAATCCTTTGTTATTTGTACTGATTGATACCACCTCTTAAATCTTGGAATAGGTGGAAAATACCATAACACTTTAGCAGGCACACCTTTGCTTTGTTCTTCCTTTCCTTATTCGCCCATATTTGTTTTCTCTTTATATCTAGAAGAACCACAAGTTGGACACATAATTGTATTCTCATATTCATTTCTATAGAGTATGCAATCATTGCGACAAGCATGTATTTTCTTATACTCCAATCCAAATGCAAACAACATGCGTTTGGCCTCTTTAGCAGATAAGGGAAATTCATTACCATTTGGCAGCATGTCTACGAACAGTGTTAGCACATTTGAAAAGCTTTTATCAAACCAACCACTCTTGGCCTTAATGTTGAAAAGCTTCACTATAGCAGATAGTTTTGTATACTTCTTACACCTTTCATACAAATGTTTCTCCGCATGTTCAATCAATTTTTGGAACTTGTTGGGATTTCCAATGACATCTTCATTTGCCACCTGGACCATTTCAATTATGTTTTCAATATTATCCACATCACCCTTTTCTTGAAATTATGATACTCCCTCATATGTATTAAAACTTGGCGTTTTTTCTATAGGATCATCCGCCCCATGCCATATCCAAGTATTGTAGTTTGGGTCAATACCATATCGAAATAGATGCTCTTTTACATCGTCAACATCTATTTTAAACATATTTTCACATTGATTACAGGGGCACCTTATTATGTTATGGTCGTTGTCTCCATTTTTAGCAAACCTGATGAAGAAATCAACTCCCTCCCTATATTCTCTTGATAACCTATTCTTGGTCATCCATAATTTATCCATCCTATATCAATCATACATACAGTCAAATGTATTAGATAGTCAAATATATTATCACTGCATATTTATATTAGGAAAATAAAACTATCACAATTTGGAATTACATATATTTACAGCATTAGATCCAGTTAGACACGTAAAATAGTCTTACTCCTACTCCTACTGGTTTCTTTATCTTGGTTGTGTTTAATTAACTAAGTCTTTTAAGAAAAACTAAGGAAAATATAGACTTAGTATATATAGTTTGGTATAGTGTTTAAGCCTAATCAATTGCACATGTATAATATGAAAGAAATGAGCGCATTTAATAAGGTTCTTCTTTCCTTATTGCTGAACTAAATTTTAGTTAAAGCAAGAGTATTTCAGAGATCAAATATAATATCCTTTTGCACAGTTTTATCTTTTGACATGACTACCAATTAATAAATATATTCATTTTATATAACTGTCAATTATCTAGAAGAATGAGTGCAACTAATAACATTTCCCCCTTCATTTGTTCAGGTATTAATAATTTATTAATTACAATAATAATTTATAAATCACTAGAACTCCAGCAAGGTTTCCTATGATCGACAATAATCTAGCGGTGGGTAGTGGTCACCGATAGTGATTAGAAATATTATTTTTTTTTAAAATGGTGTGTTTTATTTAGATTATTTATTGTATTCATTTTTAAACATAGTTATATCTACTATTAAAACATAAGAAAAATGATTATCATAAAAGGAAAATTATTAATTATATTTTTTATACTTTACTATTACTATTCTAACCATAACAATAGAATTTTTGAATTTTGAATTATTATAAAGATTATTTTCTCATAGAATATTTTTTTCAATTGATGTTCAAACTTTTAAATATAGTAGTGGTTTATGGATAGAATTTAATTATTGAGTAAGCAAACTTGGTGGGACTTTTTATACTCTTTGGAACATTAGATAATTAATTGTTTGGGGTTGTTTTATAAGTACAAGGAACTTTATTCCTTTTTGTACTAGTGTTCTAGTTTCCCTTTTGTAGTCCAAGAAGGATTCTTTTCTTATGTGGCTCCAATTTAGTTTGTAAAGTCTGGCAGATATTTGGTCTAATTAAGGAGTTTGCAGGTGGGTGTTGAAGAGAGAAACATCAAAAGGCTACGATTATTAAACTTTTAAGTAAAATAAGTTCAGAGGAACATATCTTTCTTCTCTCTTTCTAGTTTAATTAATTTCATTTGTGGATTATTAAATAGGCTAGCACAACAAGATTACCACAAGGTATGAAACATATTAATTATATAGTTCTTTTTATGAGCCCAATGAATATATATATCAATAAAATTATATGGGTTTCCTGACCAATCCATTTATGCACACAACCAAATAAAATGATGAGAAACCAATACGTCGGAGGCATATATAGACCAATCAAATTGCAAGTTTATCTTAAAGATTTATAGGGCTATCAACGAAAATTAAGAACAAGTCTTTATCAAATATTATTTCAATAATCAAATTACAAATACTTAGGGTGCAACGATTACCTATTTGTTGTCCCCAATTATAACCGTGTGGATTTGATTCTGCAAGCACCCGAAATTATTGTCGTCGAACGAAACTGTACAGCACACCAAATAAAAGCAACCCCACACACTAGAATCGAATCGAGGCTATCGTCACAATACCTTCATCGCAATCGCAGGAACTAGTTAATTGATGAGAGTGGGAGGGAGTACGCCAAGACGCAAAATTTCAAAATTTAAACATCTTCCTATGTACGTACGTATTTACACAAGACTAGGGTTTTAGTTTCCTTGTAATTTATCTAGTTAAAACCATAATTATCTTTTTAAGAAATTAAAAAGACTTATTTAAATAGGAAAAGATTAAATTAAAAACCTTAATTAACTATAAAAAGGAGAAAAGTTGAAGTAGGTCAGTTTTAATTTTTTTCATCCTTTTGTTTTTTTAACTTGTTAAAATATAATTTATTTTCACCAAAAAAATTTATTTATCTTTTTTGTCAACATAATTTTTTTATCATCTAATTAAAAAAAGGCAAAAAATTTGTTTATTATTGAAGTAGAAAAAAGGGATTGGAATTCTTACCACTGCTTTAATTAAATCTTTCTTTTTATTTTTTAACCCCAGTTAAAAGCTAGCTTGTTTATCTTAATTTATGCCTAACAAAGCTTTATTCAATTTTATATTATTTTTTTGGAAAAAAAACTTATTTAACTAAGAATAAGTAAAAGAAACTAAGTTATTTATTAATTGGGAAATTATGACTCATGTTAGTCTTAATTAAACAACCACGCATCTTAAATATATTTTTTAAACAATCGTCATATCTGAACCCTTGAATATAATCTTCAATCAACCATCATATCTGAACCCTTGAATATAATCTTCAAATAATCGTCATATCTAAATTCATGCCTTTATGACGCATCATTGGAATCGCGTTACAAGTAGCCGTATACTTATAAACCCGTCTTAAATAATACCATAAAAAAACTCTTATGACACGTCACACTTGGCCGACATAAGAAAAAACGTGTCATAAAAGGCCTACTTTCTTGTAGTGCATGGGTATTTATATGCATAACATTGACAATAATCCCTCCTATAATCAAGCCTCAAAGAATCAATCTCATCACCCTCCTACACATACAAGGTACCAACACATATTTATCAGTAAAAAATAAGAATTTTGTCATCAAGGATCACGCTTTCAAAAGAAGTAATTATAAAACGATCAACCTGTACATACAATTTTGGTTGAAATTAAGAGTTCACATTTGAGTCTCAAATTTATATAGTATTGCATGAATTTCAACATAACCACTAGTCAAAAATAAGATGATGATGATGATGATGATGATGATGATGATTATTATATTATTATTATTATTATTATTATTATTATTATTATTATTATTATTATTATTATTATTATTATTATTATTATTATTATTATTATTATTATTGTTATTGTTATTGTTATTGTTATTATTATTTATCTCAAGATCAGGCACATTGATATATTTCAATAAAATGATAAGAAACAAAAATCTTAGTTTGGGATGTATTGAAAGGAAAAATTGATTCTTAACTTGGGAGAGTAAAGTGCACTCAATGATTTGATATCATATATCTTACAAAAAAAAGCGCGCGCGTGTGTGTGTGTGGGGGGGGGGGTGTTAGTCTTTGTGCTTCATAACGCTTGTTCTACATGTGAAATACAATGTACCAAAAAATATTGAATTTCACGGACTATTGTAAATGGACATTCTTTATGAAAATCAAGAACTTAAATTGTACCTAGGAGGTTTTTAAATTAAATGGAAACTTAAAATACTAAGTTAAACCAGGATTTTAATATAAAAACTAAGTTGACTTCCGAAAAACAAAGCGCGCAATTAATATATAGATCAAGCATTAATATAAGATGAAAAACATAAAATATTGAATATTTTACATGGATTAAAGTAATGTAAGCACAGATGAGGGACAAACTAAAGATATTTTGCGATTGCATTCCACATTTTGGGGGTATTTTGCACTTACACCCCACATTTTAATTCATTTGCACTTGAAGGGTATTAAGCAAGAGAAAGGGTAATAAACAAGAGGAAGGGTAATAATTAGTGAGGAATTAAATTTAATGCAAGTCAAAACAACCAAAGTATTAATTAGTTGAGTCAGTTGAGTGACAGCAGTAGTTTTCCTAATTTACTAATAGAAGAAAATGAGTGTGAAAAAGAGAATATGTAGATAGTGAAGTATAAGGCACATCCAATGTAAATATGAATTGGACTTCCTCCACAATTTGTTTTAACCATAAAGATAATTTTTAATATTTAACTACTAAAAGGATACTATCTTTTTTTCAATGGAGAATTATACCCGTACCATAATATTTTATTTCTTTATTTGTATTGGTGGTCACTAATTAAGTCGCACCAACCACCTCAGCCACCACCAACCACTGGAGGTCCGGCGACACAACTGAAGCTCCGACGAAGTCCCCAGAGCTACGGCAAGAATTTATGTATAGTTCAAAAATAAATTTGCACTTAACTTTACATCTTTAATTGTCTACGAATTTAATGTAAAAATAGATTTGCACTAAAAATTATATCTCAAATTTTCTATGGAAACTATCAATTATTGGGACACAATACTTAAGACATGTACTACTTCAGCGCGCACCAGTTTGTGGCGGGGAATATTTTATTGAACCATGTTTCTTTTACATTTTTTCCCAAATAAAATTTCACACACAAACTAATTAACTTCAACTAACAATTTGTCTAGCTGCTAGCTAGAAACAAAGAAACATTGATCTTGAGGAAAGTAAACAAAGACGGAAATGTTACATAACTTGAACTCACACCATATGCTTAGACTTTTTTGGTATCGCTTTCAATGGTTGCGCCTTTCTTGTCGTAATCCCTAGGCTCTCTTTCATGTCCATTTCCTCGGGAATAATTTGGCCATCAAGCTGCCAATCAAATTCATGAAGCAATGAACCCAAAATCAAGGGCAATACACGGTGAGCTAATGATATAGCCGGACAAATTCTTCGGCCAGAACCAAATGGTATTAGTTCAAAATTTTGTCCCCTGAAATCAATATTTGAACCAAGGAACCTGTCGGGCTTGAATGACAAAGGGTCATCCCAAAATTCTGGATCTCTTCCAATTGCCCAAACATTCACCAAAACCTGCGTGTTTTTTGGCAGGTGATACCCCATGAAGTTAACATCTTGAATCGCCCTGCGTGGTACTAGAAAAGGAGCCGGAGGATGTAAGCGTAGGGTTTCCTTGACCACAGCTTCCATGTAGTGCAACTTATGAATGTCATTCTCAACAAGTTTCTTGTTTGGGCCAACAACCTTTGCAAGTTCTGCCTTAACATTAGTCATTATTTTTGGGTTGCTTAGGAGCTCTGCCAGTGCCCATTCTATTGTGCTGGCAGTCGTTTCTGCTCCGGTCATAAATAATTCCTGCAGGGCTTATATTTGCAGTTAATTAATTACCAATGTTCAACATATATAGTTAGTCCATCTTAAACAGATAGTCCAATTTCATTTTCAGATCCGGTTTCTTTTATTGATCGAGCATAACCGATGTATGAAAATTCGTAAATAAAATAAAAATAAGTTGTATCATTGACAAAATTCGTCACAATAGTTAAAATTATTAATATTAATACTATTATTATGTATCAGGAAAAAAAATTTAGAAAGTAACTCCAATTAGAAATATGCGAGTAATTATAAAAGATTTAAATACATACATACCGTTGTAAATACACAAATGTCCTGCTCTAATAATTTAGTTGGTTCGTCGTCTGCAGTACTTAGAAAATCCAGCAACACGTCCAAAAAGTCCATCTTTTTCTCTCCTCCCTCCTCCCGTTCTTTCATGCGCTCCTTTATAAATCCAGAAACAGTTTCCAGTGTTTTGCCCATGTCGGGATCCATCTTCCTTCTTATACCTTGTAGGTCAAGCCCTTTTAGGCACGGGAACAAGTCGGAAATATTTGGAGTCGCTGCCAACTGGGTCATTGCCATCACCGCTATATAGAACTCTGAACCAACCTTTGATTCTGTATCCACCAAGTCACGCGATAATACTAGGTTTCCCATTATGTTAAACAATGTAAAGAACGTAAGTTGTGTAATTTGAATAATCCCGGGTCCCCCCGGGCCTTCATGATTAGCCTCTTTTTCAATCCACATTAATAAATCGTTGACGCACTTTTGCCTAATGGCCGCACCTTCACTGATCCTCTTGGTTGTGAAGATTTCGGACATGCATATCCGACGTAACTTGCGCCAGTACGCTCCGTAAGGAGCCACAACCATGGAGCTCTTGTGATAGCCGTGTGACTTCATGGCTTCGTTGACGGTGCGATCCACAAAGAAGGCATCGTGGTTCTTGAAGAACTCGGTCGCCACGTCGGTTGTGAGAATAACCACGGTGTCCATTGAGGCTAGCTTTAACCAAATAATGGGGCCGTATTTTTGTTTCATCTCTGCTAGAGTTCTGTGTGGCATGGTTCCAAGACTGAATATGTGGCCAAACACCGGCCACGCTAGTGGCCCCGGAGGTAGCAGGTGATTCCGCCTGCGGCGGTTGAGGAGCACTAAGGCTGTGGCGGGTGATAAAATGATAATAAACCAAAGAGCCAACTTCCAATACCAGTACTCCATACTTTCCGAATTTCAAGTTTTTAAGAGGGCTTTTTTTCTGGTTGTTTTAGATCTATCCGGTACTTCCTAGCTGGTGAAGCACTAACTCATGGTTTATAGGCATTAATAAAAGGGATTAAACAAATCCATTAATTAGTTTAGTGAGATATTTTGTGATTGCACCCCATACTTTGCAGGTATTTTGCATTTGCGCTTGCACTCCTCATTTTAAATCATTTGCACTTGCACCCAAGTATTAGCAACTCCTATTAAGTGGTGTTTAAATATTTCACAAATGGACAATTATGTCCCTATTTGAGTCAAAAGTGTGGAAATCATTAATGGCTCAAAGTAAAAAAAAGAAAAAAAGAAAGAAAAAATGCTCCTACACCTTTGGGTCATAGGTGTAGGGTATTATCTTAAAAATGTTCGTTACTATGTGGAGACTCCCCCCACTTATATACTTATGTTGAGTTTTACAATTTTTTTCATGTGAGATCAGTAGTTTGAACCAACCATTCTCAACATATATGTTTTGCATCTTGGAAAGAAAACAAAATGTTGTCTCAGTTTTTAGTGTAATTATTTTAATTAGACCATTGAAAATGCTTTGACTTTTGGATATTTTTGACGAAAGTAGCACCTTCAACTTTATCCATATATTTTCAAGAATCCTGGAGTTTCGAACACTAAAAAAAATAAAAATATTTCGTTTATGTTGTACTTTCCGCTAAAGTAGTTACGAGTTATGACATTGTCAGAAGATTCATAAAATGGTATTGTATTACTTTCAAAAGTTGTTTTTATTTTCACCACTGAACATATTCAAACTTATTCAGTCAATAGTTATAATTATTCTTGTAACAGATTCACCACCATCTATAATTTATTGTTAATAATTTTTATCGTAGTAGATAAAATTGATAGAACAATTTATGTTATACAGTTCCTAATACTAAAAGCTAAAATTGCTCTTCCAATAATATTGTATTGATACAAATGAAGATTGATCTTAATTTGATTAAGTTAGATAATATTTTAATATTTTTGTTTCTTAACATTTCCTCGTTAAGGCAACATTGACATTAATATTATTCTTTTAAAGGATCATCAATAATTGAACGAGACCGAATATTTAGACTACTTACTCTAGTTTTTTATTATCAGAAAATAACAAATATCATTAAACAATGAATGTGTGATTTGAGTTGGATTAAGTTAATCAATATTTGATCCCATAATCTTTAAATGGAATTAACAAATCTATTCTATATTAAAAGGGAATTAAGCATCTTCTTACCCTTCTGACACCAATTAATGGCCGCTCCATTAATTACCCTTTGATATTGTTAATTAACAAATAATGGCCACAGGGTATAATAGTAATTTGGCTTCTGTGCTTTATAGCTTTTACAAATCTTATAACTTGTTTGATTTGAGTTTTTGGTTTTGTCTGTTTTTTTTAAATATAAAATAATAATTTTACATAAAACATTTGAGTCTCGTCGGGCTCTTGACATCAATCATATATAAGAAGTTTTTATTATTAATTTATTAATCTATAATTACAAAAATAAATCAAAACTTGAAACAAACAAACACTTCTTGCACATATATTTCCACACGCACTTTTTTCTTTCCAAATAATTTTTTTTTTATCAGAAGCCTTGGCCGGATAATTAATATTAATTTCCTATTCTATAGTCGTGCAGGGTATTGCTATAAGCTCAATTTATTTTAAACTATTATATTTTAATTACAAACATATATAACTCTACATGCATTCCATGTGCAATCCTTAGAAGTCAATGAGCATATTTTATTAATCACTTTAACTTATATAATAGGGTAAGACGTGGACGCATCTGGTATCATTAAAAATGAACAAGCATAATTCTACACAAAATTTGCTAATTAGTAGCAAAATTTTGAGTGGCAATTTCTTTTTTCTTTTATTTTTCTTTTGTTGCTCGATATATGTGACGATCCGTAGTCTAATTACTTGGTATTCCCTCCGTACTAGCCTAGGACTCTTCTTTGAAGGAAATTTCAGGTAGTGAGTTTTGGATCAAAGACTATTTTTATAGTTCAGACATCTCCTTTATATCCAATTAATGCAATTGGACTTGAGTGCATGGTTGCACGTACCATGTATCAAAATGGCCCGATTGAGTATAGAGGTATTACCTTGTTTGTAAATGTGATTTATTCTTGTTCGTGGGGTTGAGTAGTCAAATTCAACTCCAAACTTACTGTTATAATACAAACAGCTTTTTTAGGTCCAATTATTGATAATACACATGCGTGCATTGTTGCAATGCAAATCGAATGAGCCAAGTGAGTTGTGGTGACTCAAATGCAAGGATTGCGTATTCAGCGATGTTGGATCCTTCATGACTTCGAAGCGTCATAATTCTCTCATTAATTGCCAAACGATTGGGGATCAGCACTGAAAGTTTTAGTTCTTATTTGCCCAAGTTGATTTTAAGATTTTTATCAAAAACAATTTGTAAATTTGATAAAAGAAAATGTGGGATGCAATCACAAAATATCTTTAGTTTGTCCCTCCTCTGTACTTACATTAGTTTAATCCATGTAAAATATTCAATATTTATATGTTTTCCATCTTATATTAACGCTTGATCTAAATATTAATTGCACGCTTAGTTTTTTGGAAGTCAACTTCAACTTAGCTTTTTATATTAAAAACCTGGTTTAACTTAATATTTTAAGTTTCCATTTAATTTTAAAACCTACTAGCTACAATCTAAGTTCTTGATTTTCATAAAAAATGTCCATTTGCAATAGTCCATGAAATTCAATATTTTTTGGTACGTTGTACTTCACAATTAGAAGAAAAGTTATCAAGCACAAAGACTAACCTTTATTTTTAATTTTAAAAAAATATATGATATCAAATCATTGGGTGCTCTTTACTCTCCCAAGTTAAGAATCTATTTTTCTTTTCCGATACATCCCACACTAACATTTTTGTTTCTTATCATTTTATTGAAATATAATCAATGTGCTAGATCTTGAGATAAATAATAATAATAATAATAACAGGGTAGTGTTAACATGTGCTCTTAGGGCACATGTTAAATATGCTATAAATAGAAAGAATTAGGTCTTGTATGAAAATAAGTGTAGCATTAAATGCATGTTGCGCTTTTATTATTTTTATATTTAGGTATTTATCATGTGCCCTTAGGGCACACATTAACACTACCCTAATAATAATAATAATAATAATAATAATAATAATAATAATAATAATAATAATAATAATAATCATCTTACTTTTAATTTGACTAGTGGTTAGGTTGAAATTCATGCAATTCTATAAAAATTTGAGACTCAAATATGAACTCTTAATTTCAACGAGTAGAGTATGTATAGGTTGATCGTTTTATAATTACTTCTTTTAAAAGCGTGATCCTTCATGAGAAAATTCATATTTTTTAGTGATAAATATGTGTTTGTACCTTGTATGTATAGGAGAGAATGATGAGATTGATTCTTTGAGGCTTGATTATAGGAGGGATTATTGTCAAAGTTATTTATATAAATACCCATGTTTCTTACTCTTCCAATCAAGGAATTCCAATATTGTTTTTAAGGGGCTTAAACAAAAATTAAAAACTGGATGGAAAACACGCATGATTGTCACCTAAAGAGTCACGAGTGTCGGTAAGTATGGGCCCAATTAGAAAAGTGCTGTAGTACAACATGATATATCGATTGTTAGAGTGAAAAACAAAGAAAACAATAAAATGTGTGTAACATGCTACTCTGTACCATGCGCTCCATCAAGTTTTTTTATATTGTTTTTTTAGCTTAATTATTATTCCCTTGTACCTAAATCTAATTTTATATTTAATTAAAGCTGATTTTGTTTTATCATGAGCTTTAATTTTGTATCCAAGCTCCAGGTAAGAATTTATATAGAAAATATGTAGAAGATGCAATGCCACTTTACTATTATGAAAAAAAGTGACTCTACTTTAACGTGTATCCAATCTTGAGGTAAGAATGTATCTAGAAGTACAACTTTTTGTGCACATTTTTGGTATATATTATGAAATTATTTTTTAAAAAATTTGATTTGACACTAGTCTTGTAAAGAAAAAACAAAGGAAAATACGTCAATAATATGATCATACAAAAACAAACAAACACGAAATGTCTGTTATGGATTCGTTGCTATTTGTGTTATCTCTTAAACATTTACCAAGATGATAATGAAAATCCAATTTTTCTTACACGCAAGAGGTATGAAATAAGACAAAAATGATTGTCCAGAAATGATCTATATATGATATA